>OX451736.1:1272543608-1272975421 GCA_948472305.1 Vicia faba | reverse complement strand
TTATATATATATATATATATATATATATATATATATATATATATATATATATATATATATTATACAAATTTTATTATTTTATATTCTTTTAAGTTTTTTCTTCTTCTTAATCATGTTAAAAATATATTTTATTTTTTAAAATAAAATTAGAAAATTATTGTCAATTTATTTTCAAAAAAAATATGGCAAATATAAAAAATATTTATTATCTCTATTTTAAATTATTTTTATATTATTATAATTTAATAAAATATATCTGTGCATCGCACGGGTAATCGTCTAGTATTTTATAAGGTTAATTATAATTGTTTACACAAATCTGCAGTCATATATGGTTATTATTATTTAGAATGTTATTGTTAAATTACAATGCAAAAGGGTAGTGAAAAATAATTTCATGGAAAAACTGCACAAATTGTCTCGTAATGTAGTGGAAAAAAAAGATAATTAAGAATGAAAAACAAGTCTTACTGTTATGGTATTAGAGGAAGAAATTTATAAATATAGCCAGGATCGACATTAGAGAATAAAATCGAAACTATAGTTATTACTGTCAAATTCAAAAACAAGAGGTAGAGGGAGTAGTGGATGAGCAAGAGTGATGCGGTTGGACTAGACAATAAATTTATTGAAGTGTAGAAAATTGTTAGAGGTAGAGGTCTTATGTTTCACAATCAGCTCTTTTAGATGTGGTCTTTACTTCAATATTCTATGATAAACATAATATATTAGTGAAGCAACATAATATATCACCCAAGATAAATATATTAGATGCGGCTTAGGGTTTAGTGAAATATATCACTCAACTATAAACATAATATCACGCGTGAAGCAACATAATATATTTCTATTTCTCAATAATCAATCAAGCAAATGACAGAAAAGTTATTATTGAAATAAAATCACTTTGTAATTTTAATTTGGAAGAATAAAATAGATGGCAAAATGAAAAAATAGCAAAAAAAATTATAGCAAAATGAAAAAATAGGGTAGAATTTTGGCAAATGATTATAGAGAAATCATGTTGGTACCTATGACGTTTCTATATAAGTGGACTAGTAAGCACAAACATTATGAGTGGATCCGTCCAAAAGAAGAAAGATAAGTAAATTTCTCACCCATTAATTTGAGTAAGAAAATGGAAGTGAGCAACAAATACGTAGTGATTAAGGATAACTTTTATGGTGCCTCTGAACAGTGCCATTTTGAGATTAAAATAGAAGAAGGTCTTGTTCTATCTGTTGAGGAGGGATCTGATGATATCATTGTCAAGAATCTGTATATATCTGTTGACCCTTGTCAGATTAACCGCATGAAACCTTCAGCCCTTCTCAAAATTCTGTAACCACCGCAGCTCAAATTATTCCAGGCCAGGTATTCTGTTATATTTTGTTATAAAACTGAGTGGAAAAATGTATTATGTTGTTATAAGCTGACACTTAACTTCCAGGCTATTGTTGCTCCTGTTATTGGTAAAGTTGTGGCTTCTGGAAATGCTAAGTTTCAAAAAGATGATTTGGTTATAGGATCATTCACTTGGGCTCAGTATACTATGGTTAAGGAACAAAGCATAATCCATTGAATTTCCACTCACCTATTATCTTGGAGTTCTAGGTACTTTTATGACTAAATTACCATTCAAGTCATGTGAGCTGAAATCCATCAGAAGTAGAGGAAGACCTAGAAAAACTATAAGAAAAACTCTTACGTTGAGATTAAGAAATTGGTTAGAAACATAGCCTTAAATAAAACATTATAGCTTTATTTGATTTGTGTAGCCGATATCACTTAATGACATAAGACTTGGTTGTTGTTAGATACTTATATCAATTTGAAACTTAGGATTACAAGTTTTTCCTTCTTTATTTCAGGTCTCAGTGGATTGTCTGCCTATGTAGGTCTTTTCCAAGTGTGCAAACTCCAAAAAGATGAAAAGGTATTTGTTTCAGCAGCATCTGGATCAGTAGGAAATTTGGTAGGGTAATATGCAAAATTATTTGGTTGCTACGTTGTTGATAATGCTGGGAGTCATAAGAAGGTGAGGTTTAGTATTATAGTTTCAGTGTATTTCTAATATGGGATTTAGCTGAAATCCATGAATGATTTATCTTAGGTTGCATTACTCAAAGAAAAACTGGGATTTGATGATGCATTCAACTACAAGGAAGAAAAAGATCTAAATTTTACCCTCAAAAGGTTTATTGGTTAGTGATAGAAGATAAAATCTAAAATAAAATAATCTTTTCAAATAAAAAAGTGGTTTTTACAGGTACTTTCCGGATGGAATTGACATATATTTTGACAATGTTGGAGGAAAAATGCTAGAAGCAGCAGTTGCTAACATGAAAGCATTTGGTAGAGTGGCTGTTTGTGGTGTAATCTCTAAGTACACTGATGCTGGAAAGAGAGCTTCACCAAATATGGTGGATGTTGTGTACAAGAGAATCACCATTTGAGGATTTTTGTGTAGTGACTTTATGGATGTTTTTTTGGGTAAAACAATTGATTACCTTCGTGCTGGTAAGTTGCAGGTGATAGAAGAGATGTCATTGGGAGTGGAAAGCATCCCTTTTGGTTTTATTGGACTCTTCAATGGAGATAACACTGAAAATAGAATTATAAAATTAGAAGATTAATGAACCCTATGTATGGACATAAATGAGTGAATGCTAGATGGGGAATTTCAATTTCAAGAAATTACAGTGATGATTTTTTGTTTAGATATTGTATAATATTTCTTTATGTTAGTCTTTTATTTTATAAGAAAGAAAGTATTATTGATAGGAGTACAAGGGTATCGACCCTTACACTAATATTAGGAGGACGAAGTCTCCATGCTTCCAAAAAGTTGGTCTAGCGGAGTAAGATTTTAACAATTACATAAACATCAAAGAGTGTTAGTCTTCTGTTCAGTAAGAGAACAAGATGATGATCGGATAATCTAAGTTGAGAGTTATTCACGGTAGATCCTTAATTCTGATATAGTGGATGAGACTAATCTATAAGGTTAACACTCCAATGCCAGGTTAGTGTGTGTAGTAAATAATGAAATTTTATATGGAATCGGGTGTACTTTAAGGATGGATTTTTATTGGTGGTCTCCCTCACCCAAGAAGCTCATTCAAAAATCTATAACTTGAATCTGAAGATTCTTTACTAGAGTCGGGATGCGTTGAAGAAAAACTAGAATTCAAAATGTAGCGAAAATTAAAATTTTCCTTTAGTGATTCTTACAAATGGGCTTGGTCAATGATAGAAACTATTACCTCTTGTAGCGATTCAGACCTTTGATGATGTGATTATGAGCATTGATGAAGAACAACGCCTCTACTCAGTCCACACGAATAAATCACTTTCGGTCACAGTGCTAGCTGCTTACGAACGAAAACTTTGAGTGAGAGAGTGAGAGAAAATACTGTTAGGGTTTCAAGACCGAATTTTCATCAAGCTAAGTGAAAATTCTTCAGCACAAGGTTTCTATTTACAGAACAACTTGTGTAGGCTGCAAGCTAAAGCCCAATTAAAGCTGAAAGTTAAAAGCCCAATTAAGCTTACAGGCATCATACCTTATGATGTACCGTATATCATTTAAGCGCGTGGTACCTTACCATATTCTGTATTCCACTTAAGTGTATCGTACCTTATGGTGTACTACAATTCTCTTAAATGCACTGTATCTTATGGTGTTCCTTATTTACTCCATCTCTCATCAACATATATTTATGTCTGTGACCCTGTAGGTTTTCGCGACGTTGACAATTATATTAAATCACACATTTAACATAATAAACAGTGAGTGGTATCTAGCGACACATAACTGCTACCCAAGTCACTAAAATTTCATGTGATCTGACAAAACCTTTCAGTGATAATATGTGTGTGTATAATTACCATTTTGCTCTTATGTTTATATTGAACACAAGACATAGACTGTGTCATCCTTGTCTAGTTCAATATTGGGCCCTTAGACATTTATCATGTTATGCAGGATGGGAAAATTCCATCTAGGTCACTCATGTCCCTTAGCATGCTTTGTGAAGTACCCATCAATTGTTTTTATGGTCATCCAGTTATGGATAACGTTTGATCAACAATAAAGGATTTGACTCCACATCTAGGGTACATAGTGGCTTCAGGTTAAAGGGTGGTATACACCATTAATACCATGAGAATAACTTATGATACTTTGCATAAAATTTTATGTAGTATTCTCATAGTGGATCAATCCAGTATAAATATTGCTCATATTATTCATACCTATGTCAAGACTTGATAAATCCTTATCCATGATCCATGAGATGTGATCATCAGTCTATCTACATAATAATCACAATGCTTTAATGTTATACCACTTTACAATAAAGCTCGACTACATATACTTTAAGAATAATGTCCTTATGTTTAATGGGATCTCATGATTAAGTCAATCTTAACATTTCATTAAATAGACGAACTATTCTATGAACTTTATTATTTTGGAAAAGAAAACATAATAAAGAAATGCCTTTTTATTATTAATAAATAATTTGATACAAGTACCAAAAGTATTGGCCTCTAGGGCTTACACCAACATGTGTCGTTACAAGGATGAATAATTATCCCATAAAGATCGATACCAAAAAATCCAGGTAGTGTCTTTTTACCAATAACTTGGCTATATAGGTGGGGTGGTTCTCTCTGATCCTGTCTCCAAGAAATGGTTAAAGAGATGCCTTTAAACTCATTAGATCATATACGCCAAGTGTTGTACCCCAAAATTTGCCCTCTCATTTTATCAAGATTCTCCTCACAAGACTTCTCTAGATTCAAGACCAGATTAGGGTTTGCTCAACTCAAGACATCTCCTTGCACTGATGACCTGAAATTAGGGTTTGAGTTTGTACGGGGATTTTTGGACTTACAATGCCTCATGTGACTTTCATACTTCATGTTGGACTCCTAAGATTGCTCATACCAAGTTTTAAGCCTTGAATCAAATTTTTGCCCAGTCAATTGGACAGTCGACCTAGAAATCAGTTGTATTGGGGAAAAAGTCAATTGTGGCCAATTTACAGTCAAAACTCATAATTTTTGATCCACATCAACATTATAGATTCATATGAACCATTTGATCAAGTTTGTACCACAACTCCTCAAGAAATTTGATCAGATCATCAAAGGGGCAAAATGGTCAAAATTAGGGTTTTGACTGTAGAAGGGCAATTTCTGATTTTTCACCTAGCCAAAGGCAAATTGGGTTCAAGCATGGTCTCAAGGACTCAATGGAATCATCTTGACTTAATCACAAGGTTCAAAAGATCTCAAATGCATTGGATTGACAGATGAATTTTCCAGTCAACTAATCAAAAATCAACTGTACACTGAAAAGTCAAACTTTGACTTTTTGGTCAATATCAAGTGCCAAGGGTCATTTTTCATCAAAACATGTCAAAACATGAAACTTGTTCACCAAGAAACCTAATTTTGAAAATTAGGGTTTAAGTTTGAATTTTTTCATAACTTAAAATTTCTAAGTTATGAAAATTTCTTATTTTTTCCCAACTTTTCCCAACTTTTTCACCATGATGCAATTGGATTCAAAGAAAACTTCCAACATGAAAGTTGTAGTCCTCCACAAAATCTACAACTTTGGTTCACAAAGTTTTCCCAAAAGATGCTTGGATATCAAGTTATGATTTTGTGAATAAGGGTCCATAAACTTTTTAACTTAGTGAAATTTCGCCCTAGGCATTTTTCACATTGGTTCAAGTTACAAATCAGTTTGGATCATGCTTGTAATTGCATTACAGGTTCTAATCCTTTTTACACTCCAAAATTGAATGCAAATACATTGAACAATGGCTTTGTTCTAAGCTATAAAGCATTGTACATTGATTTATTCCATTTATGGCAAAAAGTTTACATTGTTATTTTGATAAAGCATGCTTTATGTAACTTTGTTTATCTTGAGCCATGGACCTAATATCTTTTTGTAAACAAGATCCACAGATATCAGGCAATTGGTACCAACTCTCATCAGGCCTTGAGCTAGCCTGTACAGGCTTTGAGCTTTGTCAACTCACCTTTTCTTCAAAAACAAGAAAACTTGCAAAAGTGAACATAACTCTTGTATCTATTAAAACTAAGTCTTGGCATAATTCCAAACAACTTCAGCATATTGTAACAAGCCAATACATGAACTCGTAGCATTGCAAACACCCTAAAACACCAAAATCACCATTTCTGCCCAAAACAGGGCAACCTCTGCAGATCACTAGCCAAAACAAATTTCACTCGTGCGTTTTTTGTTTCAAGGCTTCAAACACATTCCATACATCACACCTAAGCTGTCTAGACCTTTCTCAAGCAACTGTAACCTCTGTTTCAAGGATCACCATTTTCATTTTGGAAGCTTTGCAGGTTGACTTCTACAAGGAGATTCAAGCCCTTTCAAAGCAAGCTGAGCATTGGGAAAGGTTGAGGGAACTTCAAGCAAGCTCTCAAGTACTTCAGGCCTCACTCAAAGTGCCTACATTGCCATATTCAAACTCAACTGAACAAGGTAATTTTCAAGTTTCTATCTCTCTATTTAGGCATCATTAGGCTTAGGTTTGTGAAGCAAAAATGTAGTCCTTAAGTTGCTTGAGCTGTACATATAGGTTGGGTAGCTTTTGCTATCTTTTTTTCCATTTGGATTTTTTATGCTCCTAATGTTTTGGGGCATCCCGACAATTATATACCTGCTAATCCGATGCCCACCCCGCCTCATATTGTGTCGGAATGGTATTTCCTACCGATCCATGCCATTCTTCGTAGTATACCTGACAAATCGATCCGATCAACGAAAATAAATCCTGAAATTACATATATAATGATAGAAAGAATCGTTCAGTAGGCTAATCTTGACAGTTTCCATTTTCGATTGAGAAAGCGGCAGGCCCAAAGAGCTCTACAGTAGTGCCTCCTTGCTTGGTCTCAACAATTTTAGTTTGTATTTATGTAAACTGAGCTAGGAGTATTTGGATGATGAACATGCTGAAAAAACTAGGTCAGAATTTAGGGCCACTGAAATTCTCTCTGATCTTTGAGAGTTAGGTCAAGTTCTTTATATCATTGGAATCGTGTGATCATGAGCTATATTTTTCATGTTATACGTTTTTGATTTTATGCAAGCATGAGCAGGAACAGGATTTGTACATAGCGCGCGCGTTTTGAAGAAGACAGAGGTCAGGGATGAAGTGTGTATGGGCCTGGCGCTTGGGCTTGTTTCTGTTGGCACCCCCCTTTTACTTCCTGCACCCCATTGGCCCATTTGCTATTTTTTGTATTATTTTTCATTTCTTTTATATTTTCTGACTTTAATATTTTTTTCTTGAACATTAAAAAACCCAAAAATATTTTCTCAATTTTTACATTTTATTTTATTATTTTTATTATTTTTTTTGGCATAAAAATAGTTTATTAATAATAATATACTTTTATTTTCTTAAATAAACTTGTAAATAATGTAAGAATATTATATATTTTTATTTTTATTATTTATACACTTAAAATATTATTTTCTCACATATTTTAGTTTTTAACATTTTTGTATATATTTTTATTTATTTTCTTGTGCATAAATGAAATAAATAATAATAGAATATATATTTTCTTTTAAACCAAAATTAGGGTTTTTACCCTTTCAAAAATAATCATTTTATTTTCTTATTTTTAAGACATAAATAAATTTATTTTACATACATAAAATAAATACAAAAACATTTGTGCATATTTACATTTTATTGTACATTTAAATAATTGTTCATTTATTTATTGTATAAATTCAATTGAGTTGTAATAGTAAATTAGGGTTTTATTTTTATGCAAATACCCCCTATTCAAACTTGTACCCCCCTTCCCATAATATTGTTGTAATAGTCTAGATTTACTTTACGCATTTTATTGCTTTCATATACCATGATAGTAAACTAGGGTTTTGTATGCAAAGACCAAAAATCAAACAAATAGCATGACCTAACACAAGACAAAAATGCATGAAAAATAACAACACCTTGCACACAAGCACCCCTAGGGTTTCACCCACTTTGTTGCCTTAAAACATGGCCATGATATGCATGCTAGGTATCTTGGCAAAATCAATCAAAACAAAAAGATCATAGTCCCTCGATGACGCTATCTTGGGTTCCTAAACAAAAATGATCTTAAGTCCCTCAAAACTTGCTAAAGATACTTGGCAATATTGTTATCATGGTCATACGATGACCCATGCCTGTCCCGTTTAACATCCAAAGATAAGGTTGTTTACCAAATACAATGGTAAAATAACAATGTCAAAGGGTTGAAATGTACAAGAAATACTTTTGAGTAGGTAGATAAGCTTCTAGTTACTTGATCAATTTGCAAACCATCCTTGCTATTTTCAAAAACACACACAATTTCAAAACAATTTCCAAACAACTTTCAAAACATTGAAACATTTTTCAAAAGACAAACATCTTTGTATACATTCTTACAAACAAGAATCATTACAAAGATTGCCAAAACAATGACCTCTTTTCAAAATACTTTCAAAACCACACAAAGCACCATTTCAAACAATTGAAAAAGTAAAGCAAGTGATCTAAACAAGTAACTAAGAGCCCATGGAAAACCATGGATGAAAAGGGTGCTAGCACCTTCCCTTTTCATAATCTACCCCCCGAACTCAAGAAAACATCTCAAAGGTCTTTCCTGTGCTTTTTGACCTTTCCTTTGGATAAAATAAAAAGTCGGTGGCGACTCTTGCTAAACCGAAACATTTGCGCACACAAACGCAAAACCTCAAGTCAGTTCTCCCACCGTATCACAGAACTGGCGACTCTGTTGGGGACAATAATAAAAGTGGGGTTACCTTAGGGTTTAGATCACCTTTACATGCTTATCTTGTTTGACTTGTATGCTTTACACTTTGGTTCTATTGTTTGGGTTTGAATCCTCCACCCGAATTTGGGAAACATTCATAGGTAAATAGAGATACGTTGTGGAAATTGTGCGGGGTATATCGACATGGTATAAGCAATAGCTATATCAGTGCGACATATTTGTGGGTACATGTAGCCTTTGAGTCAATCAAAGAGAATACGGGGCCGCTGAGTGATGTCATGAAGCACTAATGGACTTTTAGAACCTTTACTTGACCATCTTGGCCTTTTAGGATGTAGTGAGATTACCGGCTTTGGTGCAGTCCGAAGTTGGTAGATACTCGATACTACACTCATTAAGGGTTGTCTTCTTGGAATATTTCGGTCGCCGGTAAAGTGGCTAAACTGAAATAATGAACACAGAAAACAATCCAGTGATATTGAGCTCCTTAGAACCCGATTACTATTTATAGGACAGGTTGAGCCAACTAAACTTCAAGAGGGTACTTACCTATGAAACCCTATGCAAGCATAAATTAGGAACTTGTGTGATTTGCTTGTACATATATACTTCTGCATAACATCATGAACATCGTGAAGCATCATTTGCATCCACTAACCATTTCAAGGATTTTGGATCTTCATCTTTGTTCCTGTTTTGTAGGTTATGGATTCACTTCGCAGGAAAACTATTCAGGTCAATCTTGTGAGAATTCCTCCACCACTCAAGGAGATTTCTTCCAAGATTCCAGAGTACTCTCCATTCAATGAGAGACATGGTCGACTTCTCAACTTGGTTAACTCCAACACAGAGGAAGACATGGTGAAAGTTCTCTTCCAATTCTTTGACCCCCTACACCACTTCTTCACATTTCCTGATTACCAGCTAGTGCCTACTTTGGAGGAATTTTCTCAACTCTTGAGGATTCCTATTCTCCATCAACTACCTTTCAACGGTACGGAAAGAGATCTAAATCCTTAAGATGTTGCTCAAGCCCTGCACTTGCAACCATCAGATGTCACAGGTCATTGGGAAACCAGAAGTGGTGTCAAGGGTTTCTTGGCAAAGTTCCTGTTTGAGAAAGCTCAAGAATGCTGGAATTATCTAGACATGCAAGCTTTTGAGGAGATTGTAGCTCTTCTCATCTATGGGTTGGTCTTGTTCCCAAACCCTGACCAACTTATAGATGTCAATGCTGTCAAAATCTTCATGGCTCGCAACCCTGTGCCTACATTGGTTGGGGATATCTTACACTCTTTTCACACTCGAACAGTAAGGAAAAGAGGTGTTCTCATGTGTTGCACTCCTCTACTGGAAAGATGGGTTATTTCCCATCTTCCCCAATCAGTCTTGAGGAATGAGCAAGGTTTGAGGTGGTCACAACAATTGATGACTCTTACACATTCAGATGTTCATTGGTGTTCTCGGTCCATAGAAAATGTTATCATCATCGACCGTTATGGGGAATTCCATAATGTCCCTCTACTTGGCATTAGGGGAGGCATCACCTACAACCCCTGCTTGGCTCTGAGACAGTTTGGGTATGCCCGAAGGGATGGCCCACATGACATGCTGATTCCCGACTTGGTTTTTAACTTCGACAACGACGATCAAGGACTTCGACAAAGGTTCATCCGAGCTTGGAGGATGCCAAACAAGGTAGACAGTAAGATCTTGGGACACAAGAATTCCATCCCCCTTGAGCCTTACCTCAAGTGGGTACGAACCCGCGCCCAAAGTCTTATGATGCCTTACCCCTCTATTCTCCCTATGATTATAGAGCCTGTTATGGAAGGAGAGGTTCCATACACCCTCCTACATCCTGACATGCCAACATCACTCGAAGATCTGCAAAGGAGTTGGATACAGCTCAAGGGAGAACGCGATACTTTTGAAGCCCAATTCTACGCCAGTGAGAAGAAGGTTTTGGAACTTACTCGTCGACTTCACGAAGAGCAGACTCTTAACACCTACATTGCACCAAAGAGGATGTGTAACGTCTTTTTACCTTAGAAATTTTGTATTATTTTTTCCCATGGGGCATTGATGTACTAACAAATTATATCTTATTAATATGACGTGTGTTTATTTTTTGTTTAAAACAAATTTGAATTTATGAATCCTTGAATGCATTACATGAATACATATCTGTGATACGGTGGGAGAACTGACTTGGTTTTTGCGTTTGTTTTCGCAAATGTTTCGGTTGAGCAAGAGTCGCCACCGACTTTTTATTTTATCCTAAGGAAAGGTTAAAAATCACAGGAAAAACCTTTGAGATGTTTTCTTGGGTTCAGGGAGTAGATTATAGAAAGGGAAGGTATTAGCACCCTTTCTATCCATGGTTATCCATGGGCTCTTAGTTACTTGCTTAGATCACTTGCCTTTCATTTTCAATTGTTTGAAATGGTGCTTTCAATTGTTTGAAATGGTGCTTTGTGTGTGATTTTTGAAAGATGTTTTGAAAAGAGGCCATTGTTGTGGCAACCTTTGTAATGATCCATGTTTGAATGTATACAAAGGTGTATTATCTTTTGAAAGGTTTTTTAATGTTTTGAAAGTTGTTTTGAAATTGTGTTGTGAAGTGTGTTTTGAAAGTAGGCAAGTGTGTTTTGCAAGTTTGGTCAAGTAACCAAGAGCTATCTACCCTAAATTTCTCAAAGATCTTTCCTATGTTTTAACCCTTTTAACAATATTGTTCCACCAATGTATTTGGTGGATAATCTTGTGTTAGGATGTCAACGGGATGGGCGCGGGTCATCGTTTATACCATGAATACAATAGTGCCAAGTGTCTTTGGAAATTTTTTCTTTAAGGGACTTGATCATTTTTTAGGCAACTTGAGAAAGCGTCATCGAGGGACTATGATCATTTGATTTGTTTTTGTTTTGCCAAAGACACTCAACATGCAACATGGACCATTTTTAAAGGCAACAAGTGGAGTAACCCTAAGGGTGCAAGTGTGCATTGGAGTTGTCCATTTTCATGCTTTTTTATCTTTGTATTAGTCAAGCTATTTGTTATTTGATTTGCATACAAACCCTAGGTCTATCATGCCATGATTTGAAAGCTTTTAAATGCGGAAATTTAAAGTCCTAAATTATTACAACATGATTATGGGGATGGGGGTACAAATGTTTGAATGGTGGGATTTTTGACAAGAAATTAAATCTAAACTATTACATCCACATCGAATATACAAATATTTAATTGTACAATGTAAAGTAAATACAATAAATATGCAAAAATGTATTATGCACAAAAATGATTTTTTATGTATGTGAAAGTATTTTTCAATGTGAAATATAAACAAAAATAAAAAAGGTCAAATTTTGAAATTTTTGTTATTTAGGGCAAAACCCTAGTTTTTGAATAAATAGTATTTATTTATTAATTATATACAATATTTGTTAATTATGTACAAAAAAAATAAGAAGCATATTGTAAAAAAGTATTTTTGATGTCAAATATTAAAAAATAAAAAGGTATTATTTTCATATTTTTATCCTAAGTATTCTAATAAAATATACAAGTATTTATATTATATATTAAATATATTAAATATATACAAAAATAAAATATTAATTATTTACAAAAAAAGTATGTTTTTAAAAAATGTTTTCAAAATGTAAACAAAAAATAATAACTGAAAAATATTTATTTTTGTATTATTTTTAGGGTTTTAAATAAAATGGTTTTTATATTTATTTACATATATATGCTAAATAAAACAAATAAATGCCAAATAAATGCAAAAATGTTGGAAAAATATTTTTGATATTTTTTATATTTGAGCAAAAAATAATAAGTCAGAATCAAAAAGAAAAAGTCAAAAATGATAAATATTTCACACAATGGGCCAGGGGGGTGTAAATTGGAAAAGGGGGTGCAAAGAGCAGGACTGACCCAGGCCCAGCCCAAGCCAGTCATCTTCAACCTTCAGCATTGTTTAAACAAGCAAAAATGCGCATTTCTTAACTCATGATTCCTGGACTTTCATGCAAAACTCATAACACCAATAATGTAGAGCATCAAGAGACGAATTCAGACATATAAAATACTTGACTTAACTCTAAGAAACCAGGGAGAATTTCTTCATCCCCAATTTCTGACCTAATTTTTCTTCAATGTTCATGGCCAAAATTCTCACAGCACGCATAAAATAAATGAAAAGTAATCATATGTATGGCTTCAGGGCTATGAGTAGAGCATGTCTCATTCACAAACCTAAGCCTAACTCTTCCTAGATTGAGAGATAGAAGTTCATGGTTTTACTTGTTTCAGCTTGACTTGAACAGAGCAATGTAGGTATCTTCAATGGAGTTTGAGCTTTGGTACAGCTTGCCTGAAGTCCGAGGATGCTTCTCCAACACTTAGCTTGCTTTGAATCACTCTGAATCGTGCTATGGAAGTCCACCTGCAAAACTGAAAACTGAAAATGGCAAGTAATGTTAGGGATGTTACAGCTTGGGTTTAAGGCTTGGGATAGTTCCAATGGATGATATGGAATGTATTTGAACTGGTTTTAGTCAAAGTGCACGAGTGGAATGGATTGTGGAAGTCAAGTTGCAGAACTTGCTCTGTTTCTGCAGCAAGAGGGTGTTTCTTAGTTTTGGGAGGTATGAGGGACCAATCAATCGTGCTTTAGGTTAGTTGGGATGTATGGAAGGTGAGAACAAAGTTTGTGTTTGGCTCTGCTTGCAGGAAGTGAGAGTTCTAGTTGTTTTGCAATCTTGCTTGTTTTTTAAGTAAGAAAGTTCAAGTCCTTATGCAGGCCTGTGTACCCTCTCTATCTATGCTGCACACTTTGCTCTTGATCAGTGGGATTTGCTTACAAACTCTTGCCTCAAATATCTGGCTTGTACTTCTTGGATTTGGTATTTGACATAAAGCACTACTTTTCAAAAATGGCAAGTTTGCTTTTTCTACTTAAGGGATAATTCTTTGTGTAATGACTAAATGCACAAAACAAAGCTTGAACACAATGGTTAGGCATTTAATTATGGAGTGCAAACTTGGTTTAGAGGCCTGCAAGCAAGTTCCAAGCAAGCTGATTTGAAAATGAAACTTGTATGAACATGCATTTGGTTATGAACAAAAGTGAATTTTGCCCAACTTTGCAAATTCGATTCTCCCTAACCACAAGGGTGTTTGAGAAGTTCTTGGACAATTTGGAAAGCTTGGAATGTGTAATACAATCCATATTTGTAATGAAAATTGAAACTCCAAGTGGAAGCATGTGAAAAATGGCCAAGAAGTTAGACAAAAATCCTGCCTAGAATAGGTCAAAATTTCTCTAAGTTAAAAATGTTTTGCACCCTTGTTCCAAAAATCATAACTTGAGATACAAGCTTCCTTTGAGAAAACTTTATGAATCAAAGTTGTAGATTTTGCAATAGACTACAACTTTCATGTTTCAAGTTTTGTTTGAATCCATTTACATCTTGGTGAAAAAATGGGACAAAGTTAGGAAAAAATAAGGAAGTTTCATAACTTAGAAAAATTCTAAGTTATGAAATTTTCTCATTTTAAACCCTAATTTGCAAATTTGGATTTCTTGATGAACAAGTTTCATAATTTGACATGTCTTGATGAAAAATGAATCTTGGCACTTGATTTTGACCAAAAAGTCAAAGTTTGACTTTTCAGTATACAGTCAAATTTTGATCAATTGACTGAAAAATTCATCTGTCAATCCTATGTATTTGGGATCTTTTGAACTTGTTGAATGGGTCAAGACAATTCCATTGATTCCTTGAGTCCATATGTGAGCTTGGTTTGCCATTGGTTAGGTCAAACAGTCAAAAATTGCCTTTGTGCAGTCAAAACCCTAAAAATGACCATTTTGCCCTTTTGGTGATCTGATCAAATTTCTTGTGGAATTGTGATCCAAACTTGACCAAATGGTTCATATGAGTTCATGATGTTGATGTGGGTCAAAAATCATGAGGTTTGACTGTCAATTGACCACAGTTGACTTTTTCCCCAATACAGCTGATTTCTAGGTCAACTGTCCAATTGACTGGGCAAAGATTGGAATCAAGGCTTGAAACTTGGTATGGATAAACTTGTAAATCCAACATGAAGCATGAAAGTCACTTTGGGAATTTTAGGTCAAAACATCCCTGTGCAAACTCAAACCCTAATTTGGATCAACAGTGCAAGGAGGGGTCTTGAGCAGAGCAAACTCTAACTTGATCTTGAGTTCCAAGAGTCTTGTGATGAGAAAATGATGAAAAGAGAGGGAAAATTTTGGGGTACAACAATATCATTCATCATATGCATAAACAGGTCTTCACACCAAGTTTCCTCATCTCTCTACTGTTTATTTCAGCAAGATGGATATTAAACAAACGGTCAAAGACTTACAAGCTCAGAATTCACAATTCCAACAGTTACTTCTGACATTGACCAAGGGGCAGGAGGAGCTCAAAACTCTGTTAGAGAAGGAAAAAGAGAAAAAGAAGAAGAAGAGAGCTGGTGTGGCTACCTTGGGCAGAAGATTTGAAGGTCAATCCAGAAGGGTCCTAGATTTTCCATCAACCTCTGAGGAATGAGAGAGAAAGGGTAAAGAGACTGCAGTGCCATCTGGTTCTGAGGCTAAAGAAGAGGAAGATGTGGATTACTCTGAACAGCAATATCCTCATGCAGACGACAAATACAAAAACTTGGAAGAACGTCTGGCAGCTATGGAGATTCAGAGAGTGCCTGGGCTGGACTTTGAAGAGTTGGGATTGGTTTCTGGAATTGTAATCCCTCCCAAGTTTAAAGTGCCTATTTTTGCTAAGTACGATGGGGTGTCTTGCCCAAAGATGCACCTATGGTCTTATGTCAGGAAAATTCAACCACATTCTTCTGACAAAGACCTGTGGGTCCACTTCTTCCAGGACAGTTTGTCGGGGACGCAGTTAGATTGGTTCTACCAGCTAGAGAGGTCTGACGTGCACAATTGGGAGGATTTGGCTGCTGCCTTCTACAAGCAGTATCAGTACAATACGGACTTAGCACCAACCCGTACTCAATTACAGAGTATGGGCATGGTCTCAAATGAAGGTTTCAAAGAGTATGCCCAGAAATGGAGAGACTTGGCGGGACGAGTACAACCACCTCTATATGAGAGGGAGCTAGTAGATATGTTCTTGGGGACTCTGTCAGGGCCTTTCTTTAATCACCTGATAGGAAGCTCCTCCGTGGGGTTCACCGAGTTAATTCTAACTGGTGAGAGACTTGAAGCCGGAATCAAAAGCGGGAAAATTCAAAAGGATGCATCTGCTTCCGCTGCCATCAAAAAGACTTTTCCAGCAAAGAAAGAATTCTCAGCTGTCTACTCCCAAAGAGGTCAAGGAAGAGTTAAGCGTCGGCCAGCGGTGGGGGCTGTAATGATTCAGAAGTCTGCAGTTGATCAGCCTAGAAACAATCAACCCAGAACCAACCAAGCAAGGGTGGAAAGGCCTGTACGGCAATTCACCCAGATAAACATGACCCCTGCTCAGGTTCTACCCCATCTCTTGAAGTTAAACCTTTCCAGTCTGAAAGAGGCCCCGAAGAATCCGAATACAGCTTCTTCTTACTACCATTCGAACGCCAAGTGTGCTTATCATTCAGGGAGTATAGGGCACGACACTAACAATTGTTGGGCCCTCAAGAATAAGATTCAGGATTTGATAGATGCTAAAGAAGTTGGGTTCGATACCCCTAAAAAGCCGAATGTAATCTCTACTCCAATGCCGAGGCATGGCCACAATCCTCATGCTGTTGAAGAGGATCTTTTTGTTGCTACTGTTGATGATTTGATAACTCTGCTACCAATAATCAAGTTGAATTTGCTGAAGGCTGGGATTTTCCCAGGTTGTGAAGAAGATTGATGCCTTTGTTCATCCTTACCAACCGACTGTCCATTGTTGAAGTTAGGCATCCAACGCCTAATGGATAACTAAGAAATCCTTTTTGAAAAGACTCTTGTTACACCGACTCCTGTCAATGATGTTTCAATAATAACCATATCCGTCAATCTTTCCCAGGTCTCCAAAAGACCTGTTAAGATTACATCTGCTCCGAAGACTGTACCTTTGAAGATAACCATGCCCGGGCCCGTCCCATACAAGTCCGACAAATCAATATTGTGGAACTATGGTGGAGAAATCTACTACCACGGTATTAAACAAATTGAATCAACTGAAGAGAGTTCTGATGAAGAGACTTCTGACATTGGAAACATTGATGGAACGAGCAAAATCACCCGCAGTGGAAGAATTTTCTCTCCAGATATTTCCCCCCCAAAGGCAATCTTTGGACCCTCGGCTGCTCCTAAGGTTACCCGTGTACCGGTAAACATATCTACGAGAACTCCGATTATTGAAGAAGTTGTAACTCCTATGGTTGTCCCCTCTGCTGCTACTGATAATAAAGGGAAAGGGATCCAAGAAGAGCCCGTCAGGACGAGGGCTCAGCCATTGGTCATCCCTGAGACCTCTCAAAAAGAAATGGAAGAGATTTTGAAAATAATCAAGAAAAGCGATTATAATGTTGTGGAATAACTAGGGCAAACCCCCTCAAAGATCTCTATGTTGGCCTTGCTGCTTTGCTCAGAAGCTCATGCTAAAGCTCTGATCAGATTTTTGAAGATGGCCCATGTGCCACAGGAAACCTCCGCGGATCAGTTCCAGTAATGTGTAGCTAGCTTAACAGCTGATAATGGTCTAGGATTCACCGATGCTAATTTAACATCTAAAGGGAGGAATCATAATGACGCTTTGCATGTCTCGGTGGAATGCAGAGGGACTACCCTAGCACACGTTCTGGTAGACACTGGTTCTTCTTTAAATGTCTTGCCGAAGAATGCCTTGGATAGATTGGATTGTGAAGGCCTAACCCTGAAACCCAGCAATATCATTTTCATAGCCTTTGATGATTATAAAAGGATGGTCCACGGGGAGGTGGACATCTCGATTAAAGTGGGAACTGAAACCTTCAACTCCATATTCTATGTGATGGACATCCTTCCTTCCTATTCTTGCTTGTTGGGAAGACCCTGGATTCACAATGCTGGAGCCGTCACTTCTACTCTGCATCAAATGCTCAAGTACCCAGTCCAGGGGGAAATTATAATTGTTCATGGCGAAGAGGAATACATGATAAGCCATCTAAATTCTTTCCGCTATGTAGAATTGGATGGTGAATTCATCGAAACCCATTTCCAACACTTTGAAGATGTTTCTCCTGAGATTGCGGCAACCAAGACAGTGTCTTCTGTACCCATGATTACCAGACCTCCGCCTCGGATGTCATCTCTCAGAGATGCAAAGGTTATGATTAAAGACGGAGGAAGCACAATCTGGGGGCAGCTTCCCGACTTTCCTTACAAATCAGATAAATTCGGCTTCAGGTTCACTGCTTCTGCTCAAAAGGTTGTACGCCGCACCCGTGCCGAGGGGCCGCCAGTGAAGATCATCCATCATGGAGTCAATGCTTTAGAGGATGCTGGAGAGGAGAGCAACTTAGAAGACTGGATTTTCCCTACTGTTGGCGGAGGACTGTGCAACTGGGAAGCAAAAGACTTTGTTCCGATTACTTTCATACCGCAGTAATTTATCTTTCAAACATTTCTGTTGGTTTGTAATAATTCTCAAACAATTCGTACACTTTTAACCTTGTGCCTTACCCGAGGCACATAGGTCCATTTGTAAGGGTTTGATTTTTCATCTTCATATGCCATTTTAATGAATCATGGATGTTTTCACATATAAACTTTTATGTTCATTGTCTTTCTTTTACATTTTATTTGTTTAAAGGTGGATATCCCTTACACACACCCACACTCACAAATGCAGATACCCTTCCATTTCGGATTCCATGGGTAACAATTCTGCTATGGCCTTCAGTGACTCTGAAGATCTGGTCTACCATGCCGATTACGAAGGTGAGGAAGATTATGAGGTGCCGGGAGAATTGGCTAGACTGCTAAAACAGGAAGAAAGGGTTATTCTACCTCATGAGGAGCTGTTAGAGACAATCAACTTGGGTACTGATGAAGACAGAAAAGAAGTCGGAGTGGGTGCCAACCTAGAGCCAAGTGTCAAAGAGCGCCTAGTTCAATTGTTACATGAATATGTTGAAATCTTCGCCTGGTCGTACGAAGACATGTCGGGACTCGATACAGATATTGTGGTTCACCGTCTCCCTACAAGAGAAGACTGTCCACCAGTTAAACAAAAAGTCCGCCGCATGAGGCCCAACATGTCTGAAAAGATCAAAGCTGAAGTTATGAAGTAGTTCAATGATGGGTTTCTCGCTGTTACTTCCTATCCACAATGGGTTGCTAACATTGTGCCCGTGCCTAAGAAGGACGACAAAGTGAGAATGTGTGTGGATTACAGAGACTTAAACGGGGCTAGCCTTAAAGATGATTTTCCACTACCACACATTGACATCTTGGTTGACAATACAGCTCAGCACAAGGTATTTTCTTTCATGGACGGATTTTTAGGTTACAACCATATCAAAATGGAACCTGAAGACATGGAGAAAACTACTTTTGTTACACAGTGGGGTACGTTCTGCTACAAAGTGATGCTATTTGGACTGAAGAATGTCGGGGCAACCTATCAACGCGCCATGGTAGCTTTGTTTCATGATATGATACATCATGAAATAGAGGTCTACGTAGATGACATGATAGCTCAATCACAAAAGGAAGAAGAACACCTCGACCATTTGCAAAAGCTATTTGTCAGGCTGAAGAAGTACAAGCTTAGATAAAACCCTAACAAGTGCACCTTTGGAGTCAAGCCCGGTAAACTCTTGGGTTTCATTGTCCGCCACAAAGGCATCGAGGTTGATCCTGCCAAAGTCAAAGCTATACAAGAAATGCCCGCTCCTCGCATTGAGAATGAGGTCAGAGGTTTCTTGGGACGCCTAAACTACATTGCAAGGTTCATTTCTCACCTAACATCTACCTGTGAGCCAATCTTCAAACTGTTGAAGAAAGATCAGGTAGTTAAATGGAATGATGATTGTCAAGTTGCTTTCGATAAAATCAAGGAGTATTGTTGTACCCCAAAATTTGCCCTCCCATATTCTTCAATATTTGCCAAGTCAAAGCTTCAAAATTCCCCAAGGGTTGCACAGTTCAAGGGCCTCCTAACAGTCAAAAAACTAGGGTTTTGGTTCTGACAAAGAAAATGAAGTTTCCAAGGGTCCAATCAAGTCCCACATGCCTACAAACATGGTCAAGCATCATCATACCAAGTTTCAAGACTTACAGCACAAAATTGCACTGTCAAAAACCATAATTGCACTACAGTCAACTGTAGGGGCAAAATGGTCATTTGACAGTCAAAAGTTCAAATTTTTGGTCAACATCTCATTTTGAAGCCACAAACATAATTTTATCAATGCTTGATCATGATTCTCAAAGCTTGGCTCAAAAAGTCTCAAGATGCAAAAGTTTCCATATTTGGACAGTTGAAAAAGTCAACTGTAACTTGACCAAGGCATAACTTTCACATGGATTATCAGAAAAATTCCATCCAAAGCTCATTTTGAAGATAAAGACATTTCCTACAACTCCTCTTCACACTTCAAGTCCAAGAAATGCTCTCACAAAAAGTTATCAATTTCAACATTATAGGTCATTTTCAAAAGTCAACAAAAAGGGACTTTAAGTCAAAGGCCATAACTCGAGATTGGTTAATCAAAATGACATGGGACAAAAGACATTGATTAGAGGACTCAAAGACCTTTCCAAAATGTCCAAGAACATGAGCAAAGCTTAAAAATTGAGCAAGTTATGCCTTGTGGAAGTTGGGAAAGTTTTGGATATTTTGAAAAGTCAACATTGCTTCAAAAGTCTTAAAATTGCCAATGGGCCTCTTTTTCTTCCACAATTCATCATCCAAGGCATGTGCACGGTCATTTGGCCCAAAGGGAAGTTTTTCATCATTCTTATTTTATTTATTTGAATTTTTAATTGCTAAATATTCATTTAATTAATTAAAATATATAAAAAATACTAAACCTAACTTTTTAAATCTTTTTGTGCATGGAATAGGCTTAAGATTTCGTGCACAATCAGATATATAAAGAATCATGGCAATTGGATATGATTGGCATCAAAAACATGTGAAAAAGATTGAAAAATTATGGCTTGAAAATCAAATATTTTCCACATCAATGCAAGGATCCTTTGGCTCTGAATTCTTACCCTAATCATTCCATACATAAGTGCAAAGCTAACCCTATTCCAAGAGACCTCCAAGCTGCGCCATACCTCTATAACCAAACTTGCAATTTTCTCAAAAAATTCCAATACTGAAAACTGTCTTCCAGGGCGATTCGAGCCAAAATAATTATCTCATCACCTTCCTGAGACATCAAGAAACGTGTTTGAATCGTTTTCCACGTCCCTAACGCCCAGAATTGGTGAATAGAACTCAAGCTTTTTCACTTTTTTGCATAAATCGTATTTTATCATTCATGGCATGATTTTAAATTCTAATACTTGTTTTGTGTTGCTCTCATGATTCTGAAGCTAACCCTATAATTTGATTGAGTTTTTATGAACTGTACGCGATTTCACCATTGATACAGGCTAGGGTTCTTTGAGTTTTAATTTGGGCGTTTATGAATGCTGTAAAATTGGAACACCTTAATACCATGAATGGACTCAGCATGCTTGGACGAAAACAACAGAACCCTCGCGCCTAATTCATGTGGCCATATGGCCTAATCGTTATTTTGAAGACAAGCATATTTTGGGGGGGTTTAAAACCCCCGCTAACCTTTTCATGTTTCAGAAAAAAAACAAAACGAAGAAGAAGATGATGAAGTGTCCAGCAACAATTGGTTGATTTGAAAATTCGCGCTAAAAATTCCACTAACGTTTGTTTTATTTCATATTAATTGTTGATTGTATAATAGACAAAGTGCGTGTGTGGTACAGTTGGTCCAGGCGTGTATTGGTGATCTCCAGGACCTGGGTTCGATCCCAGGTCCCCCTTGCTATTCCATAATATTTTTCATAATGGTATCCTATGCAGCGCAAGTTCTAGAGTTCCACCATACTCTCCACGTCCAGGCCTTCCACGTGCATCCTGAGCGTTAGTCAATGAAGTCACAGGCATCCTGAAAAAGTCAAAAGGGCTTGATATCATTGGGCCAGAATTGCTAAGGTTACACCTCCAATTGGGGACAGAAACCCCCCAAGGTTTTGATTTCTATTTTCTTTCTTATTTTATTTATTTCAATTGTTTCTCTTTTTAAATTCCTTATTTTAATTTATTTTCATCAAAATATAAAATAACAAAAACCATAGAAAAAATCAGAAAAGACAAAATTAAAAATATATTTTATTTTAATATTTTTTGTAAATAAATATCATTAATTAATTTTAGCTTTTTTAAATTAGGTTTAAATCTTAATATTTTTTCTAATAACCTTAAAATTTGTAGAATTAGGTTTTAATTATTTTGATTCTTTTTTTCTCTTTTTTCACCATAATTAATTATTGAATATTATTTTTTGTAATTAAATTACCATGTAAATAATTAGATTAATTTTAGGTTTAACTTTAACATGTTTTTCTTAATAAATAAAAATTGTAGAATTAGGGTTAATTAATTAATATTTTAATTTCACTTAATTCGCATAAAAAACCATAAATACAAAAATCTCAAAAAAATAATTTCTTCTTTCCTTTAATTTAACTAATTTAATAATCATACTTTAATTTCATTAAAAAGGGTCCAACGCCCTCGCTTGCGATTTTTCATTCTCTTTGCGCGTTTTATTTATTTCCTTCTTTTAAATATTAATGTAATTCTCCCAAAGCCGTGTAAATATTTATCTTTCGCACTTTATTTCTTTATTTTCTGTCAAATCGGGTCCTGGATTTTAATTTTGGCGATGTGGACCTGCGCCTTTGTAATAGTTTAGAACTTTTATCTTTCCGCACTCTTTTAACTGTTAATAAAATGCATGCAAGAATGAATGGCCTAAAATAAAAACAAACGCATAGATCACTTTGACATGAACAAGACAAAAATAAACGAATCTGACACACAAATCACACACCACCCCCTAGGGTACGCCTCACTGTTGCCTTGCCTCGAAAGGTGATCGTCGAGTAGAGGATGTCTTAGTAAGTCCTCATGATCCGGGAACCTGGCATGAGGGTAGCTTCTAAGGTGTCTTCCCATTGCTCTGGTGATCACTATGTCCCGAACCTCGAATTGACCCGAACACCTCCAACGGTGGTGCTACCTACCTCTCAATGGTGGGATGGCACTACTTTAAAGGACATTTACACAGACGAATTCCTTAGGGTAGGTAGACGACTCTAGATACTTGCTCTAATTTCAAAAACAAATTCAAAAATACTTTTCACACCGACACCTTTTCAAAAAGCTTTCGAAAGCAATTTTTCAAACACTCTTGAGGACTGATACAAGAGTCGAACTGAAATTTTCAAAGAAACTTTTTTAAACCCACAGTTGAAAAGCAAACAAACCATTTTGAAAACACAGTGAGCAAGTATCTAAGAGCCCATGGATAAACATGGATAGAAAGGGTGCTAACACCTTCCCTTTCTATAACCTACCTCCCGAACCGAGAGCAATCTCTTTAAGGAATTTTTCTGTGCTTTTGTCCTTTCCATTTGGAGAAAATAAAAGACGATGGCGACTCTTGCTTCCGCGACATTTCGCGAACCAGCGTTAAACAGTCAGTTCCAGATCCACCGATCACAGAATTGGCGACTCTGTTGGGGACTATCTTTAAAGTGAGGTGTACCTTAGGACTAAGATCACTGTGTTTTCAATTACTTTGACTTGTTTGCTTTAAATTGTGGGACTGTCTCGGGAGTTCTATAGATCCTAACTCGGATCTGGGGATACCTTCTTAGAAAGTAGCAACAAGGTTGTGAGGGAACTGTGAGGGGTATACCGACATGGTTGAAGCAGTCTGCTACGTTGATGTGGCGCTTTGGTGTGTACCGGTAACCCTTGAGTCAATCAAGGAGAGTACGGGGCCTCCGCGTGGTGTCGTGAAGCATCAACAGACCTTAGGAACCTTAATTGAACCATCTTGGCCTCTTTAGGGTAGTGAGATGACTACTTTGGTGTACTCCGAAGTCGGTTGATACTCGATACTACACTCAATTGAGGATTTCTTTCCTGGAATATTTCGGTCGCCAGTTCAGTGGCTAAATCGAAACGATGAACAATGAAAGCAATCCAGTGATATTGGGACCCTTAGAACCCGGTTACTTCTGATAGGACAGGTTGAGCCCACCAACTTCAAGAGGGTAATACCTAGACCCCATGCTGGCCTAAACTCTAAGGGCTCTTTTGTGTGACTTGTGTGCCTTCGTACTTGACTACTTGCATGCTTGTTATCTGACACATGAACTACTTACAGGTTTTGTTTATAGTCCTTAATTGGGACTCATAACAGGGTTTAATGAATTTCTTGCAGGTTTTATTTACAGTCCTTAATTGGGACTCATAACAGGGTTACTTGAATTACCCCATGCATAGCATACCATCATACCATTGCATACATCCTAACCCATTTCAAGGATCTCAAGGGTCTGTGGTGTAGGTCATGATGAATCAACTGTCCAGCAAGGGGCAAAGAGGATTTATTTTCCTCTAGACAAAGTTGTCAGGGGCTATGACCCACTGGATATGGTGAGCCTTTGACCCTTGAAGAAGGACTCTCAGCAAACATGAAGTTCCCTCAATCAAGCTACCTAGTTCTAACAATTTTTGTTTACCCCGCGAGATCCTTGAAAACATTGCATATATATCATACATATCATTGCATTACAGGTACCCTTGTTGCAGGTCACTTACCATCTGCGTTGTTTATTTCAGCAATGGCTTCCCAACAAGATAACCAGGACCTTCACACTCAAGAGACTCAGTTCAAGGAGATCTTCCTAAGCCTATCCAAGGGGCAGGAAGAGTTGAGGACACTCCTCATGGGGAATCTGATCAGAAAGAGTCCTGAAGATGACAAGGACGAGCAGCTGAAACGTCTACAAGCTGAGGTAGACACATTGAAAACCCAGATGTTGGGGCAAAGGGCCCTCATTTAAGGTTTAGCTCAAGAGCAAGGAGAGCTGAGGGCCATGATCAGTCAGCTTCCTCAAGGCATGAAGCAACCAGCCCAAATCAGGGACCAGGTCATGGAACAGCTTCCAAGAGGGCAAAGGTCGGGTCCAATGAATAGACCTCTCCGAGTTGCTACTACTTCACAGGTCCAACAACGACCTCGCCAAGAACAGCGGGTTGATCAGAACAGGTCGGACGAGCCTAAGAGACAATTCACCAACATCAACATGCCATGGTCACGAGCTTTGCAGCACATGTTAAGGATGAACCTGATTGCGGTGATCAACCCTCCTGCAAATCCAAAGACTTCCTCTCCAAATTACAACCCAGAAGCAAGGTGCGCTTACCATTCTGGTAGCCCGGGGCACGATACTGAGGATTTTTGGGCACTGAAGTACAAGATTCAGAACATGATCGATGCTAAAGAGATCGAGTTCGAGCCCGCCGAGACTCCCAACATGATCACTGCTCCCTTGCCAAAACATGGCTAGGATTGAGAAATTTTTGTTCATTCGAACGTTCAAGTTGCAATTTTCTTTTGTTCAAACATTTACTCATGTTAAACATTGTTATTTCATTAATGCATCGCATATGTCTGTTCTGAAGCAATATATTCGTATTCACTAAATGCAAATTATTTTCATATTCTTTTCTGATGATCAACTCTTAATTAATAATTCTAAGCCTCTTGAGGGAGGATGACGAAAACGATACCATAATCCACAGTATGCTTTTGAACAGACCCCGCTGATGAGGTACAGGCATTGTTTCAATCCCTAAACAATGGAGTCATAAGGATGATAATCCCTCGTCAACCCCTCTGAGCCAAAGGAGTAGGAGTTTTTCTTTTCGAAATTTAAAACCCTTAATCATAACCTGGGGCAGGGTAGTCTCTCAGTTGATCCAAGTGCATAACGAATGGCACCAAAGAGGTCCTTACAAAACAAAGGAAGACAGTGATGGGTCCGAATAATCAATAAAGAAAGGCAGTCATTATCTCAAAAAAATAAAATAAAAAACCCATTAAGTCAAAACCCATGAAGGAGACTTACAAAACTGGGGCATCCCGCTGACTGTAATTCCAAAAAAGGAAACAGTTCAGGCAAAAAAAAAGGGATAACAAAAATCAGAAAAAGAAAGAGGTCTTACAAACCCTCGACAAAAAATGACTGCCTATTCAAAATAAGTTATCAACATCCGAATCATCACCGGAAAATCAGAGCAAAGACTCAAACAAGGTCTAACGTATGATCAATTGAGTTTAGGTTTGGAGAACATCACGAAGAGCGGGTGGGTACAAATAAAATTTGAGCCTTTATCCTTTGTTTCTTAAACCGTGAACCAGGCCACGTTATAACCCTTAAAAAGTCCTAGCTGAAGCATGGGTTAGTTCGAAAGCATACTGTGACGAAAGGTATCCTGACTCCTTAAGGCTTACTATAAAGAAGGAGTTGACATCACGTTTTACAAACATTCATTTGTTTTATGAAAAATGGAATGCATTTTCAAAATCTTCAAGACAGACATAGGCTTTGCATTTTTAACATAACTTTGTTTGCATATGACTTTTTGTTTGAACAACATAGAAATTCGCACGACGGATGCCTAATGAACATAAGTACTTCCAATCAAGGGGCAGACATGACCATGGTCCATTATCTGGGTCAGTCCAATCAAGATTCGGAGAATCTCTCAAGAGGCCAAACAACCTGGGGCAAATCTCCGCCTGAGTCACTTGGGGCACTCCAGCCACGAATCTTGCCTGATCAAACACCTTCTGGGGCAAGACAAAACACTTCTGACAGGGGCAACTCCCTACACTCTGAGAACGTGGACATAGTCGAAAAGAATACTACGCATAATAAAAGACCCGCTAGGTTGACGTACCTAGGCAAAAATAAGGGCTTCCCGGCGAACCAAAAGGGTTCGGGCAAAATGAATGGATGAAATGAAAAAATCTGTACACCCGGCAAGTCGAAAACCTGAAAAGGCGGCTTGGGCAAAAGTGGGTATCCCGTCGGACTGAAAACCCGAAAGGGCGGTCCAGGAAAAAGTTAGGGATTAAAGCGTACGACTATGTCCTGTCATCCTGTCACCTGCCTACCAGAAGAAGGTGGGTGCGTCAACAACCATCAGCACCCCACAAATGCCTCCTCCCATAGAAGCAGGGGCAATAAAGAGTTGTCTAAGCAAATCAAGGTAGGTTCAGCTGAAGAATATAACCAGCATGTCTTAATTCCCCAGAGAGCGCGTCAGCAAGTCAATGCACTCTCCCCAAGCAAAGCTATTATCAAACTTAAGGAAGTTGGGTATCCTCCCGCAAATCTCAACATTCTCCAGCAGTATATATGCATTTTTAACAAGCATCCCCGGCAGTCTTGGTTTGAAGATTGTTCCCCGGCGGTATATCAAACATGCAATGGAGTCACTTCCCCGTTACAGTTCAAAAACTTCCCCAGGAGAGTCCAATCCAGTTTCCCCAGGAAAGTTGGAATCCATCTTCCCGAGAAGTAAGCTTATCCCTAGTAGATTCTGGAAGCTTCTCCCTCGAAGAGCACAAACGCGTCTCCCGGCTTTATTCAAAGAGTTATTTCCCTACCAGGATATAACTGGGTTATCCTCAGCCAAAAGCCACGGAAAGAGCATCCTCGACGAAGTCTTCTTATCCCCAGCGAAGTCTATCAACACTTCCAACACAGCAAGGGTATCCCCAGCAAGTTATTATCAACAACTCAGCAAAGTACCTCTCTCCCCACAGAGTATTGCTCCCCAGCAAGATCACTAGAGTACTTTTCTCCCTGCAAAGTAATCCATTCGCCAAGTTCATTCCCCAACGGAGTCATCTTCTCCTACCGGTATGCTTGCAACTATCATCCCCAGCGGAGGCAAAAATATATTCTCCAACATCAGCCCAGGAGTGACTTCCCGGCACCCGTCAAGGATTTACTTTCCTAGATGACAAACACATATTCATAAACATCACACTTCCATACATCATTATAGCATGCATATACGCATCATATCTTACAAATCTCATTTATGTTGAGAACATCATTGCTTGATCCATATCATGCATGGCATATGACTGACCTTTACCTTTCAGGAAAGATCCAGCTAAGTTCTCAGCCATATTCAAGACCTAGATCGGTTCAGTTAAATCGACCCTAAGATTTTTCTGTTTCTTATCCAGTCAAAGGCCTTCTCTGGTTCAGTCAGATCGACCCTAAGATCTCCCTGTTTCTTATCCAGTTGAAGATTTCAAGACCTAGACCGGTTCAGTTAAATCGACCCTAAGATTTTTCTGTTTCTTATCCAGTCAAAGGCCTTCTCTGGTTCAGTCAGATCGACCCTAAGATCTCCCTGTTTCTTATCCATTTGAAGATTTCAAGACCTAGACCGGTTCAGTTAAATCGACCCTAAGATTTTTCTGTTTCTTATCCAGTCCAAGGCCTTCTCTGGTTCAGTCAGATCGACCCTAAGATCTCCCTGTTTCTTATCCAGTTGAAGATTTCAAGACCTAGACCGGTTCAGTTAAATCGATCCTAAGATTTTCCTGTTTCTTATCCAGTCAAAGGCCTTCTCTAGTCCAGCTAAATCGACCCCTAACAGATTTTCCTGATAAAGACTCAGTAGAAGATATCCAAGATTCTCTCAGTATTACTGTTGAGGTAGAAGTCGCCCAAGATTCTCTCAATGATTACTGTTGAGGTTGAAGTCGCCCAAGATTCTCTCAATGATTACTGTTGAGGTTGAATTCGCCCAAGATTCTCTCAATGATTACTGTTGAGGTTGAAGTCGCCCAAGATTCTCTCAATGATTACTGTTGAGGTTGAATTCGCCCAAGATTCTCTCAATGATTACTGTTGAGGTTGAAGTCGCCCAAGATTCTCTCAATGATTACTGTTGAGGTTGAAGTCGCCCAAGATTCTCTCAATGATTACTGTTGAGGTTGAAGTCTCCCAAGATTCTCTCAATGATTACTGTTGAGGTTGAAGTCGCTCAAGATTCTCTCAATGATTATTGTTGAGTTTGAAGTCGCCTATGGTTCTCTCCCCGTTACTGCGGAGGTAGTAATCGTCCCCAGATTCTCTCAATGATTACTGTTGAGGTTGAAGTCGCCTATGGTTCTCTCCCCGTTACTGCAGAAGTAGTAATCGTCCCCGGATTCTCTCAGCATTCCTGTTGAGGTAGTAGTCATCCAAGGTTCTCTCACCGTTCCTGTTGAGGTAGTAACCAACCCTGGTTCATTCATCGCCGTTTGAAGCTCCAGATCCAGCTCCTGTAACCAGTCAGGACACATCTATACAAATAATCTGAAGACCAGCTCCTGTAACAGGTCAGGTAATCATTTTCTTTTGCAGGTACCAAGTTCTCGCTAAGGAATCTCTTACGCTATCAACACCCAGATGGCATCTATAAGCCCATCCACCTTCCATCATCTCTTAGCATGGCATCTATAAGCCCATCCTCCTATTCATCAATCTCCAAATGGCATATGTAAGCCCATTCCCACCATCACACTATTATGTGAGCGCAAATTTCTGGGCACTCTAGTGTTCAATCATCTTCCACCTTCGGATTACGAAAGGCACGTCAGCCGATCTGCATCCTCCGGTCTAAGAATATTGAACAGGGGCAATTGTTGTACCCCAAAATTTGCCCTCCCATATTCTTCAAGATTTGCCAAGTCAAAGCTTCAAAATTCCCCAAGGGTTGCACAGTTCAAGGGCCTCCTAACAGTCAAAAAACTAGGGTTTTGGTTCTGACAAAGAAAATGAAGTTTCCAAGGGTCCAATCAAGTCCCACATGCCTACAAACATGGTCAAGCATCATCATACCAAGTTTCAAGACTTACAGCACAAAATTGCACAGTCAAAAACCCTAATTGCACTACAGTCAACTGTAGGGGCAAAATGGTCATTTGACAGTCAAAAGTTCAAATTTTTGGTCAACATCTCATTTTGAAGCCACAAACATCATTTGATCAATGCTTGATCATGATTCTCAAAGCTTGGCTCAAAAAGTCTCAAGATGCAAAAGTTTCCATATTTGGACAGTTGAAAAAGTCAACTGTAACTTGACCAAGGCATAACTTTCACATGGATTATCAGAAAAATTCCATCCAAAGCTCATTTTGAAGATAAATACATTTCCTACAACTCCTCTTCACACTTCAAGTCCAAGAAATGCTCTCACAAAAAGTTATCAATTTCAACATTATAGGTCATTTTCAAAAGTCAACAAAAAGGGACTTTAAGTCAAAGGCCATAACTCGATATTGGTTAATCAAAATGACATGGGACCAAAGATATTGGTTAGAGGACTCAAAGACCTTTCCAAAATGTCCAAGAACATGAGCAAAGCTTAAATATTGAGCAAGTTATGCCTTGTGGAAGTTGGGAAATTTTTGGATATTTTGAAAAGTCAACATTGCTTCAAAAGTCTTAAAATTGCCAATGGGCCTCTTTTTCTTCCACAATTCATCATCCAAGGCATGTGCACGACCATTTGGCCCAAAGGGAAGTTTTTCATCATTTTTATTTTATTTATTTGAATTTTTAATTGCTAAATATTCATTTAATTAATTAAAATATATGAAAAATACTAAACCTAACTTTTTAAATCTTTTTGTGCATGGAATAGGCTTAAGATTTCGTGCACAATCAGATATAGAAAGAATCATGGCAATTGGATATGATTGGCATCAAAAACATGTGAAAAAGATTGAAAAATTATGGCTTGAAAATCAAATATTTTCCACATCAATGCAAGGATCCTTTGGCTCTGAATTCTTACCCTAATCATTCCATACATAAGTGCAAAGCTAACCCTATTCCAAGAGACCTCCAAGCTGCGCCATACCTCCATAACCAAACTTGCAATTTTCTCAAAAAATTCCAATACTGAAAACTGTCTTCCAGGGCGATTCGAGCCAAAATAATTATCTCATCACCTTCCTGAGACATCAAGAAACGTGTTTGAATCGTTTTCCACGTCCCTAACGCCCATAATTGGTGAATAGAACTCAAGCTTTTTCACTTTTTTGCATAAATCGTATTTTATCATTCATGGCATGATTTTAAATTCTAATACTTGTTTTGTGTTGCTCTCATGATTCTGAAGCTAACCCTATAATTTGATTGAGTTTTTATGAACTGTACGCGATTTCACCATTGATACAGGCTAGGGTTCTTTGAGTTCTAATTTGGGCGTTTATGAATGCTGTAAAATTGGAACACCTTAATACCATGAATGGACTCAGCACGCTTGGACGAAAACAACAGAACCCTCGCGCCTAATTTATGTGGCCATATGGCCTAATCGTTATTTTGAAGACAAGCATATTTTGGGGGGGTTTAAAACCCCCGCTAACCTTTTCATGTTTCAGAAAAAAAACAAAACGAAGAAGAAGATGATGAAGTGTCCAGCAACAATTGGTTGATTTGAAAATTCGCGCTAAAAATTCCACTAACGTTTGTTTTATTTCATATTAATTGTTGATTGTATAATAGACAAAGTGCGTGTGTGGTACAGTTGGTCCAGGCGTGTATTGGTGATCTCCAGGACCTGGGTTCGATCCCAGGTCCCCCTTGCTATTCCATAATATTTTTCATAATGGTATCCTATGCAGCGCAAGTTCTAGAGTTCCACCATACTCTCCACGTCCAGGCCTTCCACGTGCATCCTGAGATCAATCAAAGGGTCCAGATTGGGAGAATACCCTAAGCGTTAGTCAACGAAGTCACAGGCATCCTGAAAAATTCAAAAGGGCTTGATATCATTGGGCCAGAATTGCTAAGGTTACACCTCCAATTGGGGACAGAAACCCCCCAAGGTTTTGATTTCTATTTTCTTTCTTATTTTATTTATTTCAATTGTTTCTCTTTTTAAATTCCTTATTTTAATTTATTTTCATCAAAATATAAAATAACAAAAACCATAGAAAAAATCAGAAAAGACAAAATTAAAAATATATTTTATTTTAATATTTTTTGTAAATAAATATCATTAATTAATTTTAGCTTTTTTAAATTAGGTTTAAATCTTAATATTTTTTCTAATAACCTTAAAATTTGTAGAATTAGGTTTTAATTATTTTGATTCTTTTTTTCTCTTTTTTCACCATAATTAATTATTGAATATTATTTTTTGTAATTAAATTACCATGTAAATAATTAGATTAATTTTAGGTTTAACTTTAACATGTTTTTCTTAATAAATAAAAATTGTAGAATTAGGGTTAATTAATTAATATTTTAATTTCACTTAATTCGCATAAAAAACCATAAATACAAAAATCTCAAAAAAATAATTTCTTCTTTCCTTTAATTTAACTAATTTAATAATCATACTTTAATTTTATTAAAAAGGGTCCAACGCCCTCGCTTGCGATTTTTCATTCTCTTTGCGCGTTTTATTTATTTCCTTCTTTTAAATATTAATGTAATTCTCCCAAAGCCGTGTAAATATTTATCTTTCGCACTTTATTTCTTTATTTTCTGTCAAATCGGGTCCTGGATTTTAATTTTGGCGATGTGGACCCGCGCCTTTGTAATAGTTTAGAACTTTTATCTTTCCGCACTCTTTTAACTCTTAATAAAATGCATGCAAGAATGAATGGCCTAAAATAAAAACAAACGCATAGATCACTTTGACATGAACAAGACAAAAATAAACGAATCTGACACACAAATCACACACCACCCCCTAGGGTACGCCTCACTGTTGCCTTGCCTCGAAAGGTGATCGTCAAGTAGAGGATGTCTTAGTAAGTCCTCATGATCCGGGAACCTGGCATGAGGGTAGCTTCTAAGGTGTCTTCCCATTGCTCTGGTGATCACCATGTCCCGAACCTCGAATTGACCCGAACACCTCCAATGGTGGTGCTACCTACCTCTCAATGGTGGGATGGCACTACTTTAAAGGACATTTACACAGACGAATTCCTTAGGGTAGGTAGACGACTCTAGATATTTGCTCTAATTTCAAAAACAAATTCAAAAATACTTTTCACACCGACACCTTTTCAAAAAGCTTTTGAAAGCAATTTTTCAAACACTCTTGAGGACTGATACAAGAGTCGAACTGAAATTTTCAAAGAAACTTTTTTAAACCCACAGTTGAAAAGCAAACAAACCATTTTGAAAACACAGTGAGCAAGTATCTAAGAGCCCATGGATAACCATGGATAGAAAGGGTGCTAACACCTTCCCTTTCTATAACCTACCTCCCGAACCGAGAGCAATCTCTTTAAGGAATTTTTCTGTGCTTTTGTCCTTTCCATTTGGAGAAAATAAAAGACGGTGGCGACTCTTGCTTCTGCGACATTTCGCGAACCAGCGTTAAACAGTCAGTTCCAGATCCACCGATCACAAGTATTTACTAGAACCTCCTATCTTGATGCCTCCCGTCGAAGGAAGACCGCCAATCATGTATCTGACCGTCCTAGAGAATTCAATGGGGTGCGTACTGGGCCAACATGATGAGTCTGGCCGAAAAGAGCATGCCATTTATTACCTTAGAAAAAAGTTTACCGACTATGAGACCCGATACTCACTGCTCGAGAAAACTTGTTGCGCTTTGGTATGGGCTGCTCGCCGGCTAAGGCAGTATATGTTGACTCATACCACTTTACTGATATCTAAGATGGATCCGATCAAGTACATCTTCGAGAAGCCTGCTTTATCTGGAAGAATAACTAGATGGAAAATGATCCTCACGGAATACGATATCCAGTACATGACCCAAAAAGCTATAAAGGGAAGTGTGATAGCTGACCATCTGGCTCATCAAGCTGTCGAAGATTACCAATCCATGAAGTTTGACTTCCCCGACGAAGACATTATGACCTTAGACAACATCGAAGATTTCAGACCATATGACGGACCTGAACAAGGATCCCGATGGACCCTGCACTTTGATGGTGCCTCCAATGCACTTGGAAACGGTATCGGCGCAGTACTCATCTCCCCGGAAGGTTGCCATACTCCTTTCACCGCCAGACTTTGCTTTAACTGCATTAACAACATGGCCGAGTATGAAGCTTGCATCTTTGGACTCAAGGCTACTATATACTTGGGAATCAAATCTTTGATTGAATTTGGAGACTCAGCTTTGGTCATCAGTCAGATCAAAGGAGAGTGGGACACTAAACATCCCAACCTCATCCCTTACAAAGAACATGTCTTGACATTGCTACCACATTTAAAGCAGATCACCTTCGAGCACTTCCCGCGAGAAGAAAATCAGCTATCAGATGCTCTAGCTACAATGTCATCCATGTTTAAACTTAAGTGGGATAATGAGGCTCCCCAAATCACCATTGAGCGGATGGACGAACCTGCACATTGTCACGAGATTAATACCGAAGAAGTAGTGGACCGACCTTGGTTTCACGAAGTCAAAAGGTATCTCGAGGCGCAAGAATATCCTGAAGGAGCTTCAGTCAACGACAAAAAGTTCTTGAGGAGATTCTCTGCCAAGTTCTTCCTGAGCAATGGTATCCTGTACAAGCGCAATCATGATTGCATTCTGCTCTGTTGTATGGACAAGGTTTAAGCTGAGCAGATCATGGCTGAACTGCACAATGGTACCTTTGGCACTCACTCTAGCGGGCATACGATGGCTAAGAAGATTCTACGGGAAGGCTATTACTGGTCTACCATGGAAGCTTACTGCTATCAACATTCCCATACTTGTCATAAATGCCAAATCTATACGGACAAGGTACATATACCTCCAGTTCCTCTCAATGTCTTAACAGCTCCTTGGCCATTCGCTATGTGGGGAATCAACATGATTGGAGAGATCAAGCCTACAGCATCCAATGGACACCACTTCATCCTGGTGGCCATTGATTACTTTACCAAATGGGTCGAAGCAGCTTCCTTCGCATCTGTCACAAAGAATGTTGTTGCCCGCTTCATCAAGCAGAACCTCATTTGTCGGTACGGCATCCCCGAAAGGATCATCACTAATAACGGTACAAACCTTAACAACACTATGATCACCGCTTTGTGCGGGCAGTTCCAGATTCAACATCACAATTCATCTCCCTATCGGCCAAAGATGAACGGTGATATCGAAGCTGCGAACAAAAATATCAAGAAGATCATACAAAAGATGACAGACACCTACAAGGACTAGCATGAGATGTTACCATTTGCTCTCCACGGGTACCGTACCACGGCGCGAACATCAACTGGGGCAACACCCTTTTCTTTGGTATACGGCATGGAAGTTGTTTTGCCTATTGAGGTTCAGATTCCCTCCTTGAGAATCATGAAGGATGCTGGTTTGAGTGAAGACGATTGGATTCAGACCCGGCTTGATCAACTCAACTTGATTGACGAAAAGCGACTTACTGCTGTTTGCCATGGTCAGACGTATCAAAAATGGATGATCAAGGCTTTCAACAAGAAAATCAGGCGCTAGGTATATCAAGTCGGGGATCTTGTAGTCAAGCGGATCATCTTGCCACAAAGTGATCCCAGGGGCAAATGGACTCATACCTACGAAGGACCATTTGTGATCAAAAACATTTTTTTTGGTGGGGCAATGATATTAACCACCATGGACGGTGATGACTTACCGCACCCTGCGAACGTAGACATAGTCAAAAGATACTACGTATAAACGACCCGCTAGGTTGACACACCTAGGCAAAAAAAGGGCATCCTAGTGAATTGAAAACCCGAAAGGGCGGTTCAGGCAAAAGTTAGGGATAAATAAAAAATCTGTACACCCGGCAAGTTGAAAACCCAAAAGGGCGACTTGGGCAAAAAAGGGTTTCCCGGTGGATCGAAAACCCGAAAGGGTGGTCCAAACAAAAGTTAGGGAATTAAAGCGTGTGACTATGTCTCGTCAGATCACTTTAAGGATAATCTCTTCACAGACAAGCTTCGGGCTTCTGATCAACTCAATCATCTTCGGACGAAGCAACGAATGGACAAGATATTCAGAGTTACGAAGGCTATAGTAGAATGGGAACCCCGTGGAATTTTCACACATAGCCATCTTTCTTTGTATAAAATTTTCTCATTTTTTATGACAACGTTCTCTTACTAGGATGTCTGTCTCCTTTGTACAAAATACTTACACAAATTTAATACAAAGATACTTCAAAGTGCAGAAAACTATTTGCCTTTTCTTCTTTTTTACACTTGTGTTTTATTTGAAAACGTCCAATGATTTATTAAATGAGCACATGCATTTGAATATAATCACTGTTTACAAATAAACGAAATGGGAAAGAATAATTACTGACAAGTTGAAAGTATAGGAAAATGTCTTTAGGCTATTCCAGGAGAAATCCCCTGCGGTACATCATCTAGATCCCCAGCGGAGCTAAAACCTTGAAATCTTGATCCCCAGCGGAGCTAAAACCTTGAAATACATATCCCCAGCGGAGTTACAATTTCAAATCCTTAATTCCCATCAGAGTTAAGTTTTCAAACTCCCAATCCCCAGAGGAGCAAAAACTTTGAACTACAGACCCTCAGCAAAGATGAAACCTTCTTCCCCGGTCAAGTCAAATCTCCAACTATCAATCCCCAGCGGGAACCATTCAGTTTTCCCCAGATTCCCCAGCAAGTTGTCTTAAAGTCTGAGAATCAAACAGATAACAGCTAACTTTTGTCTTATCCCCAAACTAGGATAATTCCCCAGTAGATTGGCATATAACCCAAACTCCTGATCTCTCCAGCAGGATAGCTACTCCCCAGCAGTATAGCTACTCCCCCAGAGTTTTCCTTACTCCTCAGTAGGAAGCCTTCTTCCCCACAGAGTTTTTACTCCCCAACAGAATGAAGATTCTCATTCTTGATTCCCCAGTAAAGTTGTCAGAGCCTTCATTACTCCCCAGCTTGAAGTTGCCAAAGTTTTAATTACTCCTCAACAGAATGAATATTCTCATTCTTAGTTCCCCGTAGAAATCATCAGAATTTTTCCCTATTCCCCCGCCAAGTAAGGATTCCCATTATTTAACCCCCAGTGGAAGTCTTCAAAGTTCTCTGGATTTCACTAGCAGATTTCTCAAGCAGTTTAACATTACTCTCCCAACATATTTTGTCAATACTCCAACTTCAAGACATGAAGGATCCTCACATCCCCATAGAAGTTGTCAAAGATTTTGAATCTCCAGCAGCGGTCATGGATTTATTTTCCCTGGCAGCAATCAAGGATGTCATTATCCCCAGCTGTCAAGGATTTATTTTCCTCAGCAATAAAGCAAATCAGCTTACATGCGCATACATTACATTCATATATCATAAACATTGATATACCACATTTATTGCATCATACATTTCATGCAACATAACTCTGTGTTTCAGCTAACATTTTACCCTTTTCAGGATAAGATTATAAGTTATCATTAATGATATTCAAAGATCTCAGATACAGTAAAGATACACTCCAGACACGGAAGTCATTCTATTACTCATTCAGATCTCTTATTCAGATACAATACAGATACACTCCAGACACGGGTTCCATTCTATCACTCATTCAGACTTTAGCAATCATGATGCAGTTCAGATACGCTCCAGACTCGGATGCCATCCTGATACTTATTCAGATTTCAACTATCAGATACATATTAGATACGCTCCAGACACGGAAGCCATTCTACTTCTCATTCAAATTCAACTATCAATTTCAAGTTCAGATACACTCCAGACATGGAAGTCATTCTATCACTTATTCAGATCCCAGTTACAGTTCAAATACACTCCAGACACGGAAGTCATTCTGCTACTCATACAGATCTCAACTTCAGATTTTCAAGTCCAGATACGCTCCAGACACGGTTGCCATTCTGTCACTTATTCTGACTTTTTCCCCATCCCATAGATGCTCCAGACACGGACGCCATCTCCTTGCTCATTCAGATTCAGTCTCCAGATACAAGTCAAATACGTTTCAGACACGGATACCATTCTGATACTCATTCTTTTGACCTACAACATACAATTCAACAAACATCCCCGGATGGCATCTTTAATCCCATCTCTAACAAGATTCAATCACATCTCCAAATGGCATCTTTAAGCCCATTCCCTCAACTTTACTTTGACGAGTGCAAATTTACGGGCACTCTAGTGTCCAATCATCTTTTACCTTCGAGTTAAGAACGGAAAAACTCGCCAATCTAACTCTTCAGGTTCAAGAAGATTGAACAGGGGAAGTTGTTGTACCCCAAAATTTTCCCTCTCATTTTATCAATATTCTCCTCACAAGACTTCTCTGGATTCAAGACTAGATTAGGGTTTGCTCAGCTCAAGACATCTCCTTGCACTGATGACCTGAAATTAGGGTTTGAGTTTGTACAAGAATTTTTGGACTTCCAATGCCTCATGTGACATTCATACTTCATGTTGGACTCCTAAGATTGCTCATACCAAGTTTCAAGCCTTGAATCACATTTTTGCCCAGTCAATTGGACAGTTGACCTAGAAATCAGCTGTATTAGGGAAAAAGTCAATTGTGGCCAATTTACAGTCAAAACTCATAATTTTTTATCCACATCAACATTATAGATTCATATGAACCATTTGATCAACTTTGGACCACAACTCCTCAAGAAATTTGATCAGATCATCAAAGGGGCAAAATGGTCAAAATTAGGGTTTTGACTGTAGAAGGGCAATTTCTGATTTTTCACCTAGCCAATGGAAAATTTGGTTCAAGCATGGTCTCAAGGACTCAATGGAATCACCTTGACCTAATCACAAGGTTCAAAAGATCTCAAATGCATTGGATTGACAGATGAATTTTCCAGTCAACTGATCAAAAATCAACTATACACTGAAAAGTCAAACTTTGACTTTTTGGTCAAAATCAAGTGCCAAGGGTCATTTTTCATCAAAACATGTCAAAACATGAAACTTGTTCACCAAGAAACCTAATTTTGAAAATTAGGGTTTAAGTTTGAAATTTTTCATAACTTAGAAATTTTCTAAGTTATGAAAATTTCTTATTTTTTCCCAACTTTTTCACCATGATGCAGTTGGATTCAAAGAAAACTTCCAACATGAAAGTTGTAGTACTCCACAAAATCTACAAATTTTATTCACAAAGTTTTCCCAAAATATGCTTGGATCTCAAGTTATGATTTTGTGAATAAGGGTCCATAAACTTTTTAACTTAGTGAAATTTTGCCCTAGTTTAGGCAGATTTTTGACCTAACTTCATGGCAACTTTTCACCTAGTTCCAATAGGAATATCAAAATTCATTTCAAATATGGATTGTAGAGCATGTTACAAGATTTCCAAAATGTCCAAGAACTCTCCAAGATCATCTATGGTTAGGGAGAATCGGATGAATGAAAATGGCAAATCATCACTTTTGTCCAAGGCATTTTTCACATTGGTTCAAGTTGCAAATCAGTTTGGATCATGCTTGTACTTGCATTACAGGTTCTAATCCTTTTTACACTCCAAAATTTAATGCAAATACATTGGACAATGGCTTTGTTCTGAGCTATAGAGCATTGTACATTGATTTATTCCATTTATGGCAAAAAGTTTACATTACTATTTTGATAAAGCATGCTTTATGTAACTTTGTTTATCTTGAGCCATGGACCTAATATCTTTTTGCAAACAAGATCCACAGATATCAGGCAATTGGTACCAACTCTCATCGGGCCTTGAGCTAGCCTGTACAAGGTTTGAGCTTTGTCAACTCACCTTTTCTTCAAAAACAAGAAAACTTGCAAAAGTGAACATAACTCTTGTATCTGTTAAAACCAAGTCTTGGCATCATTCTGAACAACTTCAGCATATTGTAACAAGCCAATACACGAACTCATAGCATTGAAAACACCCTAAAACACCAAAATCACCATTTATGCCCAAAATAGGGCAACCTCTGCAGATCACTAGCCAAAACAAATTTCACTCGTGCATTTTTTATTTCAAGGCTTCAGACACATTCCATACATCACACATAAGCTGTCCAGACCTTTCTCAAGCAACTGTAACCTCTGTTTCAAGGATCACCATTTTCATTTTGGAAGCTTTGCAGGTTGACTTCTACAAGGAGATTCAAGCCATTCCAAAGCAAGCTGAGCATTGGGAAAGGTTGAGGGAACTTCAAGCAAGCTCACAAGTACTTCAGGCCTCACTCAAAGTGCCTACATTGCCATATTCAAACTCAACTGAACAAGGTAATTTTCAAGTTTCTATCTCTCTATTTAAGCATCATTAGGCTTAGATTTGTGAAGCAAAAATGTAGTCCTTAAGTTGCTTGAGCTGTACATATGCATAGTTTGTATTTATATTAACTGAGCTAGGAGTATTTGGATGATGAACATGCTGAAAAAACTAGGTCAGAATTTAGGGCCACTGAAATTCTCTCTGATCTTTGAGAGTTAGGTCAAGTTCTTTATATCATTGGAATCGTGTGATCATGAGCTATATTTTTCATGTTATAAGTTTTTGATTTTATGCAAGCATGAGCAAGAGCAGGATTTGTACATAACGCGCGCGTTTTGGAGAAGACAGAGGTCAGGGATGAAGTGTGTATGGGCCTGGCGCTTGGGCTTGTTTCTGTTGGCACCCCCCTTTTACTTCCTGCACCCCCTTGGCCCATTTGCTATTTTTTGTATTATTTTTCATTTCTTTTATATTTTCTGACTTTATTATTTTTTTTCTTGAACATTAAAAAACCCAAAAATATTTTCTCAATTTTTACATTTTATTTTATTTTTTTTATTATTTTTTTTTGGCATAAAAATAGTTTATTAATAATAATATACTTTTATTTTCTTAAATAAACTTGTAAATAATGTAAAAATATTATATTTTTTTTTATTATTTATACACTTAAAATATTATTTTCTCACATATTTTAGTTTTTAACATTTTTGTATATATTTTTATTTATTTTCTTGTGCATAAATGAAATAAATAATAATAGAATATATATTTTCTTTTAAACCAAAATTAAGGTTTTTACCCTTTCAAAAATAATCATTTTATTTTCTTATTTTTAAGACATAAATAAATTTATTTTACATACATAACATAAATACAAAAACATTTTTGCATATTTACATTTTATTGTAGATTTAAATAATTATTCATTTATTTATTATATAAATTCAATTGGGTTGTAATAGTAAATTAGGGTTTTATTTTTGTGCAAATACCCCATATTCAAACTTGTACCCCATTCCCATAATATTGTTGTAATAGTCTAGATTTACTTTACGCATTTTATTGCTTTCATATACGATGATAGTAAACTAGGGTTTTGTATGCAAAGACCAAAAATCAAACAAATAGCATGACCTAACATAAGACAAAAATGCATAAAAAATAACAACACCTTGCACACAAGCACCCCTAGGGTTTCACCCACTTTGTTGCCTTAAAACATGGCCATGATATGCATGATAGGTATCTTGGCAAAATCAATCAAAACAAAAAGATCATAGTCCCTCGATGACGCTATCTTGGTTGCCTAAACAAAAATGATCTTAAGTCCCTCAAAACTTGCTAAAGATACTTGGCAATATTGTTATCATGGTCATACGATGACCCATGCCTGTCCCGTTTAACATCCAAAGATAAGGTTGTTTACAAAATACAATGGTAAAACAACAATGTAAAAGGGTTGAAATGTACAAGAAAGACTTTTGAGTAGGTAGATAAGCTTCTAGTTACTTGATCAATTTGCAAACCATCCTTTCTATTTTCAAAAACACACACAATTTCAAAACAATTTCCAAACAACTTTCAAAACATTGAAACATTTTTCAAAAGACAAACATCTTTGTATACATTCTTACAAACAAGAATCATTACAAAGATTGCCAAAACAATGGCCTCTTTTCAAAATACTTTCAAAACCACACAAAGCACCATTTCAAACAATTGAAAAAGCAAAGAAAGTGATCTAAACAAGTAACTAAGAGCCCATGGAAAACCATGGATGAAAAGGGTGCTAGCACCTTCCCTTTTCATAATATACCCCCCGAACTCAAGAAAACATCTCAAAGGTCTTTCCCGTGCTTTTTGACCTTTCCTTTGGATAAAATAAAAATTCGGTGGCGACTCTTGCTAAACCGAAACATTTGCGAACACAAACGCAAAACCTCAAGTCAGTTCTCCCACCGTATCACACCAAGTATAAATAAGAGATTAAGAATATCATTGGTAGCTTGGTTCTTGGATTAAGTATTCCCTTTTTCTTTTTCTCAGTCTTTCCTAGTGTTTCTTCTTTATTTGGAGATACGATGAAGAGCGAGGATGTCGTGCAGCAATGGAAGAAAGAGGTATGAGTTGTTATTTCCCTGGTTATAATTATGAAAACACCCTCTGTTGGTAGAGCTTATGATTTGGGTACGCTTATTGGCACTCCATCTGCTCCAGTTTCCAGAAAGTTACTCGGGTTGTCCTCATGGATGACAGGGATGCAAATTTGACTTCTAGTGGTTGCACCTTGCTGGCTGGGAATTCCTCCCCACATGTTCAGGAAAGGGAGGAAATATTATCCCCTATTCTTGAGTGCGATGAAGTCCGAGATCAGGTTCCTCCCCAAGCGCCTCTGATGGTCTAGATTAGTGAGGGAAACATCTTCTGCTTATAGGGACGTCAACCCTATTTTGTTGGCTCGTCCGTGTCCGAGGAAGAGTTGTGAATTCCGCTCTTCAATTTTTAACGACAATTATTCTTACTTTTCGGAGGCTCTTTGATGAGGCTCATCGGGGTGAGTTAGATGAATTAGCCTATTATGTTCGTCGAGCATGTACTATTTTAGATTTCAACGTTGTTGGCCAGGAGGAGATTTTCCTTCCAACCCACTTCTGTGGTCGGGGATGCATTTGAAAATTCACTCCGGCAAGTTGAAAATTTTTAGTTGACTGGTCCCATCTCTTCATCCCAGGTCTGTCTTAACCAGATGATTGAAAACGGGCAAGTGGTTCCTTTAGATGGGTAGTCTTCTCTTTATTTTTTTAGGCTGGTTAATATGAGTCTGGAGTTTGTAGAACTTGACCTGTAATGTATATTATTCTAGACTGACCCAATGACTAGAATTGGCCCAATCTGCTTCCACCTCCAACAAGGCCCAATAACTCTGGCCCACCAGCTCTGTTCCTCCACCGGGCACGCTTGGTTGATCGCTCCCCAAGAACAGTAACACCAGCACACGCCGAGCCTTACACTTGCCCTTAACGACAGCTACCTCCCCGACCTGCTCGCTACACGTCGAGCAGACAATCAGACTACCTCATTCTTGCTCGGAGCAACGGCTAATTAAGGGTACAACTTCCCGTTTTGACCAGGTCTTGGTAGTTATCTATTTTTGCGGACTCGAATACCCGGGCCCAAAAATAGGGACCAATGACTACGCGCCAGGGGGAATTATATAAACCCTCACACTTGTGAGGGTTTGGTATCTAATATTCATATTAAAAACCTTAATATATTTCTTATATCTCTTTGATATATATATATATATATATATATATATATATATATATATATATATATATATATATATATATATATATATATATATATATATATATATATATATATATATATATATATATATATATATATATATATATATATATTGTTACAGAGACAACGTTGTTCTTCGTAGGGAAACCACTGAAAAGAATTATGGAAAGAAATTTTGGGGTTGTCACAATTACAAGGTAAGCCCTAATTATGGTTTGGGTATGTTAGAAGATCGTAAACAGAGTTTGATCAATTTGTAAAATTTACAGGGCTCCTTGCAAAGAGGATGTGGCTTCTTCCATTGGTGTCATGAGGAATTGGCAGAAGACATAAACCAATTATTAAGAAATAGATTGGAAAGCATAGCAAAGGATTTAGATGAAACCAAGAATCAGTATGAAAAATTGAGGGTTAGAAATGAAGAATTAGGGGATGCTGTGTTAGAACTTCAAACTCAACTTAACAAGATGTTGAAGTGGAAAAAAACATTGAAGATTCTGTGTTTTGTAGTGTTATGTGTATTTGTCATTAAGTTGTATTAGAAGTAGGAGTATGTAGAAATTTGTGTGTAATTTTATCAGTTTGGGAAATTTATGTGCAAGCTTATGTGTAATTTTAACACATGTTATCAGTTTAATAAGACTTATTTTGTTTGGTATATCATTAATCAAAGCATATCAGTTTGGCATATCTATAATTGTAGCAATATAAATTTGGGCACATTTTATCAGTAAATGAACACATCAGATTAGTTAAACTGCAAATACGTAGTTGGCATGTTACATAAGTATGTTCCAAAATACTGACATGTTACATAGACATGTTTCAAAATATTGACAAAATGACATGTTACATAGACATGTTCCAAAATACATAAACCCTAAAATTATAACTAGATGGTCCTCTTTGATGTGCTTCTCTTGGTTGGAGTAGATCAGTTGCATTCTTGGCTGTTGAGAGTCTTGTTGTTGGTCCTGGGGGTACAAAGGGCCTTCTCACACCTACTTTTTATAGTTTTTCTTACCCTGGTACTGACTTTCCTTGTGAAGACTGAGTTGCATTCATGTAACCCTGTGCAACTGATGCTTGTATTGCTGCAACCTGACTTGCAGTGGTTTGAGATACATAAACTTTTATTGTCCCAATCTGACTTACATTGGCCCCAACGTGAGTTGCATTGCCTTGCCTTGCAGTGCCTTGTGTTGCCTTGCCTTATCTTGCCTTTCCTTGAGCTGCATTGCCTTGTGTTGCACTTCCTTGAGTTGTGTTGCCTTGCCTTACATTGACTTGAGCTGAAGTGGTTTGAGTTGCATTGCCTTGTGTAGCATTGTTTTGAGTTGCATTGCCTTGAGTTGTAGTGGTTTGAGATGCATTGGCTTGCCTTGCATTGTCGTGAGTTGCAGTGGTTTGAGATGTAGTGCCTTATGTTGCATTGCCTTGAGCTGTAGTGGTTTGAGAAGCATTGGCTTGACTTGTATTGCCTTGAGCTATAGTGGTTTGAAATGCAATGCCTTGTGTTGCATTGACTTTACAGGTTTTCTTATCATGTCCAGTTTTCTTGCACCTAGAACACTTTACAATAAAACCAGTTCTTCTCAATTTTCTGTCAGTGCCATCAATCTCCCCTTGCTCAAGGTTTCTCCTTTTCTTTGGTCTACCAAGCATATTTCTAAACTTAGGTGGCTGCACATCAGGATATTGAGTTTTGGCCCACAGATTGGATCCATTCACATGATAAAGCATAGAGCTATATACTGCCTTGTACCTAGATACCCTATAATAATCTGGAATGTAGTCATCAACTTTAAAATTCCTACTCTACATGGCTGACATGGCATGGACACATGGAAGTCCTGTGAGTTCCCACCTTCTGCAGGAGCACAAGTAATCCTTCAAGTTCACTGTGAATGTTTCATCTGGATTTTCCACATGCCTTACTTCAAACATATGTTCATCTAACATTCTACATTTAACATTAACAATAACATTAACAGTCTACAATTAACAATTAACAGTCTGCAATTAACAATTAACAGACCATATCTGACAAGCCATAAGTTTGTGTAGGCACTTGTTATGTCCATCTTCTTTCTAATGTTGGGAAAAATATCATTACCAGCTCCTTGTAATGTTGGGCAAAATACCAACAACAGTCTCCTTTAACTTTCCATCAATGTCATCATGCAACTTGCTAAGCAACTCCTCCATCTCATCTACAATGTTCTCAGGCTCCTCAATAGGACCATCAAAATACTCAGGTTGAGACAAACCGTGTTGAATGTAAACATTAACAACATGGTGCACCTTGTATAGGTCTACAATTTATAGGGCACCTTTGTCATAAACTAGTTCATTCATCCCAAATTATGGGTCTTTGTAATACATTTTATCTACATTATCCGTATAACCTAAGTCTTTCAATACACCAACTAACTCAAAGTAACTCCACCTATCAACATCTACTAACAATTCAGATACCAGGCCTCCTTCATAGACACTAAGCTCTAGATCAACGAACTCACCACTGTGGTGGATTACGAGTTTCAGAAATTCATCCATTAAACCTAAATCCAGAAATCCCATAAGAAATATTTAGAATCCCATATCAAATATCCAGTTACTAAGACAAAACAAGAATAACATACCTGGAAAGCAATCACCTATGGAGTCACCTTCTCAAGCTTCGCAAGCCTCTTCCTCTTTCCTTTGGCTTTCGTTTTGGGCAAACAGAACATGCATTTTCTATCTTCAGCTTTGGGATATTGTTTGTCCTTATTCTCTTTTATGTCGCCTCCAACAATCCACTTCAAGCATGACAACTGCCACCTGGAGTCTGCTTTTTGTTTTTCACTAACAGAAGGACTAACGTGGTTGCGTTTTGAAACTTAAGGGACCATTTTGGCACAAAAAAAGAAGATAAGGGACCAAAGTGAACTGTGACCTATAGTTAAGGGACCAAAATGAGTATTTTGCCTATATATATATATATATATATATATATATATATATATATATATATATATATATATATATATATATATATATATATATATATATATATATATATATATATATATATATATATATATATATATATATATATATATATATATATATATATATATATATATATATATATATATATATATATATATATATATATATATATATATATATATATATCTTAGTTCATACATTTGTTTATAGAGTTTGAATTTGTCTCCCTGTATTTCATGCTCGGGAATTGTTGGAAGTCTCTAGGGATTGTGCTTGGCCAAGGGTCGGGTCTTCCCATTCCCCTCAAGTGTAAACCTGATTTAAGGTTGACGTATTGCGGACTTATCAATTGCCTCTAGAGTGGCTAGCTACCAAGAGGGAGTAGGCCAGTTATTTGTCATATTGGGCCATGTATGATGTGATTGTGTGTTGATGTATTGATTTCTTTAGCCGCATGCTTTAGCATTTATGCATGACGCGACTTTGATCCTTCTGGATGTAGCCTGAATCTTCTTTTACCTTTCATTAAAAAGGAGAAGAAATTTAGTGATAACTTTATTTTTATTCCAATACTTGCATCACAAAGTATATTTCATGTATTTTTCCATAATAAACGAGAATTTAAAGAAATTGAAAGATAACATAACTAGGTGGCTTATGCCAACACTTATTTGTCCCTGAGGTTGGAATTGCCTTCTGGTCAGCCACTTTTACTTGCTAGCTCCAACTGTGATATCTTCTTGATCATAGGACGGATGCCCATCTCCTCTAGTTGCTTAACCAATGAGGTCACATTGATTTTCATATTGATGACTTCTGCTTCTTTCCGATCTTGTTGATAAATACTTTTAGCTCCTATCAGGTGGATGCTAATGGTTTATCATGAGCAATGTGATATTGGATTTTTAAGCGAACTTGGGAGGCCATTGCATCTAGTTTCGTTGCAAATGGACAACACGAGGTACAATTGTAGACACTTTGGCATGGGACAAATCAGAATTGGGAATCAACATTTATAATGTTATGTCCATCTTTTAGGGCAACCATTAACTCCACGTATCACATGACCGGGTCAAAGTGTCGTCGAAGGCTCGTAAATCTAACCCTTTATATGTCAATAACTTATTTTTCTTCAGTCCCATTTTTTCGAAGAGGTCAACAAACATGATGTTGCAAGAACTACCCCCATCGACCAGAACTCGAAAAATGTTAACTTTGATTATGGTCACTTGTTGTACCCCAAAATTTTCCCTCTTATTTATCAAGACTTTTCTCACAAGACCTCTTTGACTCAAGACTGGATTAGGGTTTGGTCAGCTCAAGACATCTCATCTTACACTATTGACCCAAAATTAGGGTTTGAGTTTGCACAAGGATTCTTGGACTATCATTGCTTCATATGACTTTCAAACATCATTATGAACCCCTAAGATTACTCATAACAAAGTTTCAAACCTTGAACCACATTTTTGATCAGTCAATTGGACAGTTGACCTAAAAATCAATTGTATTGGGGAAAAAGTCAACCATGGCCAATTTACAGTCAAACTTCATAATTTTTTATCCACATCAACATTCTAGACTCATATGTATCATTTGATTAAATTTAGATCACAATTCCTCAATAAATTTGATCAAATCATTAAAAGGGCAAAATGGTCAAAATTAGGGTTTTGACTGAGAAAGGGCAATTTCTGATTTTTGACCTAGAAAATGACCAATTGAGTTAAATAATTATTCCAAGGATTCAATTTCATCATCTTTACCTAATTATATGGTTCAAAACATTGCAAATCAATTGGATAGACAGATGAAATTTGCAGCCAACTGATCAAAAGTCAACTATATACTGAAAAGTCAAACTTTGACTTTTTGGTCAAAATCAAGTGCCAAGGGTCACAATTTATCAAAACATGTCAAAATGTGAAATTTCATCAAGAAATCAAGGATTGAAGATTAGGTTTTAAAATTGGAAATTTTCTTAACTTAGAAATTTTTCTAAGTATAGAAAATTTCTTATTTTTTCTCAACTTTAAGCCATTTTTTCACCATGATACAAGATGATTCAAGGAAAGTTTCCAACATGAAGGTTGTATACCTCCATGAAATCTACAACTTTTATTCACACATTTTTCTCTAAAGATGCTTGGATCTCAAGATATAATTTTATGAATACATGCTCATGAACTAAAATAACTAAGTGAAATTTTACCCTAATTTAGGCAGGTTTTTGACCTACCTTTGTGGCAATTTTTCACCTAGTTACAAGAGGTATCTTGAAATGTATTTCAAAGATGAGTTATAAAGCATATTGCAAGCTTTCCAAAATGTTCAAGAACTCCTTAAGATCATTTTTTAGTAGAGAGAATCGAAGAAAGGAAGTTGGCAATTTCTCACTTTGAATTCAAGCCATTTCATGAAGAACAAATTTCAAATCAGTACCTATGCTGCCTAATCCATGCTTTACAGGTCCCAAACTTGTTTCTCACTTCATAATTTAATGCTTACTCAGTTGAAAAAGCTTTAATTCAAGCTCAAGAGCCTTTGTCCAAGTTGTAATTCCATAAATGGCATAAAGTGGCCATTGCCATTTTGAAAAAGCTTCAATTTTGCAACTTTACAAATCTTGAGCATTGGACCTGTCTTCTCTGCACACATAAGTACTACATATCTAAGGAAACTTGTATAGATCATATACCAACCCTAAGCAAGCCAGTATAAGCATGTGAAGACTTGTCTCTTCACTTTGCTTCAAAAGCAAGAAAGTGTGCAAAAAGGCTAGGGCTCACAAATCTGTTGAGGAGCTGACTTAAAATCTTTTCTATACTAATATACAAACACATTACAACTAGAAACACGATTGATAAGGGCATGAAACACTCAAACACTCCCTCTAACCAGAAAACTGTCAAAACTTGCAGTTTTTGCATAAGCATAGCAATCCATCATTTGGCTCGTGCGTTTCAAGTTTTAACCATCAAAACACTTTACCTACTTAATATCTAAGTGATCCAGACCATCATCCTTGCACTGTAACTCCTTCTCCATCATCTGCCATTTTTGTTTTCAAAGCTTGTAGGTTGACTTGGATAGAGAATTCCAGGCACTTCCAAAGCAAGGCAAGGATTGGAACACAGTCAGGGAGGTTCAAGCAAGCTCAAGCAATCATCAGGCCTTCATAAAACTCACTCAAACTCCATTCACGATTTCAACTGAAAGAGGTAAAAATCTTAACTTCTATCTCTTCATACAGGCATCCATTGGCCAGATTTGTGAATAAACAATGTAGACCTCATTGCTACGAATCTGTATATATATATATATATATATATATATATATATATATATATATATATATATATATATATATATATATATATATATATATATATATATATATATATATATATATATATATATATATATATATATATATATATATATATATATATATATATATATATATATATATATATATATATATATATATATATATATATATATATATTGCATTTATTTGGCCTGAGTTGGGAGAATTTTGAAGTTCAAATTCCTGTAAAAATTAGGTTTAAATTTAGGGCTTTTAAAATTCGTTTTAAACTTTGATTGTTACTTATATGATTTACATGGTTAGAATCGTGAGATAAAATGCTATAACATTCATGTTATCAATTTCCATTTTTATTGAGAAATGAGAAAGTTACAGAGCTTCTGGCCAGCTTGAGGAAGAAGATGAAGTACAGGGCAAGGGCTTTGTTTATGTTATGTTGTTTTTGTTTCACATAAATCAACAGATGTATAGCCACCCCAGTGGCAAGGTAGCGCTCTAGTAAGGCCCGGGTCATGGGTTCGAACCTTGGTGCTACCTTTTGTTTTTTCACATTTTTCTATTTCCATTTTTTGCTGTTTTGCAGATTGGGCTTGTTTCCTTGGGCTTTAGTTGTTTTGCTAACATATTACTCCCTGTCTCCTTACAGCACCCCTGGCCCATACTTTTATTTATTTGTTTTATTTTATTTTTTTTGTTTTATTAAATATTTTCTTAAATATATAAAATCATGAAAAATATAAAATATGATAATTTTGCATTTTGTTTATTTTATTTTATTTTCACATTAAAAAATATTTTTATTAAACTATATATTAATTATTTTTCTTGAATAAACTTGTAAACATAAGTAAAATAGGTTTAGTTTAATTTGTTTTATTTTCTTTTCATTCCATACTTGTAAATATTTATTTTGGCATATATAAAAACTAAATATTTTCATAAAATATTATTTATTATTTTTAATACAAAAAATACCTAAAAATAATACATAAGAACTTTATTTTCTTTTAAACTAGAAATTAGGGTTAACTTTGTTTTTTTCAAGAATTAATTTCTTTTCCTTATATCTTTAGGATTAGGTTAAAATTCCTTTTCACATAAAAAAATAAAACAAAATCTTTTCTTGCATATACATAATATTGCATATTTAAATATTGTATTTGTTTATTCCAATATTCGTACAAATTCGATTTGGTTGTAATAACTTATTTAGATTTACATTCTTGCAAATCTCCATTCAAATTTGTATTCCCCCCTCCTATAAATTATTGTAATAGCTTAGTAACCTTTACATTACACAATTTACCGCTTTACATGTCATGTTAGTAATTAGGGTTTGTATGGCAAGATAAAAACAAATCAAATAGAAAACCCTAAATCCAAGACAAGATCAAAGCATGAAAATAACATACTTGTACACAAGCACCCTTAGGGTTTCTCCACTTGGTTGCCTTATACAAAAAATGGCCATATTACACATGCGAAGTATCTTGGCAAAATAAACAAGTATAAGATCATAGTCCCTCGATGACGCTATTCAAAGTTGCCTTACAAAATGATCTTGGTCCCTCAAAAATGCTAAGATACTTTGCAACATTGCTAACTATGGTTATACGATGACCCACGTCCGTCCCGTTTACATCCAAAGATAGGGTTGCTTACCAAATCAATGGTAAGACAACAATGTCAAAGGAATAGAAAATGCATAAGAAAGACATTTGAGTAGGTAGATTACTTCTAGTTACTTACTCTATTTTCAAACAACTATCCTTGCTATTTTCCAAAACAAACAAACACATTTCAAAAACATTTTACAAACATTGAAAACATTTTCAAAAAGACAAACATCTTTGTATACATTCTTACGAACAAGAATCATTACAAAGATTTCCAAAACAATGGCCTCTTTTACAAAATACTTTCAAAACCATACCAAACACATTTTCAAACAACAAAATCAAGTGACCTAGCAAGTAACTAAGAGCCCATGGAAAACCATGGATGAAAAGGGTGCTAATACCTTCCTTTTCATAATCTACCCCCCGAACTCAAGAAACAATCTCAAAGGTCTTTCCTGTGCTTTTCACCTTTCCTTTTGGATAAAAGAAAAGTCGGTGGCGACTCTTGCTAACCGCAACATTTGCGATCAAACGTTGTTGTACCCCAAAATTTGCCCTCCCATATTTCTCAAGACATTGCAAGAATAATCTCCAAGTGGCTCAAGATTGCTCAAGGGTTGGATAGTCAAATCATCTCCTAAGGCAATCAATCTCAAAATTAGGGTTTTGTGTTGCATCAAGGTCCTTACATCCAAATAACCTCAAGTGCAACCCAATGTCTTAATATGTTCTCAAGGTCATCCATGTCAAATTTCAAGCCTTACAGATGAAGTTTGGTCAGTCAATTGCTCAAGAGGTCCAAAAATCGACTGTGCTAGGGCAAAAGTCAACTGTGACCTACAAATAGTCAAACCTCAAGATTTTTTGTCAACATTATCATTTTGAAGTATAATTCATCATTTGATCAATGGTTGATCATGATTCATCAAGGATTGCTCAAGATTCATCAAAATTTAAAAGTTGCTAAATTAGGGTTTTGTAGGAAAAGTCAACTCAACTTTTACCAAGCATAAACATCTCATACTTTATGAGAAATGGCCCATCCAAATCTCATTTTGAAGAGGATGCAATTTCCTACAATCCATATTCACACCCCAAGATCAAGAAATGCACTCACAAGAAGTTACAAATTTGGACATTATAGGTCATTTTTTAAAGTCAACAAAAACACCTTTTTTGCCAAAGCTTATAACTTGATCATGTAATATCAAAATGAGATGAGACCAAAAGGTTTGATTAGAGTACATATCAAGGTTTCTAAAAAGTCCAAGAACACTTCCAAAAGTTCAAAATTGAAGAAGTTATGCATTGTTGAAGTTGGGAATTTTTCCAAATTTGCCAAAAGTCAACTATCCCCAAAACTTCAAATTTTGTCAAATGGGCCCACTTTTTTCCACTTGATTTGATCTTGTCACACTACACACGTGTCCTATCTTCAGTCTTGTGCCAAAATATTAATTTTTCTATTTTATTTGATTTTTATTGAATTAATTCATTTTTAATCAATTTAAATCCAAATAAAATCCAAATCTTGATAAGTTGGTATCTTTTTTATTGATACAGGATTTAATTATCATCATGGACATGATCAAACTCGAATCAAGCCATATCATGCACAAAATATTGGATTTGGAATGAAATTGGAAGCTTTTTAATGGAGGATCATATCATATCTTCAAGCATTGATTGGCAAGGATTCAAAGCCCAAAACCTGACCTAATTCATTCCAATATACTTATACAACACAAAGCATACGAGTTAAAGACCTAGAGGTTGCACAATCTGGAAAACCAAACTTGAAAATTTGTCAAAAAAGTTGGAAACTGAAAACACATCTAGAGGCCGATTCAAAGCAAAATCTCCACGCTATCCTCTTGCTGGACATCCACTGAGTATAAAGCAATCAAAATCAAGCTCTGAAACATCCCCAATCACGCTGTAAGTATCCCTGAAAACCGACCTGCACTTGAAATCGTACTCTCATATTCATGCGTTTTTTTTGGCAAAATCTTTGTACAATCATGTTTATCTGTCCATTTAGAACCTTTCTGCATCATTTGATTGTGTTCATATGACCTATAGCGCCATACCCGAACCTAGGGTTTTGGAGGTTTGTATTTGGGTGTTTGTTTTGCAGGAAAAATTAGGACCAATAATGGACATGGACGGGTTCAGGAGGTGAAGACGAACATGGCTGTGGTTTTGGAATTAATTTCCATGGCCTGGAATTTGTTTTAGGATGAACCCACGGATTTAGCTGCGGATAAAAATCCGCAGGTAAATAACCAGGGTTGGGCGAAGAAGACGATTAAGTGCCCCTTCCCCATTGGATCATTCAAATCTCGCGCCTTTTTTTTTGTTTTCTGGCATTTATTTGTTTTTTCTATATTATATTTGATTTCCAATATTATAACAATTGGGTACATTGGTTGAGTGGCAAGGCTAGCGTCCAAAATCCAATGGGACCTGGGTTCGAATCCCAAGTCCCCCATGCATTTGTGTTAATTTTTTCCAGGCTATCCAGTACATGGCCAGGCCTAAGATCTACCATATACCATCATCCAATCAGGCGCCAGATGGCCTCCAGGCCAAATCTAAAGGTCAAGATTGAACGTCCATCATGGTCTCAAGTCAACCAAGGCATAGAGAATCTGGGAAAGTCAATACAGGCTAACATGAATGGGCCTAAAAAATGTTGATCCTACTCCCTTTCCAGGCCCAACACCCCCCTTTGAGTATTTCTTTCTTTTTTTATTTATTTATTTGTTTTACTAATTAATTTTATTATTATCATTAACCAATTAATCTTTTTTCTTTTAAAATCAAAAACACAAAAATATATTTTATTTATTAAAATTAATTTCATCACTTTATTTTTGTAAATAAATTAATTAATTAATTAAGTTTTTAATTAGGTATACTTTTAATATTTTTGCAATAATTAAAATTAATGTAGAATATTAGGTTTTATTAACTTTAATCAATTTATTTTATTTCTTTAAATATCCAAAAATCCAAAAATATTTTCATTAATTAATTAATTAATTTACTTAATTATTAACCTAATTTAATTGCTTCCATTAATTCGAAAATAACAAAAAAGTCATTTTCCTTCAAAAGGGTCAAAACCCTAAAAACTCGCATTCGATTTAACTTTCCGTACGCGATCAATTTTGTCTTATTATTGTACTTGCTTCCGGAATGTAATAGCTTTAATTAGAATTTTATTTTTTCGCTTTATTTATTTTTTCGCATTTTAATTCCAAGGGTTGTTTTTGGCGATGTAAATACCCGACGCCTTGTAATAGTTTAGATTTAATTTCCGCAATTTAACTTCCGCAAATTATTAACTGTTAGATGTTTGATAATAGGGAATGCATGACAAGATCGAATGTATGAACTTAAAATCAACATAGCTCACCCATGACATGTACAAAGATAAAATTAACCGAAGTAACACACTCGCACATGTGCACTCTTAGGGTACACCTCACTTGGTTGCCTTTGAACGTGGTCATTGAGTATAGGAAGTTTTAGAAGTCGTCCTCTTATCCAAAGATCATAGTTGCCTCGAAACGGTTGCCTCGGATAAAATGATCTAAGACATTAGGGTTACCGCTAAGGCGTCCTAACATTGCTTTAGTGACCACACGTCCCTTAATCGAATTGACCCTTAAAACTCCAACGACGATGCTACCTACTCATCAATAGTGGGATACCATTGTCTAAAGGACATTTGTACAAATTAATTCCTTTTTCGAGTAGGTAGATGGTTCTTAAGTACTTGCTCCTTTTAAAACAAAATAAAACTTTTCGCACTTACACCTTTCAAACAAAAATTTCTTTCAAACCCACAAACACAAAGAAAAGCAAATTTTTGAAAACACTTTGAGCAAGTACCTAAGAGCCCGTGGATAACCACGGATAGAAAGGGTGCTAACACCTTCCCTTTCTATAATCTACCCCCCGGACCCGAGAAACATCACGAAAAAGGAGTTTTTCTGTGCTTTTTTCCTTTCCTTGTTGGATAAAATAAAAGACGGTGGTGACTCTTGCTTACCGCAACATTTTGCGAAAACAAACGCAAAACGCAAACCAGCATTCCAAAAACAGTCAGTTCTTTCCCACCGTATCACAGAACTGACGACTCTGCTGGGGACATAAAAAGTGGGGTGTACCTTAGGATTAGATCATTATGTTTTCAATTGTATGTTTTGTATGATTTATATTTGTGGGCTTGTATCGGAGTTTCTATAGATCCTAACCCGGATCTAGGGATACCCTTTAGGTAAGTAGCAATAAACTGTGAGGGAACTGTACTGCATAGACCGATACGGTTGAAGCAGTGGCTATGTTGGTGTGGCACTTTAGTCTATACTGATATCCCTTGTGTTGGAACGAGGAGAATATGGGTCTTCTAAGGGGTCATTAAGCACCAACTGACCTTAGAACCTTTAAATTGACCAACTTGGCCATAGAACAGTAGCAGTATGCTACACTCATTGAGACTAAACTCTCGCGATGATTCTGGCCGCATGAAAAGGTTGCTAAACTGGAATTATGACCGATTGAGGGTAGTCAGTGATATTGAGATCCTCTAGAACCCGGTTACTATTTTTAGGACAGGTTTAAACCAACTGAACTAAAAGAGGGTAGTACCTAAGCTCCTTGTCAGCCTGAAATCTAAGGGCTCTCTATGTGACTTGTGTACCTTTACCATGTTTGCTATTTGTGGATACTTGATGTGTGCTTACTATCATGACATCATGACTGTTGTACCCCAAAATTTTCCCTCCCATATTCTTCAAAGAAATTGCCAAGCCAAGTCACAAAACTCCCCAAGGGTTGCACAGTGCAAAGGTCTCCTATACAGTCAAAACTAGGGTTTGGATTCTGATCAAGAAAATGAAGTTTTCAAAGGCCCAATCAAGTCTCATATGCTTACAAAGATGGTCAAGTATCCTCATAGCAAGTTTCAAGGCATTCAGCTCAAAGTTGCACAGTCAAAACCCTAGATTGCACTACAGTCAACTGTAGGGGCAAAATGGTCATTTGGCAGTCAAAAGTTCAAATTTTTGGTCAACATATCATTTTGAAGCCACAAACATCATTTGATCAATGCTTGATCATGATTCTCAAAATTTGGCTCAGAAATCATCAAAGATGCAAAAGTTACTATATTTGGACAGCTGAAAAAGTCAACTGAAATTGACCAAGGCATAACTTTCACATGGATTATCAGAAAAATTCCATCCAAAGCTCATTTTGAAGAGAAAGACATTTCCTACAACTCATCTTCATACTTCAAGTCCAAGAAATGCTCTCACAAAAAGTTATCAATTTCAACATTATAGGTCATTTTCAAAAGTTAACAAAAAGGGACTTTAAGTCAAAGGCCATAACTTGAGATTGGTAAATCAAAATGACATGGGACCAAAGGCATTGGTTAGAGGACTCAAAGACCTTTCCAAAATGTCCAAGAACATGTGAAAAGCTTAAAAATTGAGCAAGTTATGCCTTGTGGAAGTTGGGAAATTTTTGGATATTCTGAAAAGTCAACAATGGTTCAAATGACCTAAATTTGCTAATGGGCCCATTTTTCTTCCATGATTCATCATTCCAAGCCTATGCACGACCACTTGGCCCAAAGGGAAGTATTTTCTCATTTTTTATTTATTTATTTGAATTATTATTTATATTAATTCATTTAAATTATTTAAATACATGAAAAATATCAAACTTGACCTAAAAAATCTTTTCATGCATGTTTTACTCTCAATATCACGTGCACATCCCAATATGGCAAGATTTGGTTTGATTTGGCATGATTGAACAAAATTGCACATGAAAAAGATTCTAAAAGATCTTAAGGAAATCAAATATGCAAAACAATGAATGCCTTGGGTTTTATGCAGTTTTGTTGACCTAATAGCTTCCATACATAATGAGAATCACAACCCTAATGCTAACACGTCCTAAGCTGCGCAGAAAAAGACTTTGCTAACTTGAAAATTTTCCATAAAACTCAAATTCTGAAATCAACCTTGGAGGTCGATTAAAACCCTACAATTCATTCCATTGGCTTCCTCGAGTCTCCTTGATCATACTCCAATCAAAAACAACCACAAAAGCTCCAGGAATTGGTACCTGTAACTCAAACTGTAAAGCAAAAAATTCATAATCGTATATCATTTTTTAAGCATTTTTACAGCATTCTATTCATGGCATCATGTTTGTTTTGAGCTTCTGAAACTAACCATTGTGTTTAATTGTATTTTTATTGACCATACACGATGATGCCATGAGTGAAATTTAGGGTTTTCAGGTTGAGATTTTAGGGCTTTTGCAAAGAGGAAAAATCAAAGCTCCAGACCATGACCATTGAATTCAGCGCATTGAGACGAACATGGACCAAGCCTCGCGATTAATTTATGAACCACATAGCGCTAGTCGCTATTTTCTGGAAACATCCCTAAGGCCACGCGCATAAAACCGTTGCTATTGCGTTTTGTTTTACAGGGGTGGTGAGGACGATGATGTGGTGTCAACCAATGATTCGTTCATTCAAAGTTTCGCGCGCTTCAGTCACTAACGCGTTGCTTTTTTCTTATATGATTTATTTGTTTATTATATAACAAATGGGTTAAGTGGCACAGATGGCAAGCGAACGCATGGGCAATGCACAAGACCTGGGTTCGATCCCCAGGTCTTCAATAATTTCAATATTATTTTCTTGTTCACACTCACATGCAGCGTTAGTATTGATGTACATCATATGCCTCAACATCCAAAGAGCCACGCGTCTAGCTGCTTCAGATCAATGGCCTGGATCTGAAGAACACGTACACAAGAGTCAACGCATCCACACCCTATGCAAAAAGTCAAAAAGGCCACTGCTTGTTGGGCCAGAATTTCACCATCAGCACCTCACAAATTGGGACTACGCCCCCACCCTGGTTTGCAAGTTTTATTTATTTTTCTTATATTTTTTTAATTATTATTTTACTTGTTTTGTTGTTTTAATTTAATTATTATTTTTACAAAATATGAAAAACATCATAAAATCAGAAAAGGCAAAAAAATATGATATTTATTTCATTCTAATATTTTCATAAATAAATTAATATGTAATTATTAGTTTTAATTAGGTTACAATTTTAATTTCTTTTAATAACTAAAAATACAAAAATAGAATTAGGTTTAATTTTTATTCCTTTAATTTGTTTCTTTTTTACCATAATATTTATTTATTTATTTTCCTAATTAAATTGTACATAAAAATAATTAGGTTTAAATTAGGTTAAAAACTCTAATATTTTCTTAAAAAACTTAAAAATAATTAGACTTAGGTTTAGCTTTTTATTTTACTTTTAATTAATTCTTTTTCTCTTAAATCATAAAAAACACAAAATACCAAAAACATTTGACTTTAATTTTAATTCCTCATTAACTTTAATTGTTTGCAAAAGGGTCCAACGCCCATGTTCGTAGTTTATTTAATTTCGCGCATTTATTTTATGTCGTTTATTGTAATTATGTAATTCTCCCAAAGCGTTGTAACGATTTTATTTCTCGCACTTTTATTTCTTTCGCTTTATTTGCTTTTCCGTCAAATCGGGTCCGGTTTAATTTTGGCGATGTGGACCCGCGCCATTTGTAATAGCTTTAGATTTACTTTTCCCGCAATTTTTAACTGTTAACAAAAAGCATGCAAGAATGAATGGCCATAATAAAATCAAGCGTAGAACACCAATAACATGACAAGACAAATATCAATGAAAATAACACACAATTTGCACACACCACCCCTAGGGTACGCCTCACTGTTGCCTTTCGAAAGGTGATCGTCGAGTAGAGGATGTCTTAGTAAGTCCTCATGATCCGGGAACCTGGCATGAGGGTAGCTTCTAAGGTGTCTTCCCATTGCTCTGGTGATCGCCACGTCCCTAAAACTCGAATTGACCCGAACACCTCCAACGGTGGTGCTACCTACCTCTCAATGGTGGGATGGCACTACTTTAAAGGACATCTACACAGACGAATTCCTTAGGGTAGGTAGGTTCTCAAGGATACTTGCTCTAATCTCAAAAACAAATTCAAAAAGACTTTTCACCAACACACTTTTCAAAAGCTTTCAAAGCAAATTTTTCAAACACTCTGACGTACGAGTCGAACTGAAATTTTTTCAAAAGAAACTTTTTTAAACCCACAATTGAAAAGCAAGCAAACATTTTTGAAAACACAAATGAGCAAGTATCTAAGAGCCCATGGATAACCATGGATAGAAAGGGTGCTAACACCTTCCCTTTCTATAATCTACCTCCCGAACCGAGAGCAATCTCTTTAAGGAATTTTTCTGTGCTTTTGTCCTTTCCATTTGGAGAAAATAAAAGACGGTGGCGACTCTTGCTTCCGCGACATTTCGCGAACCAGCGTTAAACAGTCAGTTCCAGATCCACCGATCACAGAACTGGCGACTCTGCTGGGGAAATACTCTTAAAAGTGAGGTGTACCTTAGGGCTAGGTCATAACTGTGTTTTCACTTGTATTGTTTTGCTTGCTTTACTATTGTGGGTTGCATCGGAGATACATAGATCCTAACCCGGATCTGGGGATACCCTGTTTAGGTAGCATAAGTTGTGAGGGACCTGTCCGGCGTAGACCGACACAGGTGAAGCAGTGGCTACGTTGGTGTGGCACCTTAGTCTGTACCGATATCCCTTGTGTCGCAACGAGGAGAATATGGGTCTTCTAAGGAGTCATTAAGCACCAACAACCTTAGAACCTTAATTGACACAACTTGGCCTTTAGAATTGTAGCAGTATGCTACGCCCATTGAGGCTAAACTCTCGTGATGGTTCTGGCCGCAAGAAAAGATTGCGATGCTGGAGTTATGACCGATTGAGGGTAGTCAATGATATTGGGATCCTCTAAGAACCCGGTTACTTTTGATTAGGACAGGTATGAACCAACAAACTGAAAGAGGGTAGTACCTAGACCTCATGCTGGCCTAAACTTTAGGGGCTTGCCTTGTGTGACTTGTGTGCCTTACCATGTTTGCCTTTGTATCTGTATGTGGTGTGCTTTATCATAACATCATAGCATCATGAGCATTGCATGCACCCTGCATAAGAACTGACCGTTTCAAAGACAAGAAGGTTTCACCTTTGCTCTGTTTTGTAGGACATTATGATGCCGGTGCGAAGGAATACTATCCGGTTCAACTTTGTTCATTCACCTGAGTTGCTTGATGAGCTGGTTAGCAGAATTCCAAATACCACTTCCTTCATTCAGAGGCATGGCTCTCTTCTCAGTTTAGTCACTGCAAAGCGGGATCAACAGTTGATGAGTGTTCTGACCCAGTTCTATGACCCTCTGTACCAGTTGTTGTACCCCAAAATTTGCCCTCCCATATTCTCCAAGATTTGTCAAGTCAAGGTCACAAAATTCCCCAAGGGTTGTGCAGCTCAACTGTCTCCTAGACAGTCAAAACTAGGGTTTGAGTTCTGATCAGGAAAATGGAACTTTCAAGGGTCCAATCAAGTCTCATATGCCTACAAAGATGGTCAAGTGTCTTCATATCAAGTTTCAAGGCATTCAGCTCAAAATTGCACAGTCAAAACCCTAGATTGCACTACAGTCAACTGTAGGGGCAAAATGGTCATTTGACAGTCAAAAGTTCAAATTTTTGGTCAATATATCATTTTGAAGCCACAAACATCATTTGATCAATGCTTGATCATGATTCTCAAAGTTTGGCTCAGAAATCATCAAAGATGCAAAAGTTGCTATATTTGGACAGCTAAAAAAGTCAACTGAAATTGACCAGGGCATAACTTTCACATGGATTATCAGAAAAATTCCATCCAAAGCTCATTTTGAAGAGAAAGACATTTCCTACAACTCATCTTCATGTTCCAAGTCCAAGAAATGCTCTCACAAAAAGTTATCAATTTCAACATTATAGGTCATTTTCAAAAGTCAACAAAAAGGGACTTTAGGTCAAAGGCCATAACTTGAGATTGGTAAATCAAAATGTCATGGGACCAAAGGCATTGGTTAGAGGGCTCAAAGACCTTTCCAAAATGTCCAAGAACATGTGAAAAGCTTAAAAATTGAGCAAGTTATGCCTTGTGAAAGTTGGGAAATTTTTGGGAATTTTGAAAGTCAACTTTACTTCAAATGATCCAAAATTGCTAATGGGCCCATTTTTCTTCCAAGTTTCTTCATGCCAAGCCTATGCACGACCACTAGGCCCAAAGGGAAGTATTTTCTCATTTTTTAATTATTTATTTGAATTTATATTAATATTAATTCAATTAAATTATTTAAATATGTGAAAAATATAAACTTGACCTAAAAAAATCTTTTTATACATGATTTGGCTTCTATAATTCGTGCACATGCTAATAGGGAAAGATTTGGTGCTAATTGATCAGAATTGAACCAAAAACCATGAAAAAAAGATTCAAAAAAGATCTTCCAAAATCAAAGATTGAAATCATTGAATGCTTTGGATTTTGTCAAGTTTTGTTGACCTAATATGTTCACTATATGATCAGAAGCAAAAACCTAATTGCCTTACACTCTAAGCTGCGCCCAAACAAGCTATTGCACATTGAAATTTTTCCATAAAAACTCAAAACTGAATTCAGTATTGTAGGTGGTTTTAAGCTCTAATTCTTATACCAAAAGCTTCCTTAGGCACTCCTGATCAAATTCCAATCAAGAACATCAACCAAAACGCAAAGAATCGGTAGTTAGAACTCAAACTGTAAAGCGAAATTCTTGAAATCACATATCATAAATCATATGTCTTTTTGCATTTTTGTTTATATATTCATGTTCCTGATGAAGTTTGTGAACTAACCATCATATTTAATTGAGTTTTTATGGTACATACATGATTCCACCATGCGCGATTTTTAGGGTTGCAGGTTTTCCAAATTAGGGCTTTTACAATGAAGCAAAATTAGGAGTTGAGGTTAAGACCATTGCAATCAGCGTGTTCCCACGAACAAGAAACATATCTCGCGATGAATTTATGATTCACATAGCGCTAATCGCTATTTTTCCATAGCCTACTTTCTGCAACGCTTCAAAAACCGTTGCCAATGTGTTTTGTGTTTCAGGAAAACGAAGAAGAAGAAGCCGTGTCAAAACGTGATAGGTCCATTCAAATTTCGCGCGAATTCCCAAAGTCATTAACGTTTTCTTCTTATAATATTTGTTGTTTATTATTTGTTAAATGAAATACAAGTGGCTCAGTGGACAGGGATACGTGCATGTGACTCTCATGACCTGGGTTCAAATCTCAGGTCTTGCAAATTCCAATATTATTTTTCAATACAGGTTCCTGTGCAACACTAGCGTTAAGGACTACCATGTTCCATCCAGATCAGGCCATACACGCGTCTAATACGTACAGATCAAGGGCTACAGAACCAAGGAACACCTACGCCTAGTCAATATGCCATACAAAAAATCCAAAAAGTCAACGAACTTCAAAGCTTAATGGGCCAAAAATTCCAGGCCTGAACCTCCTAAATTGGGGCTACCCCCCCTGGTTTGCCCTCCTTTTTATTTTTTCTTATATTTTATTTAAATTATTATTTTGTTTTCTTGATTGTTTAATTCAATTAATTTATTTTCACAAAAACATAAAAACATTAAAATTCAGAAAAGACAAAAATTAATAAATATTTATATTATAATTATTTTCATAAATAAATGCTTGTAATTATTTAGTTTTAATTAGGTTACAAATTTAATTCTTTTTAATAACTAAAATTCAAAAATAGAATTAGGTTTAATTTTTATTCTTCTTAATTTCCCTTTTTACAATAATACTGCTTATTTTATTTATCTTCATAAATTAAAAAGTTGTACATAAATAAATTAGGGTTTAATTTAGATTATATTTTAATTCTTTCATAATAAATAAACAATATTAGAATTAGGGTTTGCCTTTTAATTTAATTTCAATTAACTCTTTTTTCTTATTAAATCTAAAAAACACAAAATACCAAAAAACTTTTAATTTTTAATTTTTAAATTCCTTATCAACTTTAATTTTTGCAAAAAAAGGGTCCAACGCCCGCATTCGTAATTTATTTAATTCGCGCATTTTATTTTCTTTTAATTAATTATGTACATGTCCCAAAGCCTTGTAACAACTTTATTTCTCGCGCTTTTCTTTAATTTCTTTATTTTCCGTCAGATCGGGTTCTGGAAATTTTGGCGATGTGGACCCGCGCCATTTGTAATAGCCTTAGATTTATTTTTCCGCAAACTTTATAACTGTTAAAAAGCATGCAAGAATGAATGTCCCAATTAAAATCAAGCGTAGAACACAAACAAACATGACAAGACAAATAACTGAAACATGACACACAATTCGCACACACCACCCCTAGGGTACGCCTCACTGTTGCCTTTCGAAAGGTGATCGTCGAGTAGAGGACGTCTTAGTAAGTCCTCATGATCCGGGAACCTGGCATGAGGGTAGCTTCTAAGGTGTCTTCCCATTGCTCTGGTGATCACCATGTCCCTACAAACTCGAATTGACCCGAACACCTCCAACGGTGGTGCTACCTACCTCTCAATGGTGGGATGGCACTACTTTAAAGGACATCTACACAGACGAATTCCTTAGGGTAGGTAGGTTCTCAAGGATACTTGCTCTAATCTCAAAACAAACTCAAAAAGACTTTTCACACTGACACTTTTCAAAAGCTTTCAAAGCAAATTTTTCAAACACTCTGACGTACGAGTCGAACTGAAATTTTTCAAAGAAACTTTTTAAACCCACATTGAAAAGCAAGCAAACATTTTGAAAACACATTGAGCAAGTATCTAAGAGCCCATGGATAACCATGGATAGAAAGGGTGCTAACACCTTCCCTTTCTATAACTTACCTCCCGAACCGAGAGCGATCTCTTTAAAGGAATTTTTCTGTGCTTTTGTCCTTTCCATTTGGAGAAAATAAAAGACGGTGGCGACTCTTGCTTCCGCGACATTTCGCGAACCAGCGTTAAACAGTCAGTTCCAGATCCACCGATCACAGAACTGGCGACTCTGCTGGGGACAACTTAAAGTGAGGTGTACCTTAGGGCTAGCTTATAACTATGTTTTCAATTGTTTTCCTTGTGTGCTTTAAATTGTGGGTTGCTTGGAGTTCTATAGATCCTAAACCCGGATCTGGGGGATACCTTTCTTAGAAAGTAGCAACAAGGCTGTGAGGGAACTGTGCGGGGTATACCGACATGGTTGAAACAGTCTGCTACGTTGATGTGGCACTTTGGTGTGTACCGGTAACCCTTGAGTTCAGTCAAGGAGAGTACGGGGCCTCCGCGTGGTGTCGTGAAGCATCAACAGACCTTAGGAACCTTAATTGAACTATCTTGGCCTCTTTAGGGTAGTGAGATAACTGACTTTGGTGCAGTCCGAGGTTGGTTGATACTCGATACTACGCTCAATTGAGGGTTGCTTTCCTGGAATATTTCGGTCGCCAGTTCAGTGGCTAAATCGAAACGATGAACAATGAAAGCAATCCCGTGATATTGGGAACCTTAGAACCCGGTTACTTTGATTAGGACAGGTTGAACCCACCAACTTCAAGAGGGTACTACCCAGACCCCATGCTGGCCTTAAACCTTAAGGGCTTGTCTTGTGTGCCTTGTGTGCCCTACATGTTTGTCTTTGTAAATATCTGTGGTGTGTTTAATCATAGCATCATGACATCATCCAGCATCATATGCATTGACTAACCATTTCAGGGGTTCGAATTTTCATCTTTGTTCTTGTTTTGTAGGACATGGAAACTGTTCGTAGAAAGACAATTCAGGTCAATCTTGTAAGGATCCCTCCTCAGCTTAAGGAGCTTATATCCAGGATTCCCGAGAACTCTTCGTTCAGTGAAAGGCATGGAAGCCTCATCAGCTTGGTCAACACCAACATTGAGGAAGATATGATAAAGGTCCTGTTCCAGTTCTTTGACCCTCTGCATCACTGCTTTACCTTCTTGGACTATCAGTTGGTACCTACATTGGAGGAGTTCTCCCGGCTCCTGAAGATCCCTATCCTTGATCAACTACCCTTCAACGGTACAGAAAAGGAACCGAAGCTGGAAGAGATTGCTAAAGCCTTGCACCTACAGTCATCTGACCTCAAGGGACATTGGGAAGTTAGAAGTGGGGTCAAAGGGTTCTTAGCCAGGTTTCTGTTTGAGAAGGCCCATGAATGTTGGAACTCTCTTGACTTGCAAGCTTTTGAAGAGGTTGTGGCCCTCCTTGTTTATGGTTTGGTGTTGTTTCCTAACCCAGATCAGCTCATTGATATCAGTGCCGTTCAGATCTTTATGTCCAGGAATCCTATACCTACGTTGCTGGGAGACATCCTTCACTCATGTTACACTCGAACCATGAGAAAAAGAGGTGTCCTTATGTGTTGCACTCCTCTCCTGGGAAGGTGGTTTATTTCGCACCTTCCCCAATCAGTCCTGAAGAATGAGCGGGGTTTGAGATGGTCACAACGGTTGATGACCCTTACACATGCAGATATATATTGGTGTCCTAGATCCAGAGGAGAAGTCACTATCATTGATCGTTGTGGGGAGTACCCTAATGTTCCTTTACTTGGAATCAGAGGAGGTATTACTTATAGTCCATGCCTGGCTTGGAGACAGTTTGGTTATGCTCGGAGGGATGGTCCTCATGACATGTTAATTCCCGATATAGTTTTTGACTTCGACAATGATACTCAAGGACTTCGTCAGAGATTTATCAGAGCCTGGAGGATGCCCAGTAGGATAGACAGCAAGACACTGGGGCATAGGAACTCCATCCCCTTGGAGCCTTATCTCAAATGGGTACGCGCCCGCTCTCAGAAGTTAGTGATGCCTTATCCTCACATGCTTCCAGTGATCAAAGAGCCTGTCTTGGAAGGGGAAGTGTCTCATGTTATTCAGTACCCTGATATGCCCACATCCTGGGAAGAGATGCAGAAGAGCTGGATCCAGCTTAAGGAGGAAAGGAATTCTCTTGAGACTAGTCTGCATGCCAGTGAAAAGAAGGTCCTGGAGCTCACTCGCCTGCTGCATGAGGAGAGGAACCTCAACACCTACATAGCTCCGAAGAGGATGCGCAGTGTATTTTGGGATTGACTCGTTTGTTGTACTTTTGCCCATGAGGCCTTGATGTATTAAACAATGATTTCTTTAATGATAACATGTGCTCTTTTCTTGTCTACAACAAATTTGAACTTTCGAACCCTTGAATGCATTGCATACGCATTTCATACATCATGTGCATAGCAGGTTTTTCCCCTTTTTCAGGTTGCTTACAGTTCTTCGCTGTTTATTTCAGCATCATGAATCCTGGATCGGAATCAACCGAGACATCGATCAAGGCTCTCCAGGCGCAGAATGCGCAGTTTCAAGAATTAATCATGGGTCTGGCTAAGGGCCAAGAAGAACTGAAGACTATACTCCTGAAGAAGGAGAAGAAGAAGAAGAAGAGAAGAACTGTTCTGTTCAACTCGGGCCGAAGGTTGGGTAATACTCTGCACCATGAAGAGGCTGGTTCTTCTGTTGGTAGGAGTCCTTCTCAGGCAGAAGTAAAGGTTCCTACTCCAGTGGTCTCCGACAACGAGACAGATTTTGATGAGGAACAGTATCCTCCTGCAGATGACAGGTACAAACAACTGGAAGACAGGTTGAAGGCTATGGAGGTGCAACAGGCACCTGGGCTGGATTTCGGAGATCTGGGTTTGTCGACGGGTGTGATCATTCCACATAAATTCAAGGCACCAACTTTCTCCAAATATGACGGGGCGTCTTGTCCCAAGCTGCATTTAAGGTCCTATGTTCGGAAAATTCAGTCGTACTCTGCGGACAAGAATCTATGGATCCACTTCTTCCAGGAAAGTCTTTCAGGGACTCATCTCGAATGGTTCTATCAGCTGGATGGGACCAAAGTTCGTAACTGGGAGGAGCTGGCTACTGCTTTCTACAAGCAGTATCAGTATAATACCGACCTTGCCCCCACACGTACCCAACTCCAGGGTATGGCGTTAGGCGCAAGCGAAGGTTTTAAGGAGTACGCTCAGAAATGGAGAGACCTGGCTGGCAGGGTGCAGCCACCATTGACTGATCGGGAGTTGGTTGACATGTTCTTGGGGACCCTATCTGGGCCATTCTTCAACCATCTGATTGGGAATTCTTCCGCTGGTTTCACTGATTTAATCTTGACTGGAGAGAGAATTGAAGCTGGGTTGAAGTCTGGGAAGATTGCAAAGGCTGCATCATCTAGTTCGGACAAGAAACCTTTCAAGAAGGAGTCTAGTGCCGTGTACGGTTCCAGAAGATCAGAGAGAAATGAACACCGCCAATCTGTCAGCGCGGTAATGATTGCTAAGCCTGCTGCCGCTCCCCGGCCAAACAATTCTCAGAAAGCTGAAAGACCCCGGAGGGAATTCACCCGCTTAGGCATGACTTTGTCGCAGATCCTGCCACAGTTGCTCGCAACCAATTTGGTGACTGTCAGGGAGGCTCCAAAGTTTCCAAATACGGCATCTCCCAAGTACAACCCGAATGCTCGTTGTGCTTACCATTCAGAAAGCCCGGGGCACTCTACCGATGATTGTTGGGCACTAAAGAACAAGCTGCAGGATCTCATTGACGCTAAGGAGGTACAGTTTGAGGCATCTGACAAGCCTAGTGTGGTGACAGCTCCCCTGCCTGCTCATGGAGTTAATGCTATTGGTGATGAAGAGGAAGTTGATGAAGCTGAGTTCGATAGCTGGATCTACCCGGCTGCTGATGGTGGACTCAACAATTGGAGTGCAAAGGACAATCTCCCTGTTTCTTTTGTTACTAAGTAATAAATTTCTTTGTTTCGTTATTTTTTGTAATAAACAATGATAAACTCTATGGCCCGGTGTCTTACCCGAGGCACCGTGGTTCTATTTGTGAGGGCATACAAACTGTCATTTTATACATCATGAATGAAAATCTTGGACGTCTTTCGCATTGCAAATATTGTGTTCCTTTTCTGTCTTTCTTTTCCTTTACATAATTTTCGAAACAGCTGTATTTACACACACACTCACTCATACAGGTTCCAATCCACTCTGGATCTCACTGATAACAACTCTGCTACTGCCAATTATGACTTCGAAAATCCGATCAACTTAGCCGAAGACGAAGGTGAAGATGATTGCGAAGTGCCTGGCGAGCTTGCAAGACTGTTGCTTCAGGAAGAGCGGGCAATTCAACCTCATGAAGAGCCGGTGGAAACTATAAACCTGGGTACTGAAGCAGACAGGAGAGAGGTAAAGATTGGTGCTAACCTAGAGCTCAGCGTGAAGCAACGGTTAACCAAGATGTTACATGACTATATGGAGATCTTTGCCTGGTCCTACGAAGACATGCCAGGGTTGGATACCGATATTGTTGTCCATCATTTGCCGACTAGGGAAGACTGCCCTCCAGTTAAACAAAAGGTTCGTCGGATGCGCCCAGAGATGTCAGAGAAGATTAAAGCCGAGGTCATGAAACAGTTTGATGCCGGGTTTCTTGCAGTAACTTCTTACCCTCATTGGGTTGCCAACGTGGTGCCGGTACCTAAAAAGGACGGTAAAGTCAGAATGTGTGTTGATTACAGGGATCTGAACAGGGCCAGCCCCAAGGATGACTTCCCCTTACCTCACATTGATGTCCTTGTTGATAATACGGCTCAGCACAAGGTATTCTCTTTCATGGATGGCTTTTCAGGCTACAATCAAATCAAGATGGCACCTGAAGACATGGAAAAGACTACATTTGTTACTCAGTGGGGCACCTTCTGCTACAAAGTCATGCCTTTTGGATTAAAGAATGCTGGGGCAACCTACCAACGTGCCATGGTTGCCTTATTTCATGACATGATCCATCATGAGATCGAAGTGTATGTGGACGACATGATCGCTAGGTCCCAGACTGAGGAAGAGCATCTAGATCATCTACAGAAGTTGTTCGATCGGTTGAAACTGTACAAACTGAGATTGAACCCGAACAAGTGCACCTTCGGGGTAAGATCTGGGAAGTTGCTAGGCTTCGTGGTCAGTGATAAAGGTATTCAAGTGGACCCTGCTAAGGTCAAAGCCATTCAAGAGATGCCAGTTCCCAAGACAGAGAAGGAGGTCAGAGGCTTTTTAGGACGCCTGAATTACATTGCTCGATTCATCTCTCATCTGACTGCTACCTGTGAGCCAATCTTCAAGCTGCTGAAGAAAGATCAGGTAGTACGTTGGAACGATGAATGTCAGGCTGCTTTCGACAAAATCAAAGAGTATCTCCAAGAACCACCTATCCTTATGCCACCGGTTGAAGGGAGACCTCTGATCCTATACCTGACAGTGCTAGACAACTCAATGGGGTGTGTGCTGGGGCAGCATGACGAGTCTGGCCGAAAAGAGCATGCCATTTATTACCTTAGCAAAAAGTTTACCGACTGTGAGACCCGATACTCACTGCTTGAGAAAACTTGTTGCGCTTTGGTATGGGCTGCTCGCCGGCTGAGACAGTATATGCTGACTCACACTACCTTATTCATCTCAAAAATGGATCCTATAAAGTACATATTCGAAAAGCCTGCTCTGTCTGGGAGAATTGCAAGATGGCAAATGATCTTAACGGAATACGACATTCAGTACACAACCCAGAAAGCCATCAAGGGAAGTGTATTGGCAGACCACTTAGCTCATCAAGCTGTAGATGACTACCAATCAATGAACTTCGAGTTTCCGGATGAAAGCATCATGATAGTAACTGATTGTGAAGTACCTGGACCGGATGAAGGACCTGAACCAGGATCCCGATGGTCTATGCACTTTGACGGAGCTTCCAATGCTTTGGGAAATGGTATCGGCGCCATAATCATATCCCCTCAAGGTACTCATACTCCACTCACTGCCCGGCTGTGTTTCAACTGTACCAACAACATGGCGGAGTATGAGGCGTGCATCATGGGTCTTCAAGCTGCGATCGACCTAAGGATCAAATTTCTAAGTGTCTTCGGAGATTCCGCTCTTGTGATCAATCAGATCAAAGGAGAGTGGGATACGAAACATCCAAACTTGATTCCTTACAGAGAATGTGTGTTGACCCTGATTCCCCACTTTACAGAGATAACCTTTGAGCACTTTCCAAGAGAAGAGAATCAGTTAGCGGACGCGTTAGCTACAATGTCTTCAATGTTCAAGGTTAAATGGGATAATGAAGCCCCCCGGATCATCATCTGGAAACTGGACGAACCGGCATACTGTTGTGATCTCGAAACTGAATTGGTAACTGAGAAGCCTTGGTACCACGAAGTGAAGAGATATCTGGAAGCTCAGGAATACCCTAAAGGTGCATCCATCAACGATAAGAAATTCCTGAGGAGGTTCGCAGCCAAGTTCTTCCTAAGCAACGGCATCTTGTACAAGCGAAACCATGATTCAACCTTACTGCGTTGTGTGGATAAGACTGAAGCGGAAAGAATCATGGAAGAGCTACATGAAGGGACCTTTGGTACGCATTCCAGTGGGCACACTATGGCTAAGAAAATCCTACGGGCAGGATATTATTGGTCCACAATGGAAGCTGACTGCCACCAACACTCCAGGACATGCCACAAGTGCCAGATCTATGCAGACAAGGTGCATGTTCCTCCGGTTCCCCTGAATGTTTTGACTGCGCCTTGGCCGTTTGCAATGTGGGGCATAGACATGATCGGCGAGATCAAACCTACGACATCCAATGGACATCGCTTCATCCTAGTGGCGATCGACTATTTTACAAAGTGGGTTGAGGCAGCATCCTATGCTACGGTAACCAAGACTGTTGTGGCACGGTTTATTCGACACAATCTGATATGTCGGTACGGCGTCCCTGAGCGAATTATTACGGACAACGGTACCAACCTAAACAATAAGATGATCGCTGAGCTCTGCGAACAGTTCAAGATACAGCACCACAATTCTTCTCCTTACAGACCGAAGATGAATGGGGCTGTAGAAGCAGCTAACAAAAACATCAAGAAGATCGTGCAAAAAATGACAGTGACTTATAAAGATTGGCACGAGATGTTACTGTTCGCTCTCCATGGGTACCGTACCTCAGCTAGGACGTCAACCGGGGCAACTCCCTTCTCTCTGGTTTATGGCATGGAGGCAGTCTTGCCGATTGAAGTACAAATTCCCTCTCTCCGGATAATGAAGGATGCAAATCTGAACGAAGATGATTGGATCCAGACACGACTTGACCAACTCAACCTCATTGACGAGAAAAGACTTGCTGCTATCTGTCATGGTCAGACGTATCAGAAACGAATGATCAGGGCATTTAACAAAAAGGTCAGACCACAGGAATATCAAGTCGGGGATCTGGTAATCAAGAGAATCATCCTTCCTCAGAGTGATCCAAGGGGCAAATGGACCCCTACGTACGAAGGGCCATTTGTGGTTAAGCATGTGTTCTCAGGAGGAGCAATGATCTTAACCAACATGGATGGTGACGACCTTCCTCACCCCGCCATTGCAGACATAGTCAAAAAATACTACGCATGAAAAAAGACCCGCTAGGCTGACATGCCTAGGCAAAAATTAGGGCTTCCCGTCGAACCAAAAGGGTTCGGGCAAAATGAGGGATGAAAATGAAAAAATTTGTACACCTGGCAAGTCGAAAACCTGAAAAGGCGGCTTGGGAAAAAATGGGTATCCCGGTGGATCGAAAACCCGAAAGGGCGGTCCAGGCAAAAGTTAGGGATAAAAGCGTAATACTATGTCTCATTGGATCACTTTGCATCCAGAATCCGGTATCGGCATCAAGTTCAGACGGCATCGATCAGTCAGCTTCACCTTCAACCAAGGTCATCAAGTGATGAGACGCTCGGAGTTATAAAGGCAATAGCAGGGTTGAAACCCAGTGGATCATTCATCTTTCAGACAGCTGTTTTATTTTCATTTGTACAAAACTTGTATAAACTCTTTTGCTCGGCGGCGTACCTCTTACTAGGACGTCAGCCTCTTGTACACAAAACGCCTATTCAGGCCATTCAAAAATCAATACAAATATATTTTTCAGTTAAACGTGCCAAGTGTTTTTCTTTTTCTGTTTTGTTTTGCGAAGAACGTCCAAGGTTCAATTTGTGATGTATGCATTGACAATAATTTGCTAACTCATGAATATTTGCATACGAAACAAAGGAATTAATTGCAGGTGACACTAGAAACAGGGGCAATAAAAGAATTGTCTGAGCAGTCCAATTGTTCTATCCTCCAAGGTACCAAGGTGGGTTCAGCTAAAGAACATAACCAGTACATCTCAATTCCCCAGAGAGTAAAACAATACATTCTTCTCCAAGCAAATCATCAAATCATCAAGGAAATCGAGTGTCCTCCAGCAGATCTCAATCTTCCCCAGCAGCATATGTATTCTTAACAAGCATCCCCGGCAGTCTTGGCCTAAAGATTGTTCCCCGGCGGTATCTCAACATTCAAAGGAATCACTTCCCCCAGCATATCAAAACTCCCCAGAAGAGTCCAATCCAGCTTCACCAGCAAAGTTGGAAATCATATCCCCAAGCAATAAGCTTATCCCCGGTAGATTCTGGAAGCTTATCCCCTCGCAGAGCACGAACGTGTCGTCCGGCTTTATTTAAAGAGTTATTTCCTCAATAGGATATAACTGGGTTATCCTCAGCCAAAAGCCATGGAAAGGTCGTCGTCAACGTAGTTCTTTCCTATCCCCAGCGAAGTCCATTAACACTTCCGACAACAAGACATCCTCAGCAAGTTATTATCAACAATCAGCAAAGCATCTCTATCCCCACAGAGTATTGCTTCCCAGCATGGTCGTCAGAGTATCCTTTCTCCCCGCAGACTCTTCATTTGCCAAGTTTATTCCTCAACGGAGTTATCTCCTCCTACCGGTATTCTTGCAGTTATCATCCCTAGCGGAAGCAAAAATCTATTCTTCAACGTCAGCCCAGGATACAACTTCCCGGCACCCGTCAAGGATTCACTTTCCTAGACGAAAACATACATAAAACATCACATACATCATTATAGCATGCATAACACATTGCATCATACAAGTCTCATTTATATCGAGAACATCATTGCTTGATCCATATCATGCACTGCATATGACTGACCTTTACCTTTCAGGAAAGATACAGTTGAAATTCTCAATCACATCTCAAGACTTTGACCGGTTCAGTTAAATCGACCCTAAGATTTTCCTGATGCCTATCCAGTCAAAGGCCTTCTCTTGGTTCAGTCAGATCGACCCTAAGATCTCCCTGATGCTTATCCAGTTGAAGATGTTTCAAGACCTAGACCGGTTCAGTTAAATCGACCCTAAGATTTTCCTGATGCTTATCCAGTCAGAGGCCTTCTCTTGGTTCAGTCAGATCGACCATAAGATCTCCCTGATGCTTATCCAGTTGAAGATATTTCAAGACTTTGTCTGGTTCAGCTAAATCGACCCTAAGATCTCCCTGATGCTTATCCAGTCAAAGGCCTTCTCTTGGTTCAGTCAGATCGACCATAAGATCTCCCTGATGCTTATCCAGTTGAAGATATTTCAAGACTTTGTCTGGTTCAGCTAAATCGACCCTAAGATTTTCCTGATGCTTATCCAGTCAAAGGCCTTCTCTGGTTCAGTCAGATCGACCCTAAGATCTCCCTGATGCTTATCCAGTTGAAGATATTCCAAGACCTTGTCCGGTTCAGTTAAATCGACCCTAAGATTTTCCTGATGCTTATCCAGTCAAAGGCCTTCTCTTGGTTCAGTCAGATCGACCCTAAGATCTCCCTGATGCTTATCCAGTTGAAGATGTTTCAAGACCTAGACCGGTTCAGTTAAATCGACCCTAAGATTTTCCTGATTCCTACCCAGTCAAAGGCCTCTCTGGTTCAGTCAGATCGACCCTAAGATCTCCCTGATTCTTATTCCAGTAGAAGACACCCAAGATTTTTCTCAACAAGCGTCGTTGAAGTTAAAGTCACCCAAGGTTCTCTTACCGTTCATGCTAAGGTAGTAACCATCCCTGGTTCATTCATCGCCATTTGAAGCTCCAGATCCAGCTCCTGTAACCAGTCAGGACACATCTATACAAAGCATCTGAAAACCAGCTCCTGCAACATGTCAGGTACTCATTTTTCTTTTGCAGGTACGCAAGTTCTCGCTAAGGAATCTCTTACGCGATCAACCTCCAGATGGCATCTATAAGCCCATCATCCTATCCATCAATCTCCAAATGGCATCTATAAGCCCATTCCCATCATCACTACTACTATGTGAGCGCAAATTTCTGGGCACTCTAGTGTCCAATCATCTTCTACCTTCGGATTACGAAAGGCACGTCAGCCAATCTGCATCCTCAGGTCTAAGAAGATTGAACAGGGGCAACTGTTGTACCCCAAAATTTGCCCTCCCATATTCTCCAAGATTTGTCAAGTCAAGGTCACAAAATTCCCCAAGGGTTGTGCAGCTCAACTGTCTCCTAGACAGTCAAAACTAGGGTTTGAGTTCTGATCAGGAAAATGGAACTTTCAAGGGTCCAATCAAGTCTCATATGCCTACAAAGATGGTCAAGTGTCTTCATATCAAGTTTCAAGGCATTCAGCTCAAAATTGCACAGTCAAAACCCTAGATTGCACTACAGTCAACTGTAGGGGCAAAATGGTCATTTGACAGTCAAAAGTTCAAATTTTTGGTCAATATATCATTTTGAAGCCACAAACATCATTTGATCAATGCTTGATCATGATTCTCAAAGTTTGGCTCAGAAATCATCAAAGATGCAAAAGTTGCTATATTTGGACAGCTGAAAAAGTCAACTGAAATTGACCAGGGCATAACTTTCACATGGATTATCAGAAAAATTCCATCCAAAGCTCATTTTGAAGAGAAAGACATTTCCTACAACTCATCTTCATGTTCCAAGTCCAAGAAATGCTCTCACAAAAAGTTATCAATTTCAACATTATAGGTCATTTTCAAAAGTCAACAAAAAGGGACTTTAAGTCAAAGGCCATAACTTGAGATTGGTAAATCAAAATGACATGGGACCAAAGGCATTGGTTAGAGGACTCAAAGACCTTTCCAAAATGTCCAAGAACATGTGAAAAGCTTAAAAATTGAGCAAGTTATGCCTTGTGAAAGTTGGGAAATTTTTGGGAATTTTGAAAGTCAACTTTACTTCAAATGATCCAAAATTGCTAATGGGCCCATTTTTCTTCCAAGTTTCTTCATGCCAAGCCTATGCACGACCACTAGGCCCAAAGGGAAGTATTTTCTCATTTTTTAATTATTTATTTGAATTTATATTAATATTAATTCAATTAAATTATTTAAATATGTGAAAAATATAAACTTGACCTAAAAAAATCTTTTTATACATGATTTGGCTTCTATAATTCGTGCACATGCTAATAGGGAAAGATTTGGTGCTAATTGATCAGAATTGAACCAAAAACCATGAAAAAAAGATTCAAAAAAGATCTTCCAAAATCAAAGATTGAAATCATTGAATGCTTTGGATTTTGTCAAGTTTTGTTGACCTAATATGTTCACTATATGATCAGAAGCAAAAACCTAATTGCCTTACACTCTAAGCTGCGCCCAAACAAGCTATTGCACATTGAAATTTTTCCATAAAAACTCAAAACTGAATTCAGTATTGTAGGTGGTTTTAAGCTCTAATTCTTATACCAAAAGCTTCCTTAGGCACTCCTGATCAAATTCCAATCAAGAACATCAACCAAAACGCAAAGAATCGGTAGTTAGAACTCAAACTGTAAAGCGAAATTCTTGAAATCACATATCATAAATCATATGTCTTTTTGCATTTTTGTTTATATATTCATGTTCCTGATGAAGTTTGTGAACTAACCATCATATTTAATTGAGTTTTTATGGTACATACATGATTCCACCATGCGCGATTTTTAGGGTTGCAGGTTTTCCAAATTAGGGCTTTTACAATGAAGCAAAATTAGGAGTTGAGGTTAAGACCATTGCAATCAGCGTGTTCCCACGAACAAGAAACATATCTCGCGATGAATTTATGATTCACATAGCGCTAATCGCTATTTTTCCATAGCCTACTTTCTGCAACGCTTCAAAAACCGTTGCCAATGTGTTTTGTGTTTCAGGAAAACGAAGAAGAAGAAGCCGTGTCAAAACGTGATAGGTCCATTCAAATTTCGCGCGAATTCCCAAAGTCATTAACGTTTTCTTCTTATAATATTTGTTGTTTATTATTTGTTAAATGAAATACAAGTGGCTCAGTGGACAGGGATACGTGCATGTGACTCTCATGACCTGGGTTCAAATCCCAGGTCTTGCAAATTCCAATATTATTTTTCAATACAGGTTCCTGTGCAACACTAGCGTTAAGGACTACCATGTTCCATCCAGATCAGGCCATACACGCGTCTAATACGTACAGATCAAGGGCTACAGAACCAAGGAACACCTACGCCTAGTCAATATGCCATACAAAAAATCCAAAAAGTCAACGAACTTCAAAGCTTAATGGGCCAAAAATTCCAGGCCTGAACCTCCTAAATTGGGGCTACCCCCCCTGGTTTGCCCTCCTTTTTATTTTTTCTTATATTTTATTTAAATTATTATTTTGTTTTCTTGATTGTTTAATTCAATTAATTTATTTTCACAAAAACATAAAAACATTAAAATTCAGAAAAGACAAAAATTAATAAATATTTATATTATAATTATTTTCATAAATAAATGCTTGTAATTATTTAGTTTTAATTAGGTTACAAATTTAATTCTTTTTAATAACTAAAATTCAAAAATAGAATTAGGTTTAATTTTTATTCTTCTTAATTTCCCTTTTTACAATAATACTGCTTATTTTATTTATCTTCATAAATTAAAAAGTTGTACATAAATAAATTAGGGTTTAATTTAGATTATATTTTAATTCTTTCATAATAAATAAACAATATTAGAATTAGGGTTTGCCTTTTAATTTAATTTCAATTAACTCTTTTTTCTTATTAAATCTAAAAAACACAAAATACCAAAAAACTTTTAATTTTTAATTTTTAAATTCCTTATCAACTTTAATTTTTGCAAAAAAAGGGTCCAACGCCCGCATTCGTAATTTATTTAATTCGCGCATTTTATTTTCTTTTAATTAATTATGTACATGTCCCAAAGCCTTGTAACAACTTTATTTCTCGCGCTTTTCTTTAATTTCTTTATTTTCCGTCAGATCGGGTTCTGGAAATTTTGGCGATGTGGACCCGCGCCATTTGTAATAGCCTTAGATTTATTTTTCCGCAAACTTTATAACTGTTAAAAAGCATGCAAGAATGAATGTCCCAATTAAAATCAAGCGTAGAACACAAACAAACATGACAAGACAAATAACTGAAACATGACACACAATTCGCACACACCACCCCTAGGGTACGCCTCACTGTTGCCTTTCGAAAGGTGATCGTCAAGTAGAGGACTTCTTAGTAAGTCCTCATGATCCGGGAACCTGGCATGAGGGTAGCTTCTAAGGTGTCTTCCCATTGCTCTGGTGATCACCATGTCCCTACAAACTCGAATTGACCCGAACACCTCCAACGGTGGTGCTACCTACCTCTCAATGGTGGGATGGCACTACTTTAAAGGACATCTACACAGACGAATTCCTTAGGGTAGGTAGGTTCTCAAGGATACTTGCTCTAATCTCAAAACAAACTCAAAAAGCTTTCAAAGCAAATTTTTCAAACACTCTGACGTACGAGTCGAACTGAAATTTTTCAAAGAAACTTTTTAAACCCACATTGAAAAGCAAGCAAACATTTTGAAAACACATTGAGCAAGTATCTAAGAGCCCATGGATAACCATGGATAGAAAGGGTGCTAACACCTTCCCTTTCTATAACTTACCTCCCGAACCGAGAGCGATCTCTTTAAAGGAATTTTTCTGTGCTTTTGTCCTTTCCATTTGGAGAAAATAAAAGACGGTGGCGACTCTTGCTTCCGCGAAATTTCGCGAACCAGCGTTAAACAGTCAGTTCCAGATCCACCGATCACACCAGTGCTTCACCTTTCAAGACTTCCAGCTGGTCCCTACCCTGGAAGAGTTCTCTGATTTACTTGGCATCCCTATCTTGGATCAGACTCCCTTTACTGGTTGGGAAAAGACCCTCAGGCTTGAGGACATTGCTGCAGCTCTTCCTTTGACCCATCAAGAGGTAACAGACAACTGGGTAACTAGAAGCGGAGTTAAGGGTTTCTTGGCCAAGTTTCTGATTGGTAAAGCTAACAGCTTCTGGAATGACTTGGACTTTAGGGCATATGAAGACATCTTGGCTCTCCTAATCTATGGGTTAGTCCTGTTTCCTAATCCCGACAACTTCATCAATGTCACTTCCATTAGGATCTTTATGTCTCAGAACCCTGTGCCCACTCTCTTGGGTGACATCTTGCAACAACTTCATGCCCGTACTACCCGAAGACGAGGAACCCTATGGTGTTGTATCCCTTTGTTGGTGAGGTGGTTTATTTCGCACCTCCCTAAGTTCGTACTGAAGAACCAAGAAGGAAGAGGTTGGGCTCACAGGTTAATGTCTCTCACCGATAAAGACATCATTTGGACTTGCAGAGGTTTGGATGAGATAGCTATTATTGATCGATGCGGGGAGTATCCTAATGTTCCTCTGATTGGTACTCAAGGAGGGACTCTTACAATCCATGTCTAGCACTCCGTCAGTTTGGAAGAGCAAGAAGAGCAGGCCCCCATGAGATGTTGGTGCCTCACATCAGTTTCGAGTTTCAGGTGGATAGTGACGAGCTGCGTCGTAGGTTCATCAAGGCTTGGGACAAGGTTCATAAAGCTGACCCACAAGAGCTAGGGCCAAAGACTTCTTTACCTATGGAAGCCTACTACAAATGGGTCCGCATCCGTGCTCAGAAGTTAGGTATGCCGTATGAAGCTGTCAGACCCGTCATCCTTGAGTGTCCTGACAAAGATGGTGTTCCTCCAACTGTCCTTCCTCCTCAGATACCTACTGATTATGAGACATTGAAGAGATCTTGGTCGCAACTGCAAGAAGAACGGGATTCTTACCGGGAAAAATTCAACGAGCAGGAATCAAAGATCCAGAAGCTGACAAAGCAGTTGGAGAATGAGAGAGCTCTGAATGCATACATCCGTACTGAGAAGAGGAGACCATGGGATCAATAAGGAGCTCCAGATGTGCCTTTACAGTTTTATTTCCTTTCCAGTATTTCCTTTCATGTAACGCCTAAGGGCAACTTGTTGAATAATTTCAGTTACAAAGTTGAATCTAATAAAGTGTGTTCTTTTTTTGTTTACAAAGTTGATTCCCGATTGTCTTTGGAAACATAATTCATACGCATTTCATACATCATGTGCATAGCAGGTTTTTCCTCTTTTCAGGTTGCTTACAGTTCTTCGCTGTTTATTTCAGCATCATGAATCCCGAATCTGCATCAACCGAGACATCAATCAAGGCTCTTCAGGTGCAGAATGCACAATTCCAGGAACTAATCAAGGGTCTGGCTAAAGGCCAAGAAGAACTAAAGGCTATGCTCCTGAAGAAGGAGAAGAAGAAGAAGAGAAGAATTGTTCTGTTCAACTCGGGCCGAAGGTTTGGCAATACCCTGCAACATGAAGAGGCTGGTTCTTCTGTTGGCAAGAGTCCTTCTCAGGCAGAAGTAAAGGTTCCTACTCCAGTAGTCTCCGACAACGAGACAGATTTTGATGAAGAGCAGTACCCTCCTGCAGACGACAGATATAAGCAACTGGAGGACAGGTTGAAGGCTATGGAGGTGCAACAGGCCCTGGGCTGGATTTCGGAGATCTGGGTTTGTCGACTGGTGTGATTATCCCCCATAAGTTCAAAGCACCATCCTTCTCCAAATATGACGGGGCGTCTTGTCCCAAACTGCATCTGAGGTCCTATGTTCGGAAAATTCAGCCGTACTCTGCGGATAAGAATCTATGGATCCACTTCTTCCAGGAGAGTCTTTCAGGGACTCATCTCGAATGGTTCTATCAGCTGGATGGGACCAAGGTTCGTAACTGGGAGGAGTTGGCTACTGCTTTCTACAAGCAGTATCAGTATAATGCCGACCTTGCCCCCACACGTACCCAACTCCAGGGTATGGCGTTAGGTGCAAGCGAAGGTTTTAAGGAGTACGCTCAGAAGTGGAGAGACCTGGCTGGCAGGGTGCAGCCACCATTGACTGATCGGGAGTTGGTTGACATGTTCTTGGGGACCCTATCTGGGCCGTTTTTCAACCATCTCATTGGGAATTCTTCTGCTGGTTTCACTGATTTGATCTTGACTGGAGAGAGGATTGAAGCTGGGCTGAAGTCTGGGAAGATTGCAAAGAGTGCCTCATCTAGTTCGGAAAAGAAACCATTCAAAAAGGAGTCTAGTGTCGTGTATGGTTCCAGGAAATCAGAGAGACCTGAGCACCGCCAATCTGTCAGTGCGGTGATGATCGCTAAGCCTGCTGCCGCTCCTCGGTCGAATAATCCTCAAAGGGCTGAAAGACCCCGGCGAGAATTTACCCGGTTAAGCATGACCCTATCACAGATTCTGCCACAGTTGCTAGCCACCAACTTAGTGACTGTCAGGGAAGCCCCGAAGTTCCCCAATACAACATCTCCCAAGTACAACCCGAATGCTCGTTGTGCTTACCATTCAGAAAGCCCGGGGCACTCTACTGATGACTGTTGGGCGTTAAAGAATAAGGTGCAAGACCTTATCGATGCAAAGGAGATACAATTCGAGGCGCCTGCAAAGCCGAATGTAGTTACTGCCCCTATGCCTTAGCACGGGGTAAATGCTGTTGATGAAGACGTTTATGCTGTTTCTGTGGATGATCTAGCCACTCCTCTAAAGATCGTCAAGAAGAACCTACTGCAGGCCGGTTTATTTCCGGGTTGTAGTGAGGGTTGCCTATTCTGTGCTGTGTCCCCATCTGGTTGTCCCTTGCTAAAATTAGGCATCCAAAGCTTAATGGATAGCAAGGAGATTCTATTCAAGAAGTCTGCTGTCCGGTTGGTCCCAATGGAAGAAGTTTCTGTGGTGACTATCTTCAATAATCCGATCCCGGCTCTCCAGAAGAAGCCCGTTCAAATTATGACCGTTGCACCCGTTATTATCACTGTTCCAGGGCCCCTGCCCTATGTATCTGATAAAGCTGTCCCTTGGCACTATGGGGCAGATGTGTATATAAACGGGATTAAACAAGAGCTCAATGCTGGCGCCAGCATCTGTGACATCACTGGCCCAGCCAAAGTTACCCGCAGTGGCAGGCTCTTCTCGCCTGACATTGCACCGCCTGCTGCCCGAAGACCGCTCCTGATAATTCCTACAAGTACACCTATTCCTGTTGCTGACCAAGTTGTTGTTCCTGCTGCTAATCCGATTGTTTCTCCTGCTGCCGAGTCATCCAATGCTCGGGGCAAGGGGATTGAAGTTGAGCCTGCCCAGATGGAGGCACCCATACCCATAGCTGCTGAGGCCTCCCCACAAGAGATGGAGGAGATTCTGAAGATCATAAAGAAGAGCGATTTTAATGTTGTGGAACAGCTGGGGCATACGCCCTCCAAGATCTCCATGCTCTCTTTATTGCTGTGCTCTGAGGCCCATGCAAAGGCCCTAATCTCGTTCCTCAAGACGGCCCATGTGCCACAGGAAACCTCTGCAGTCCAGTTCACTGATTGCGTGGCAAGTCTAACGGCAGATAATGGCTTGGGTTTCTCAGATGCTGACTTGACCGCAAAAGGGAGAGACCATAATGATGCTCTACATGTCTCAATTGAATGCAGGGGCACCACCTTGGCACATGTGTTGGTTGATACTGGGTCATCTTTGAATGTGCTACCCAAGAAGGCTCTGGATCGTCTAGATTATGAAGGCCTGGAATTGAAACCCAGCAACATCATCGTCAGGGCCTTTGATGGTTCAAAGAGGATGGTCCATGGAGAGGTTGACATTCCGATTCGTGTGGGCTCTCAGGTGTTCGACTCCACTTTTTATGTGATGGATATCCGTCCATCTTACTCTTGTCTGCTGGGTCGACCCTGGATACATAAGGCTGGGGCAGTGACCTCTACCTTGCATCAAAAGCTGAAGTACCCCGTCAGAGGGAAGATTGTCACTGTGCAAGGAGAGGAAGAGTATATGGTGAGTCACCTAAACTCGTTCAGATACATTGAGATGGATGGGGAGTTCATTGAGACCCCCTTTCAGCATTTCGAGGAGGTGTTTCCAATTGCAGCAGAAACAACAGAAGCAAGTGGTCCTTTGAAGATGGCCTCCCTGAAGGATGCCAGGGCTGTGGTGCAGAAGGGTGAATGTGCCGACTGGGGCAGACTTCCAGACTTTACTCAGAAAACTGATAAACTTGGGCTGGGTTTTACCTCAGAAGGTCAGAGAGCTATGAGGAAAGCAAAGATCGGAAGACCTCCGGTATTTATTAAAAGTTCAGAAGTGAATGCTGTTGGGGAAGACCATGAAGTGGGCGAAGCCGAATTCAACAGCTGGATCTATCCGACGGCCGAAGACGGATTGAACAATTGGAGCGCAAAGGACCATACCCCTGTTACCTTTGTGACGCAGTAATGAATTCCTATGTTTTGTTATTTTGTAATAAACAATGATAAACTCTATGGCCCGGTGTCTTACCCGAGGCACCGTGGTTCTATTTGTGAGGGCATACAAACTGTCATTTTATACATCATGAATGAAAATCTTGGACGTATTTTTCGCATTGCAAATATTGTGTTCCTTTTCTGTCTTTCTTTTCCTTTACATAATTTTCAAAACAGCTGTATTTACACACACACTCACTCATACAGGTTCCAATCCACTCTGGATCTCACTGATAACAACTCTGCTACTGCCAATTATGACTTCGAAAATCCGATCAACTTAGCCGAAGACGAAGGTGAAAATGATTGCGAAGTGCCCGGCGAGCTTGCAAGACTGTTGCTTCAGGAAGAGAGGGCAATTCAACCCCATGAAGAGCCAGTGGAAACAATAAACCTGGGTACTGAAGCAGACAGGAGAGAGGTAAAGATTGGTGCCAACCTAGAGCTCAGCGTGAAGCAACGGTTAACCAAGATGTTACATGACTACATGGAAATCTTTGCCTGGTCCTACGAAGACATGCCAGGGTTGGATACCGATATTGTGGTCCATCACTTGCCGACTAAGGAAGACTGCCCTCCAATTAAACAAAAGGTCCGTCGGATGCGTCCAGAGATGTCCGAGAAGATTAAGGCCGAGGTCATGAAACAGTTTGAGGCCGGGTTCCTTGCAGTGACTTCTTACCCTCAGTGGGTTGCTAATGTGGTGCCGGTACCTAAGAAAGACGGTAAGGTCAGAATGTGTGTCGACTACAGGGATCTGAATAGGGCCAGCCCCAAGGATAACTTCCCCTTACCTCACATTGATGTCCTCGTTGATAATACGGCTCAGCACAAAGTATTCTCTTTCATGGATGGTTTTTCAAGTTACAATCAGATCAAGATGGCACCTGAAGACATGGAGAAGACTACATTTGTTACTCAGTGGGGCACCTTCTGTTACAAGGTCATGCCGTTCGGGTTAAAGAACGCTGGGGCAACCTACCAACGTGCCATGGTTGCCTTGTTTCATGATATGATCCATCATGAGATCGAAGTGTATGTGGACGACATGATCGCTAGGTCCCAGACTGAGGAAGAGCACCTAGATCATCTGCAGAAGTTGTTTGACCGGTTGAGACTGTACAAGCTGAGACTGAACCCGAACAAGTGCACCTTCGGGGTAAGATCTGGGAAGTTGCTAGGCTTCGTGGTCAGTGATAAAGGTATTCAAGTGGACCCTGCTAAGGTCAAAGCTATTCAAGAGATGCCAGTTCCTAGGACAGAAAAGGAGGTCAGAGGCTTTTTAGGACGCCTGAATTACATCGCTCGATTCATCTCTCATCTGACTGCTACCTGTGAGCCAATCTTCAAACTACTGAAGAAAGATCAGGTAGTATGTTGGAACGATGAATGTCAGGCTGCCTTCGACAGAATCAAAGAGTATCTCCAAGAACCACCTATCCTTATGCCACCGGTTGAAGGGAGACCTCTGATACTATATCTGACAGTGCTGGATAACTCAATGGGGTGTGTGCTGGGGCAGCATGACGAGTCTGGCCGAAAAGAGCATGCCATTTATTACCTTAGCAAAAAGTTTACCGACTGTGAGACCCGATACTCACTGCTTGAGAAAACTTGCTGCGCTTTGGTATGGGCTGCTCGCCGGCTGAGACAGTATATGCTGACTCACACTACCTTGTTGATCTCAAAAATGGATCCTATAAAGTACATATTCGAAAAGCCTGCTCTGTCTGGGAGAATTGCAAGATGGAAAATGATCTTGACGGAATACGACATTCAGTACACAACCCAGAAAGCCATCAAGGGAAGTGTATTGGCAGACCACTTAGCTCATCAAGCTGTAGATGATTATCAATCAATGAACTTCGAGTTTCCGGATGAAAGCATCATGATTGTAACTGACTGTGAAGTACCTGGACCGGATGAAGGACCTGAGCCAGGATCCCGATGGTCTATGCACTTTGACGGAGCCTCCAATGCTTTGGGAAATGGTATCGGCGCCATCATCATATCTCCACAAGGTACTCATACTCCACTCACTGCCCGGCTGTGTTTCAACTGTACCAACAACATGGCGGAGTATGAGGCGTGCATCATGGGTCTTCAAGCTGCGATCGACCTAAGGATCAAATTTCTAAATGTCTTCGGAGATTCCGCTCTTGTGATCAATCAGATCAAAGGAGAGTGGGATACGAAACATCCAAACTTGATTCCTTACAGAGAATGTGTGTTGACCCTGATTCCCAACTTCACAGAGATAACCTTTGAGCACTTTCCAAGAGAAGAGAATCAGTTAGCGGACGCGTTAGCTACAATGTCTTCAATGTTCAAGGTCAAATGGGATAATGAAGCTCCCCGGATCATCATCTGGAAACTGGACGAACCGGCATACTGTTGTGATCTCGAAACTGAATTGGTGACTGAGAAGCCTTGGTACCACGAAGTGAAGAGATATCTGGAAGCTCAGGAATACCCTGAAGGTGCCTCTGTCAATGATAAGAAGTTCCTGAGGAGGTTCGCAGCCAAATTTTTCCTTAGCAACGGCATCTTGTACAAGCGAAACCATGATTCAACCCTACTGCGCTGTGTGGATAAAACTGAAGCGGAAAGAATCATGGAAGAGCTACATGACGGGACCTTTGGTACGCATTCCAGTGGACATACTATGGCTAAGAAAATCCTACGGGCAGGATATTATTGGTCCACAATGGAAGCCGACTGCTACCAACATTCCAGGAAATGCCACAAGTGCCAGATCTATGCAGATAAGGTGCATGTTCCTCCGGTTCCCCTGAATGTTCTGACTGCGCCTTGGCCGTTTGCAATGTGGGGCATAGACATGATCGGTGAGATAAAACCTACAGCATCTAATGGACATCGCTTCATCCTAGTGGCGATTGATTATTTTACGAAGTGGGTTGAGGCAGCATCCTATGCTACGGTAACCAAGACTGTTGTGGCACGGTTCATTCGGCACAACCTGATCTGTCGGTACGGCGTCCCTGAGCGGATTATTACAGACAACGGTACCAATCTGAACAATAAGATGATCGCTGAGCTCTGTGAACAGTTCAAGATACAGCACCACAATTCTTCTCCTTACAGACCGAAGATGAATGGGGCTGTAGAAGCAGCTAATAAGAACATCAAGAAGATCGTGCAGAAAATGACAGTGACTTACAAAGATTGGCACGAGATGTTACCGTTCGCTCTGCATGGGTACCGTACCTCAGCCAGGACGTCAACCGGGGCAACTCCTTTCTCTCTGGTTTATGGCATGGAGGCAGTCTTGCCGATCGAAGTGCAAATTCCCTCTCTCCGGATAATGAAGGATGCAAATCTGAATGAAGATGATTGGATCCAGACACGACTTGATCAACTCAACCTCATTGACGAAAAGAGACTTGCTGCTATCTGTCATGGTCAGACGTATCAGAAACGGATGATCAGGGCATTTAACAAAAAGGTCAGACCACATGAATATCAAGTTGGGGATCTGGTAATCAAGCGAATTATCCTTCCTCAGAGTGATCCAAGGGGCAAATGGACCCCTACGTACGAAGGGCCATTTGTGGTTAAGCATGTGTTCTCAGGAGGAGCAATGATCTTAACCAACATGGATGGTGACGACCTTCCTCACCCCGCCAATGCAGACATAGTTAAAAAATACTACGCATAAAAAAGACCCGCTAGGCTGACATGCCTAGGCAAAAATTAGGGCTTCCCGTCGGACCAAAAGGGTTCGGGCAAAATGAAGGGATGAAAATGAAAAAAATCTGTACACCCGGCAAGTCGAAAACCTGAAAAGGCGGCTTGGGCAAAAATGGGTATCCCGGTGGACCGAAAACCCGAAAGGGCGGTCCAGGCAAAAATTAGGGATAAAAGCGTAATACTATGTCTCATTGATCACTTTGCATCCAGAATCCGGTATCTACATCAAGTTCAGACGGCATCGATCAGTCAGCTTCACCTTCAACCAAGGTCATCAAGTGATGAGACGCTCGGAATTATAAAGGCAATAGCAGAGTTGAAACCCAGTGGGATCATTCATATTTCACACAGCTGTTTATTTTCTTTTGTACAAAATTTGTATAAACTCTCTTATTCGGTGGCGTACCTCTTACTAGGACGTCAGCCTCTTGTACACAAAACGCCTATTCACAGGCTATTCAAAAAAAATCAATACAAATACATTTTCAGTTAAACGTGCCAAGTGTTTTTCTTTTTCTGTTTTGTTTTGCAAAGAACGTCCAAGGTTCAATTTGTGATATATGCATTGACAATAATTTGCTAACTCATAAATATTTGCATACGAAACGAAGGAATTAATTACAGGTGACACTAGAAACAGGGGCAATAAAGAGTTGTCTGAGCAGTCTAATTGTTCTATCCTCCAAGGTACCAAGATAGGTTCAGCTAAGGAACATGACCAGTACATCTTAATTCCCCAGAGAGTGATTCAGCAAAACAATACATTCTCCTCCAAGCAGAGTTATCAAAGCTCAAGGAAATTGAGTGTCCTCCCGTAGATCTCAATACTTCCCCAGCAGTATACATATATTCTTAACAAGCATCCCCGGCAGTCTTGGTCTAGAGATTGTTCCCCGGCGGTATATCAACATTCAAAGGGATTACTTCCCCAGCATATTCAGAACTCCCCAGGAGAGTCCCATCCAGTTCCCAAGGAAAGTTGGAGTCCATCTTCCCCAAGCAGTAAGCTTATCCCCAGTAAATTCTGGAAGCTTCTCCCCTAGCAGAGCACGAACGCGTCGTCCGGCTTGATTTAAAGAGTTATTTCCTTAACAGGATATAACTGGGTTATCCTCAGCCAAAAGCCACGGAAAGAGCGTCGTCGACAAAGTCCTCTTACCCCAACGAAGTCTGTCAACACTTCCGACAACAAGATATCCTCAAGTTACTATCAACATTCAGCAAAGCATCTCTATCCCCACAGAGTATTGCTTCCCAGCATGGTCACAAGAGTATCTTTTCTCCCCGCAGAATCCTTCATTTGCCAAGTTTATTCCGCAACGGAGTCATCTTCTCCTACCGGTATTCTTGCAACTATCATCCCCAGCGGAAGTAAAAACTTATTCTCCAACATCAGCCCAGGATATGACTTCCCGACACCCGTCAAGGATCTATTTCCCTAGACGAAAACATTCATAAAACATACATACATCATTATAGCATGCATAGACGCAACATATCATACAAATCTCATTTATGTTGAGAACATCATCGCGTGATCCATATCATGCATTGCATATGACTGACCTTTACCTTTCAGGAAAGACGCAGTTAAAATGCTTAAACATGTTTCAAAGCCTTCTCTAGTTCAGCTAAATCGACTCCCAACAGATTTTTCTGATAAAGACTCAGCAGAAGTCATGGTCCCCTCTCCGACAAGTGCGTGAGGTGGTAATTCCTTTTTCAGATGTTTCCCTCTCCGACGATGAGTGTGAGGTGATAGTCTCCCATGGTCCCCTCTCCGACAAGTGCGTGAGGTGGTAATTCCTTCTTCAGATGTTTCCCTCTCCGACGATGAGTGTGAGGTGATAGTCTCCCATGGTCCCCTCTCTGACAAGTGCGTGAGGTGGTAATTCCTTCTTCAGATGTTTCCCTCTCCGACGATGAGTGTGAGGTGATAGTCTCCTATGGTTCCCTCTCCGACGGTGAGTGAGGTGGTAATTCCTTTTCAGATGTTTCCCTCTCCGACGATGAGTGTGAGGTGATAGTCTCCTATGGTTCCCTCTCCGACGGTGTGTGAGGTGGTAAGTCCTTTTCAGATGATCCCCTCTCCGACGGCGAGTGAGGTGATTCCCTTTCAGATTATAATAGCCTATGGTTCTCGTTCCGGTATTGCAAAGATGGTAATTCCCGCCAAGATTTTTCTCAACGAACGTTGTTGAAGTTAAAATCACCCAAGATTCTCTTACCATTCATGCTAAGGCAGTAACCATCTCTGGTTCATTCATCAGCGTTTGAAGCTCCAGACTCAGCTCCTGTAACCAGTCAGGACATATCTATACCAAGCATCTAAAATCAGCTCCTGCAACGTGTCAGGTACTCATTTTTCTTTTGCAGGTATGCAGGTTCTCGCTAAGGAATCTCCTACACGATCAACATCCGGATGGCATCTATAAGCCCATCATCCTATCCAGCAATCTCCAAATGGCATCTATAAGCCCATTCCCCCATCACTGCTACTATGTGAGCGCAAATTTCTGGGCACTCTAGTGTCCAATCATCTTCTACCCTCGGATTACGAAAGGCACGTCAGCCAATCTGCATCCTCAGGTCTAAGAAGATTGAACAGGGGCAACTGTTGTACCCCAAAATTTTCCCTCCCATATTCTTCAAAGAAATTGCCAAGCCAAGTCACAAAACTCCCCAAGGGTTGCACAGTGCAAAGGTCTCCTATACAGTCAAAACTAGGGTTTGGATTCTGATCAAGAAAATGAAGTTTTCAAAGGCCCAATCAAGTCTCATATGCTTACAAAGATGGTCAAGTATCCTCATAGCAAGTTTCAAGGCATTCAGCTCAAAGTTGCACAGTCAAAACCCTAGATTGCACTACAGTCAACTGTAGGGGCAAAATGGTCATTTGGCAGTCAAAAGTTCAAATTTTTGGTCAACATATCATTTTGAAGCCACAAACATCATTTGATCAATGCTTGATCATGATTCTCAAAATTTGGCTCAGAAATCATCAAAGATGCAAAAGTTACTATATTTGGACAGTTGAAAAAGTCAACTGAAATTGACCAAGGCATAACTTTCACATGGATTATCAGAAAAATTCCATCCAAAGCTCATTTTGAAGAGAAAGACATTTCCTACAACTCATCTTCATACTTCAAGTCCAAGAAATGCTCTCACAAAAAGTTATCAATTTCAACATTATAGGTCATTTTCAAAAGTCAACAAAAAGGGACTTTAAGTCAAAGGCCATAACTTGAGATTGGTAAATCAAAATGACATGGGACCAAAGGCATTGGTTAGAGGACTCAAAGACCTTTCCAAAATGTCCAAGAACATGTGAAAAGCTTAAAAATTGAGCAAGTTATGCCTTGTGGAAGTTGGGAAATTTTTGGATATTTTGAAAAGTCAACAATGGTTCAAATGACCTAAATTTGCTAATGGGCCCATTTTTCTTCCATGATTCATCATTCCAAGCCTATGCACGACCACTTGGCCCAAAGGGAAGTATTTTCTCATTTTTTATTTATTTATTTGAATTATTATTTATATTAATTCATTTAAATTATTTAAATACATGAAAAATATCAAACTTGACCTAAAAAATCTTTTCATGCATGTTTTACTCTCAATATCACGTGCACATCCTAATATGGCAAGATTTGGTTTGATTTGGCATGATTGAACAAAATTGCACATGAAAAAGATTCAAAAAGATCTTAAGGAAATCAAATATGCAAAACAATGAATGCCTTGGGTTTTATGCAGTTTTGTTGACCTAATAGCTTCCATACATAATGAGAATCACAACCCTAATGCTAACACGTCCTAAGCTGCGCAGAAAAAGACTTTGCTAACTTGAAAATTTTCCATAAAACTCAAATTCTGAAATCAACCTTGGAGGTCGATTAAAACCCTACAATTCATTCCATTGGCTTCCTCGAGTCTCCTTGATCATACTCCAATCAAAAACAACCACAAAAGCTCCAGGAATTGGTACCTGTAACTCAAACTGTAAAGCAAAAAATTCATAATCGTATATCATTTTTTAAGCATTTTTACAGCATTCTATTCATGGCATCATGTTTGTTTTGAGCTTCTGAAACTAACCATTGTGTTTAATTGTATTTTTATTGACCATACACGATGATGCCATGAGTGAAATTTAGGGTTTTCAGGTTGAGATTTTAGGGCTTTTGCAAAGAGGAAAAATCAAAGCTCCAGACCATGACCATTGAATTCAGCGCATTGAGACGAACATGGACCAAGCCTCGCGATTAATTTATGAACCACATAGCGCTAGTCGCTATTTTCTGGAAACATCCCTAAGGCCACGCGCATAAAACCGTTGCTATTGCGTTTTGTTTTACAGGGGTGGTGAGGACGATGATGTGGTGTCAACCAATGATTCGTTCATTCAAAGTTTCGCGCGCTTCAGTCACTAACGCGTTGCTTTTTTCTTATATGATTTATTTGTTTATTATATAACAAATGGGTTAAGTGGCACAGATGGCAAGCGAACGCATGGGCAATGCACAAGACCTGGGTTCGATCCCCAGGTCTTCAATAATTTCAATATTATTTTCTTGTTCACACTCACATGCAGCGTTAGTATTGATGTACATCATATGCCTCAACATCCAAAGAGCCACGCGTCTAGCTGCTTCAGATCAATGGCCTGGATCTGAAGAACACGTACACAAGAGTCAACGCATCCACACCCTATGCAAAAAGTCAAAAAGGCCACTGCTTGTTGGGCCAGAATTTCACCATCAGCACCTCACAAATTGGGACTACGCCCCCACCCTGGTTTGCAAGTTTTATTTATTTTTCTTATATTTTTTTAATTATTATTTTACTTGTTTTGTTGTTTTAATTTAATTATTATTTTTACAAAATATGAAAAACATCATAAAATCAGAAAAGGCAAAAAAATATGATATTTATTTCATTCTAATATTTTCATAAATAAATTAATATGTAATTATTAGTTTTAATTAGGTTACAATTTTAATTTCTTTTAATAACTAAAAATACAAAAATAGAATTAGGTTTAATTTTTATTCCTTTAATTTGTTTCTTTTTTACCATAATATTTATTTATTTATTTTCCTAATTAAATTGTACATAAAAATAATTAGGTTTAAATTAGGTTAAAAACTCTAATATTTTCTTAAAAAACTTAAAAATAATTAGACTTAGGTTTAGCTTTTTATTTTACTTTTAATTAATTCTTTTTCTCTTAAATCATAAAAAACACAAAATACCAAAAACATTTGACTTTAATTTTAATTCCTCATTAACTTTAATTGTTTGCAAAAGGGTCCAACGCCCATGTTCGTAGTTTATTTAATTTCGCGCATTTATTTTATGTCGTTTATTGTAATTATGTAATTCTCCCAAAGCGTTGTAACGATTTTATTTCTCGCACTTTTATTTCTTTCGCTTTATTTGCTTTTCCGTCAAATCGGGTCCGGTTTAATTTTGGCGATGTGGACCCGCGCCATTTGTAATAGCTTTAGATTTACTTTTCCCGCAATTTTTTACTGTTAACAAAAAGCATGCAAGAATGAATGGCCATAATAAAATCAAGCGTAGAACACCAATAACATGACAAGACAAATATCAATGAAAATAACACACAATTTGCACACACCACCCCTAGGGTACGCCTCACTGTTGCCTTTCGAAAGGTGATCGTCGAGTAGAGGATGTCTTAGTAAGTCCTCATGATCCGGGAACCTGGCATGAGGGTAGCTTCTAAGGTGTCTTCCCATTGCTCTGGTGATCACCACGTCCCTAAAACTCGAATTGACCCGAACACCTCCAACGGTGGTGCTACCTACCTCTCAATGGTGGGATGGCACTACTTTAAAGGACATCTACACAGACGAATTCCTTAGGGTAGGTAGGTTCTCAAGGATACTTGCTCTAATCTCAAAAACAAATTCAAAAAGACTTTTCACCAACACACTTTTCAAAAGCTTTCAAAGCAAATTTTTCAAACACTCTGACGTACGAGTCGAACTGAAATTTTTTCAAAAGAAACTTTTTTAAACCCACAATTGAAAAGCAAGCAAACATTTTTGAAAACACAAATGAGCAAGTATATAAGAGCCCATGGATAACCATGGATAGAAAGGGTGCTAACACCTTCCCTTTCTATAATCTACCTCCCGAACCGAGAGCAATCTCTTTAAGGAATTTTTCTGTGCTTTTGTCCTTTCCATTTGGAGAAAATAAAAGATGGTGGCGACTCTTGCTTCCGCGACATTTCGCGAACCAGCGTTAAACAGTCAGTTCCAGATCCACCGATCACAATGACATCATAACATTGCATACATCCTGCATTGGACTAACCTATTTCAAAGACAGGAGGGATTCATCTTTGTTCTGTTTTGTAGGTCATCATGATGCCCATGCGTAGGAATACAATCCAGATCAACTTTGTCCAAGTTCCCACTTTGCTTAAAAAGTTGATCGCAAAGATGCCTGATACTACTTCCTTCCTCATGAGACATGGTTATCTTCTCAATTTGGTCACCTCCAAATTGGACGAGCAGATGATGAGTGTTCTGGTCCAATTCTATGATCCGCTATACCATTGTTTTACTTTCCAGGACTACCAGCTGGTTCCCACTTTAGAAGAGTTCTCTGAGTTGCTCGGTATCTCTGTTCTGGAGCAGACCCCATTTACTGGGTGGGAGAAGATTCTTAGGCCCGAAGAAATTGCTGCAGCCCTTCATTTGACCAAAGAGGAGGTAATGGCTAATTGGGAGACTAGAAGTGGAGCTAAGGGCTTTCTGACTAAGTTCCTGGTTGGTAAGGCTAATTACTTCTGGGATAGTTTTGACTTCAAGGCATTCGAGGATATTCTGGCCCTTCTGATATACGATTTGTTATTGTTTCCGAACTCTGACTCCTTTGTTGATGTGAATGCGATAAAGATCTTCATCTCTCGGAATCCGGTACCCACTCTCTTGGGTGACATTCTTCATCAGCTTTATGCTCGTATTGCCCGAAAGCGGGGAACCTTAATATGTTGTGTTCTGTTATTGGCGAGGTGGTTTATTTTGCACCTTCCCAAGTCAGTGCTGAATAATAAAGAAGGCATGGGCTGGGCTTATAGGGTGATGTCTCTCTCTCATAATGACATCATCTGGACTCTCAAGGGTATGGACGAGGTGACTATTATTGATCGATGTGGGGAGTACCCCAATGTTCCACTGTTAGGGACTCATGGAGGAATTTCTTACAACCCATGCTTAGCTCTCTATCAGTTCTGAAGAGCCAGAAGAGAAGGACCTCATGAGATGTTAATGCCTAGTATCATCTTTGATTTTCAAGGGGATAACGACAAGCAACGTCGCAGATTCATAAGGGCTTGGGATAGAGTTCACCAATCTGATCCACATGAGCTGGGCCCCAAGACTTCACTTCTGATGGAGCCATATCTCAGATGGGTCCGTATCCGTGCCCAAAAGCTGGGTATGCCGTATGAAGCCGTCCGGCCTGTCACTCTTGAAGTTGCTAACGAAGAAGGAGTTCTTCCAACCATCCTCCATCCTTATATGCCCACTGACATTGGGGCAATGAAAAGATCTTGGATGCAGCTGAGGGAAGAACGGGATTCTTACCGAGAGAAGTTCAACGAGCAAGAGCAGAAGATCCAGAAGTTGACTAGGCAGTTGGAGAACGAGCGGATTCTCAACGACTATGTCCACACTGATAAGAAGAGACCATGGGAGCGTTGATTGACCTTTGATGATTTCCTTTCCAGTTTTTATTTACTTTTCAGTATTTCCATTCTTGTAACGCCTTAAGGGCAATTTATTGAACAATTTGAATTACAAGGTTTATCTAATAAAGTGTGTTTCATTTCTTATTTACAAATTTGAATCTCCTGATTGTCTTTGAAATCATAATCATACGCATTTCATCCCATGCACTCCATAACAGGTACCCATTACAGGTCTCTTATCTTCTTCACTATATATTTCAGCACTCATCATGTCTGCTGAACCTTCAACTGAGCAAGCTATCAAGGCCCTCCAGGCCCAGAATGCCCAATTTCAAGAGTTGTTCATGAATCTAGCTAAGGGTCAGCAAGATCTGAAGACCCTGATTCTGAAGGAGAAGAAGAAGAAGAAGAAGAGGACCATCCTGTTCAACACTGGTCCTAGGTTTGGAAACAGGCTTCAGAATGAAGTTGATTTGACCACCTCATCTGGAAGGAAAGATAGTCAGGAAGAAAGGAGGGCTCCTAGCCCTGTGGTCTCTGACAACGAGACGGACTTCGATGAAGAACAGTAACCTCCCGCTGAGGATAGATACAAGCAACTGGAAGACCAGTTGAGTGTTATGGAAGTTCAAAAAGTGCCTGGTCTGGACTTTGGCGATCTAGGTCTATCATCTGGGGTAGTGATTCCCCACAAATTCAAGGCACCAACCTTTGCCAAGTATGATGGAGTTTCTTGTCCGAAGCTGCACCTCCGGTCATATGTGAGAAAGATTCAGCCGTACACCGCTGATAAGAACCTATGGATCCATTTCTTTCAAGACAGTCTCTCAGGGACTCAGCTTGAATGGTTCTATCAGTTAGACAGAGCCAGTATCCGCAGTTGGGAAGATTTGGCTACTGATTTTTACAGGCAGTACCAGTACAACTCCGACCTCGCTCTACGTGTACCCAACTCCAGGGTATGTCAATGGGAACGGGTGAAGGATTCAAAGATTATGCTCAGAAGTGGAGGGACCTCGCCGGAAGAGTACAACCACCCTTGGCTGATCGGGAGCTTGTGGATATGTTTCTGGGGACCCTGTCTGATCCATTTTTCAAACACCTGATTGAAAGCTCTTCATCTGGGTTTACAGAGCTTATTTTGACCGGTGAGAGGATTGAGGCTGGTAAGATACAGAAGGGTGCCTCATCGAGCACTGAGAAGAAGCCGTTTAAGAAAGAGTCCAGTGTTGTCTACAGTTCGAAAAGATAGAATAAACCTGAACACCGCCAAGCTATTAATGCGGTTGTTATTTCAAAACCTGCTGGTGCTCCTAAGTACAACAATCAACAAAAGGACGAGAGGCCTCAAAGGCAATTCACCCGTCTCAGCATGACCTTATCTCAGATTCTTCCCTAATTGCTGAAGACCAATCTGTTGATTCTAAAGGAAGCCCCAAAGAATTCAAATACAACATCACCAAGGTATAACCCTAATGCTCACTGTGCTTATCACTCTGATAGCCCAGGGAATAATACATATGATTGTTGGACTTTGAAGAATAAGATACAGGACTTAATTCATGCGAAGGAGATTGAGTTCGAGACGCCCGAAAGACCTAATGTTGTGACTGCTCCTATGCCCAAGCATGGAGTGAATGCTATAGAAGAAGGCTCGTTTGTGGTTTATGTAAATGATATTGTTACCCCTTTGATGACTATAAAGAATAACCTTTTGCTAGCCAGTTTATTTCTGGGTTGTGATGAAGGTTGTCGTATGTGTTCTGTTCTACCTATCGGCTGCCATCTTTTGAAGTCAGGTGTCCAACGCCTGATGGATAGTAAAGAGATCATGTTTGAGAAGACTGTTGTTCCCTTAGTTCCTTTTGAAGAAGTTGCCATCATTACCATTTTCGAAAATTCTTCCAAGGCTCCCTCGAGGAAGCCTGTTAGAATTACATATGTTCCAAAGATCGCACCTGTGATCATCACTGTTCTGGGGCCCATCCCTTATACCTCTGATAAAGTTGTCCCTTGGCACTATGGGGCCGATGTTTATTTTCACAGAGTTAAGCAAGAGTTGGATGCTGATGCTGACGTCAGCAATATTGTTGGACCTGCTAAAGTCACCCGCAGCGGAAGACTTTTCTCACCTGATATCTCTCCACCAGCTGTCCGAAGACCTGTTGTTATTACACCTACCAGTGTACATGCTGCTATTCCTGATCAAGTTCCTATTCTTACCCCTTTCGCCGAGTCCTCTGACACTCAGGGCAAAGGGATCACCACTGATGTGCCTGCCCAGACGGAGGCACCGAAGACGATTACTGTTGAAGCTTCTAAGCAAGAGATGGAAGAAATTCTGAAAATGATCAAAAAGAGTGACTACAATGTAGTTGAGCAGCTGGGGCAAACCCCGTCCAAGATTTCTATGTTGTCACTATTGTTGTGCTCAGAGGCCCATGCCAAGGCTCTGATTACCTTCTTGAAGACTTCCCATGTGCTACAAGAGACATCAGTTGATCAGTTTACAGATTGCATGGCCAATTTGACCGCTGATAATGGGTTGGGTTTTTCGGACGCCGACTTGACTGCTAAGGGGAAGAATCACAACGATGCCTTGCATGTCTCCATTGAATGCAGGGGCACTACACTTGCATATGTATTGGTGGATACGGGTTCCTCATTGAACATTTTTCCTAAGAAAGCTCTAGACCGGTTGGATTGTGAAGGGTTAGAGCTGAAGCCAAGCGACATCGTTGTCAGGGCCTTTGATGGGTCTAAAAGGATGGTGCACGGTGAAGTTGATATTCCGATTAAAGTTGGTTCTCAGGTTTTCAATTCTACATTCTATGTGATGGACATTCGGCCATCTTATTCTTGTTTGCTGGGTCGTCCATGGATCCACAAAGTTGGGGCCGTAACCTCAACGCTCCACCAGAAGCTGAAGTACCCGGTCAAAGGGAAGATTGTGACAGTACAAGGAGAGGAAGAGTACATGGTTAGCCACCTCAACTCTTTCCGATACGTAGAGATGGATGGGGAGTTCATTGAGACCCCATTCCAACATTTTGAAGAGGTTTCCCAGACACTGGCGTCAGCTGAGACTGTTGTTGAAGGTTCTCCTATGAAGATGGCTTCCCTCAAGGATGCCCGGGGTGTTGTTGAGAAAGGTGGGTGTGCAAATTGGGGACGACTCCCTGATTTTACACAGAAGACTAATAAGTTTGATTTGGGTTTCACTGCAGAAGCTCAAAGGGCTGTTCGGAATGCGCGGAGCGGAAAACCTCCCGTGTTCATCAGCAACTCGGGAGTGAATGCCATTGAAGACGATGCAGAAGAGTCTGAATTCGACAGCTGGATCTATCCTACGACCGACGGTGGACAATGCAACTGGACAGCAAAGGACTTCATCCCTATTTCTTTTGTTACCCAGTAATGAAACTTTTTGTTTTGAATATGTAACAGACAATGTTTTAAACTTTACGGCCCGGTGTCTTACCCGGGGCACCGTGGCTTCATTTGTGAGGGCTTTATGTGTGTCATTTTCATATATCATTAATAAAAGCATTGGACGTTATTTCATTTCAAATTTTGTGCTCCTTGTTTTTCTTTATTATATATTGCAAAACAACTATTTTACACACACTCACATATACAGGTCCACCTCCACTCTAGATCTCACTGGTAACGACTCTGCTATTGCCAGTTATGACTTCGAAAATTCGATCAACTTAGCCGAAGATGAAGGTGAAGATGATTGCAAAGTGCCTGGTGAACTTGCAAGACTGTTACTTCAGGAAGAGAGGGTTATTCAGCCACATGAAGAGCCAGTGGAAACAATGAATCTGGGTACTGAGACAGATAAGAAGGAAGTTAAGATCGGTGCAAATCTGGAAGCTAGTGTGAAACAACGGTTGATTCAGATGTTGCGTGACTACGTTGAGATCTTTGCCTGGTCTTACAAAGATATGCCTGGTTTGGATACTGATATTGTGGTTCATCGCCTGCCTACCAAGGAAGAATGTCCTCCCGTGAAACAGAAGGTCCGCCGAATGCGCCCAGAGATGTCTGAGAAAATCAAGGTTGAAGTCATGAAACAGTTCGACGCCGGTTTTCTAGCAGTTACTTCTTACCCTCAGTGGGTGGCCTACGTGGTTCCTGTGCCGAAGAAGGATGGTAAGGTTCGAATGTGTGTTGACTATAAAGATCTGAACAGGGCAAGCCCCAAGGATGATTTCCCTCTACCTCATATTGACGTTCTGGTTGACAACACTGCTCAGCACAAGGTATTCTCCTTTATGGACGGCTTCTCCGGTTATAATCAGATCAAAATGGCTCCTGAAGACATGGAGAAGACAACTTTTGTTACTCAGTGGGGTACCTTTTGTTACAAGGTCATGCCTTTTGGACTGAAAAATGATGGGGCAACGTATCAGCGTGCCATGGTTGCTTTATTTCATGACATGATCCATCATGAGATTGAAGTATACGTCGATGATATGATTGCAAGGTCCCAGACTGAGGAAGAACACCTTGACCATTTGCAGAAGCTGTTTGACAGGCTGAAGTTGTATAAACTGAGATTAAACCCGAACAAGTGCACCTTCGGGGTGAGGTCCGGTAAACTGCTGGGTTTCATCGTGAGCGACAAAGGTATTCAGGTGGATCCTGCAAAAGTAAAAGATATACGGGAAATGCCAACTCCCAGAACAGAGAAAGAAGTCAGAGGTTACCTGGGACGACTGAACTACATTGCTCGATTCATCTCGCACCTGACTGCTACTTGTGAGCCAATCTTCAAGCTGCTGAAGAAAGATCAAGTAGTACGTTGGAACGATGAATGCCAGACCGCTTTCGAAAGGATCAAAGAGTATCTCCAAGAGCCACCTATTCTGATGCCACCAGTTGAAGGGAGACCTCTGATCTTATACTTAACAGTACTCGACAACTCGATGGGGTGTGTGCTGGGTCAGCATGACGAGTCTGGCCGAAAAGAGCATGCTATTTATTACCTTAGCAAAAAGTTTACCGACTGTGAGACCCGATACTCACTGCTCGAGAAAACTTGATGCGCTTTGGCATGGGCTGCTCGCCGGCTGAGACAGTATATGTTGACTCACACTACTCTGTTGATATCAAAGATGGATCCAATCAAGTATATCTTCGAAAAGTATGCCTTATCCGGAAGAATAGCGAGAAGGGAAATGATCTTGACTGAGTATGACATCCAATACACGGCTCAAAAAGAAATTAAGGGAAGCGTGTTGGCAGACCATTTGGCACATCAGGCAGTGGATGATTACCAGTCTATGAACTTTGAATTCCCGAACGAGAATATCATGTTGGTAACTGATTGTGAGACACCTGGACCGGATGAAGGACCTGAGGAAGGATCCCGATGGTCTATGTACTTTGATGGAGCTTCGAACGCTTTGGGTAACGGCATTGGAATTGTGATCATATCTCCTAAAGGCTCTCATACTCCATTTACCGCCCGACTATGTTTCAATTGCATCAACATGGCGGAGTATGAAGCATGCATCATGGGTCTTCGAGCAGCAATTGACCTAAGGATTAAGTTTCTGAGTGTCTACAGAGATTCCTCTCTCGTGATCAGTCAGATCAAAGGGGAGTGGGATATGAAACACCCGAACCTTATTCCTTACAAGGAGTATATATTGACGTTGCTTCCCCATTTCGAGGAGATAACCTTTGAACACTTCCCTAGAGAGGAGAATCAGTTGGCGGACGCGTTAGCTACGATGTCTTCTATGTTCAAGGTCAATTGGGACAACAAAGCTCCTCGGATTATCATTGAAAGATTGGACGAACCTGCACATTGCTGTGATATTGAGACTGAAGAGGTAACAGAAAAGCCTTGGTTCCATGAAGTAAAGAGGTATTTTGAGGCCCAGGAGTACCCCGAGGGTGCATCTGTTAATCACAAGAAGTTTTCTGAGGAGGTTTGCGGCAAAGTTCTTCATCAGCAATGGCATCCTTTACAAGCGAAACCATGATTCGACCTTACTGCGTTGTGTGGATAAGAATGAAGCAGAAAGGATCATGGCATATCTACATGAAGGTACCTTCGGAACTCATTCCAGTGGACACACCATGGCAAAGAAGATCCTACGGGCAGGATACTATTGGTCCACAATGGAAGCCGACTGTTATCAGCATTCTCGGACATGTCACAAGTGCCAAGTTTATGCTGATAAGGTACACATACCTCCAGTCCCTCTGAACGTCTTGACGGCACCTTGGCCTTTTGTAATGTGGGGCATTGATATGATCGGCGAGATCAGACCTACGGCATCCAACGGGCATCGTTTCATCCTGGTAGCAATTGATTACTTTACAAAGTGGGTTGAAGCAGCTTCCTTTGCTACTGTAACCAAGAACATCGTGGCACGGTTTATTCGGCACAATCTGATCTGTTGATACGGTGTACCAGAGAGAATCATTACAGACAACGGTACCAATCTCAACAACAAGATGATCACTGAGCTCTGCGAGAAATTCAAGATACAGAATCACAACTCTTCTCCCTACCGGCCGAAGATGAATGGAGTTGTAGAAGTGGCTAATAAGAACATTAAGAAGATTGTGCAGAAGATGACAGTGACATACAAAGACTGGCACGAGATGTTACCATTTGCTCTTCATGGGTACCGTACCTCAGCGCGGACGTCAACAGGGGCAACACCCTATTCCTTGGTATATGGCATGGAGGCAGTCTTGCCCATTGAAGTTCAGATGCCCTCTCTTCGGATCATGAAGGATGCAGGTTTGAGCGAAGATGACTGGATTCAGACCCGGCTTGATCAGCTGAACCTAATCGACGAAAAGAGACTTACTGCTATTTGTCATGGTCAAACGTACCAAAAACGGATGATCAAGGCATTTAACAAGAAAGTTAGACGACAAGAGTATCAAGTTGGGGACCTGGTAATCAAGCGTATTATCTTACCTCAAGGTGATCCCAGAGGCAAATGGACCCCTACTTACGAAGGACCATTTATGGTTAAGAACATTTTCTCTGGAGGAGCTATGATTCTAACCACCATGGATGGTGACGACCTTCCTCACCCCGCCAATGCAGACATAGTGAAAAGATACTACGCATAATCAAAGACCCGCTAGGTTGACTGGCCTGGGAAAAAATAAGGGCTTCCCGGCGAACCAAAAGGGTTCAGGCAAAAATAAGGGATGAAAATGAAAAAAATCTGTACACCCAGCAAGTCGAAAACTTGAAAAGGCGGCTTGGATAAAAAAGGGTATCCCGGTGGACTGAAAACCCGAAAGGGTGGTCCAGGCAAAGTTAGGGATCAAAGTGTAACACTATGTCTTATTGGATCACCTTGCATCCAGACTTCGGTATCAACTGTCAAGCTCGGACGGCACTAATCAATCTGATCTACCTTTAACCAAGCAGCAAAGCAATGAGATGCTCGAGGATATAAAGGCAATAGCAGAGTTGGAACCCAGTGGGATCATTCACATAGCTGTTTTGTTTAGTTTTCACAAATTGTGTAAATTCTATTATTCGGCGGCGTTCTCTTACTAGGACGTCAGCCTCTTGTACAAAAAACGCCTATTTACAGGCCCAACTTCAAAATCAATACAAATTCATTTTCAGACAAATTTCAAACTGTTTTTTTCATTTATCTATTTTGTTTTGCAAAGAACGTCCAATGTTCATTTTTGATATATGCATTTGACATTAATTACTGCTCATAAATATCTACATGCGAAACGAAAGACGAATTACTGGTAATATCAGAAGCAGGGGTAATAAGAATTGTCCGAACTGTGTAGTTGCTTTGTCTACTAGGTACAAGGTAAATTCAGCTGAAGAATATGGCTAAGATACTTTCACTCCCCGCAGAATAAGGCAGTATGAATGAATCAGCAATACTTTCCCCAAGTAGAGTGGGTCTACCATCAGCACTAAAAGGGTCCTAATATTCCCCAGCGGAGTATAAGAATATTCCCCAGCAAGTCGCAACTGAAGATCATCCCCAGCGAAGTTCTTTCCTTTCACAAGCAGGAATTCACTCCTCAACAGATTCCATATCACCAGCAACGGTAATCCATCCCCAACGGATTCTATCAGTGGAATCCTCAGCAGAGCATCTCTTCCCCACAGAGTAATTCCCCTCGGAGTAATCTCCTCATCAGTTTATTCCTCAACGGAGTTATCCTCTCCTACAAGTTTATCACCTTCGTTCACCATCCCCGGCGGAAACGAAGAATTCAACTCTATTCTCCAGCAGCTATCTGGAAGTTTATCCCCAACTAAAACATCACATTTCCATACATCATGATACATGCATATACGCATCATACCATACAATCTCATTTATGTTGAGAACATCATTGCTTGATCCATATCATGCATTGCATATGACTGACCTTTACCTTTCAGGAAAGATGCAGTTAAATTCTCAACTATGTGGAAGACCTCCTCAAAACTAGTTAAATCAATTCCTAAAGATTTTTCTGAGGCCAACCCAGTCAAAGGAGACAAAACCAGTTAAATCGATTCCTAAAGATTTTTCTGAGGCCAACTCCGTCAAAGGAGACATGACCAGTTAAATCGATTCCTAAAGATTTTTTTAAGGCCAACCCAGTCAAAGGAGACAAAACCAGTTAAATCGATTCCTAAATATTTTTCTGAAGCCACTTCAGTCAAAGGAGACAAAACCAGTTAAATCGATTCCTAAAGATTTTTCTGAGGCCAATTCAGTCAAAGGAGACAAAACCAGTTAAATCAATTCCTAAAGATTTTTCTGAAGCCACTTCAGTCAAAGGAGACAAAACCAGTTAAATCGATTCCTAAAGATTTTTCTGAGGCCAACCCAGTCAAAGGAGACAAAACCAGTTAAATTGATTCCTAAAGATTTTTCTGAGGCCGATTCAGTCAAAGGAGACAAGACCAGTTAAATCGATTCCTAAAGATTTTTCTGAGGCCAACCCAGTCAAAGGAGACAAAACCAATTAAATCGATTCCTAAAGATTTTTCGGATACCAATCCAGTCAAAGGAGACAAAACCCCCTCTGGTCCAGTTAAATCGATTCCTAAAGATTTTTCTGATACCAATCATGTCAAAGAAGACAAGACCTCCTCCGGTTCAGTCAGATCGCCGATAAGATCTCCCTGATTCGCATTCCAGTCGAAGTTCAGACCAGCTACCAACAATCTCCAAATGGCATCTGTAAGCCCATTCCTAACATCTCAATGCTGATACTACATCATGCGAGTGCAAATTTCTGGGCACTCTAGTGTTCAATCATCTTCCACCTTCGGATCACGAAAGGCCCGAAAGCCAATCTATATCCTCAGGTTTAAGAAGATTGAACAGGGGAAACTATTGTACCACAAAATTTGCCCTCCCATATTTCTCAAGACATTGCAAGAATAATCTCCAAGTGGCTCAAGATTGCTCAAGGGTTGGACAGTCAAATCATCTCTTAAGGCAGTCAATCTCAAAATTAGGGTTTTGTGTTGCATCAAGGTCCTTACATCCAAATGACCTCAAGTTCTCCCTAATGTCTTAATATGTTCTCAAGGTCATCCATGTCAAATTTCAAGCCTTGCAGAGGAAGTTTGGTCAGTCAATTGCTCAAGAGGTCCAAAAATCGACTGTGCTAGGGCAAAAGTCAACTGTGACCTACAAATAGTCAAACCTCAAGATTTTTTGTCAACATTCTCATTTTGAAGGATAATTCATCATTTGATCAAGGGTTGATCATGATTCATCAAGGATTGCTCAAGATTCATCAAGATTCAAAAGTTGCTAAATTAGGGTTTTGTAGGAAAAGTCAACTCAAGTTTGACCAAGCATAACTTTCTCATACTTTATGAGAAATGACCCATCCAAAGATAATTTTGCATAGGATGCAATTTCATACAATCCATATTCACACCCCAAGATCAAGAAATGCACTCACAAGAAGTTACAAATTTGGACATTATAGGTCATTTTTGAAAGTCAACAAAAACACCTTTTTTCCCAAAGCTTATAACTTGAGCATGGAATATCAAAATGAGATGAGACCAAAATGGTTGATTAGAGGACATCTCAAGGTTTCTAAAAAGTCCAAGAACACTTCCAAAAGTTCAAAATTGAAGAAGTTATGCATTGTTGAAGTTGGGAATTTTTCCAAAATTGCCAAAAGTCAACTATCCCCAAAACATTAAATTTTGTCAAATGGCCCCACTTTTTTCCACTTGATTTGATCTTGTCACACTACACACGTGTCCTATCTTCAGTCTTGTGCCAAAATATTAATTTTTCTATTTTATTTGATTTTTATTGAATTAATTCATTTTTAATCAATTTAAATCCAAATCTTGATAAGTTGGTATCTTTTTGATTGATACAGGCTTTAATTATCATCATGAACAAGATCAAACTCGAATCAAGCCATATCATGCACAAAATATTGGATTTGGAATGAAATTGGAAGCTTTTTAATGGAGGATCATAACATGTCTTCAAGCATTGATTGGTAAGGATTCAAAGCCCAAAACCTGACCTAATTCATTCCAATATACTTATACAACACAAAGCATACGAGTTAAAGACCTAGAGGCTGCACAATCTGGAAAACCAAACTTGAAAATTTGTCAAAAAAGTTGGAAACTGAAAACACATCTAGAGGCCGATTCAAAGCAAAATCTCCACGCTATCCTCTTGCTGGACATCCACGGAGTCTAAAGCAATCAAAATCAAGCTCTAAAACATCCCCAATCGCGCTGTAAGTATCCCTGAAAACCGAACTGCACTTGAAATCGTACTCTCATATTCATGCGTTTTTTTGGCAAAATCTTTGTGCAATCATGTTTATCGGTCCATTTAGAACCTTTCTGCATCAATTGATTATGTTCATATGACCTATAGCGCCATACCCGAACCTAGGGTTTTGGAGGTTTGTATTTGGGCGTTTGTTTTGCAGGAAAAATTAGGACCAATAATGGATATGGACGGGTTCAAGAGGTGAAGACGAACATGGCTGTGGTTTTGGAATTAATTTCCATGGCCTGGAATTTGTTTTAGGATGAACCCACGGATTTAACTGTAGATAAAAATCCGCAGGTAAATAACCAGGGTTGGGCGAAGAAGAAGATTACGTGCCCCTTCCCCATTGGATCATTCAAATCTCGCGCCTTTTTTTTTCTTCTGGCATTTATTTGTTTTTTCTATATTATATTTGATTTCCAATATTATAACAATTGAGTACATTGGTTGAGTGGCAAGGCTAGCGTCCAAAATCCAATGGGACCTGGGTTCGAATTCCAGGTCCCCCATGCATTTGTGTTGATTTTTTCCAGGCTATCCAGTACATGCCAAGGCCTAAGATCTACCATATACCATCATCCAATCAGGCGCCAGATGGCCTCCAGGCCAAATCTAAAGGTCAAGATTGAACGTCCATCATGGTCTCAAGTCAACCAAGGCATAGAGAATCTGGGAAAGTCAATACAGGCTAACGTGAATGGGCCTCAAAAATGCTGATCTCACTCCCTTTCCAAGCCCAACACCCCCCTTTGAGTATTTCTTTCTTATTTTTTTTATTTTTTTTATTTTCTTTACTAATTAATTTTATTATTATCATTAACCAATTAATCTTTTTTCTTTTAAAATCAAAAACACAAAAATATATTTTATTTATTAAAATTAATTTCATCACTTTATTTTTTTAAATAAATTAATTAATTAATTTAGTTTTTAATTAGGTATAACTTTTAATATTTTTGCAATAATTAAAATTAATGTAGAATATTAGGTTTTATTAACTTTAATCAATTTATTTTATTTCTTTAAATATCCAAAAATCCAAAAATATTTTCATTAATTAATTTATTTATTTATTTAATTATTAACCTAATTTAATTGCTTCCATTAATTCAAAAATAACAAAAAAGTCATTTTCCTTCAAAAGGGTCAAAACCCTAAAAACTCGCATTTGATTTAACTTTCCGTACGCGATCAATTTTGTCTTATTATTGTACTTGCTTCCGGAATGTAATAGCTTTACTTAGGATTTTATTTTTTTCGCTTTATTTATTTTTTCGCATTTTAATTCCAAGGGTTCTTTTTGGCGATGTAAATACCCGACGCCTTGTAATAGTTTAGATTTAATTTCTGCAATTTAACTTCCGCAAATTATTAACTGTTAGATGTTTGATAATAGGGAATGCATGACAAGATCGAATGTATGAACTTAAATCAACATAGCTCACCCATGACATGTACAAAGATAAAATTAACTGAAGTAACACACTCGCACATGCGCACTCTTAGGGTACACCTCACTTGGTTGCCTTCGAACGTGGCCATTGAGTATAGGAAGTTTTAGAAGTCGTCCTCTTGTCCAAAGATCATAGTTGCCTCGAAACGGTTGCCTCGGATAAAATGATCTAAGACATTAGGGTTACCGCTAAGGCGTCCTAACATTGCTTTAGTGACCACATGTCCCTTAATCGAATTGACCCTTAAAACTCCAACGACGATGCTACCTACTCATCAATAGTGGGATAGCATTGTCTAAAGGACATTTGTACAGATTAATTCCTTTTTCGAGTAGGTAGATGGTTCTTAAGTACTTGCTCCTTTTAAAACAAAACAAAACTTTTCGCACTTACACCTTTCAAACAAAAACTTCTTTCAAACCCACAAACACAAAGAAAAGCAAATTTTTGAAAACACTTTGAGCAAGTACCTAAGAGCCCGTGGATAACCACGGATAGAAAGGGTGCTAACACCTTCCCTTTCTATAATCTACCCCCCGGACCCGAGAAACATCTCGAAAAAGGAATTTTTCTGTGTTTTTTTCCTTTCCTTGTTGGATAAAATAAAAGACGGTGGCGACTCTTGCTTACCGCGACATTTTGCGAAAACAAACGCAAAATGTAAACCAGCATTCCAAAAATAGTCAGTTCTTTCCCACCGTATCACAAACGCAAAACACCCAAGTCAGTTCTCCCACTGTATCACAGAACTAGCGACTCTGTTGGGGAACTTTATAAAAGTGGGGTTACCTTAGGGCTAGATCACATTAATTTGCTTACATTGTTTGACTTGTATGCTTTTCATTTTGGTTCTTTGTTTGGGTTTGAAATCCTCTTCCCGGATTTGGGAAACATTATAGGTACATAGCAATACATTGTGGAAACTGTGAGGGGTATACCGACATGGTCTAAGTAATAGTTATGTTAGTGTGACATATTTGTGGGTGTCGGTAGCCTTTGAGTCAATCAAAGAGAATACGAGGCCGCTGAGTGATGTCATGAAGCACTAATGAACTTCTAGAACCCTTTACTTGACCAACTTGGCCTTTAGGATGTAGTGAGATGACCGGCTTTCGTGCAGTCCGAAGTTGGTAGATACTCGATACTACACTCATTGAGGTTTGGTTTCTTGGGATATTTCGGTCGCCATTAAAGAGGCTTGAGCTGAGACAATGACCAAGGAAACAATCCAGTGATATTGAGCTCCTTAGAACCCGGTTACTATTACTAGGATAGGTTTAAGCCAACTAGACTTCAAGAGGGTACTTACCTATAAAACCCCATGCAAGCCTAAACTAAGAACTTGTTTGTTTTGCTTGTATATGTATACTTGTACATAACATCATGGACATCATGAGCATCATATGCATCCACTAACCATTTCAAGGGTTTTTGAGATTCATCTTTGTTCTTGTTTTGTAGGATATGGATTCACTTCGCAGGAAAACTATCCAAGTCAACCTTGTAAGAATTCCTCCACAACTCAAGGAACTAGCTTCAAGGATCCCTGAGAATTCTCCATTCACCGAGAGGCATGGTCGTCTACTCAACTTGGTCACCTCCAACACAGATGAGGATATGATGAAGGTGCTCTTCCAATTCTTTGATCCTTTGCACGATTGCTTCACATTTCCCGACTATCAGCTTGTGCCTACTTTGGAAGAATTCTCTCAACTCTTGAGGATTCCCATTCTCAATCAACTACCTTTCAACGGTACGGAAAGAGATCCAAAGTCAGAAGAGATTGCTCAAACTCTGCACTTGCACTCATCTGACGTCACAACTCATTGGGAAACTAGAAGTGGTGTCAAAGGCTTCTTAGTAAAGTTTCTGTTTGAGAAAGCTCAAAGCTGTTGGAATTCCCTAGACTTGCAAGCCTTTGAAGAAATTGTGGCTCTTCTTATCTATGGGATGGTCTTATTCCCCAATCCTGACCAACTCATAGATGTGAGTGCCGTCAAAATCTTTATGTCACACAATCGGGTGCCTACATTGCTAGGGGATATCCTACACTCTTTTCACACTCGTACAATGAGGAAAAGAGGTGTCCTTATGTGTTGCACTCCTCTCCTGGAAAGATGGTTTATTTCTCATCTTCCCCAATCAGTCTTAAAGAATGAGCAAGGATTAAGGTGGTCACAAAGGTTAATGACGCTCAAACATTCAGATATTCATTGGTGCTTCCGATCCAAGGAGAATGTTATCATTGTTGACCATTGTGGGGAATTCCCTAATGTCCCTCTACTTGGCATTAGGGGAGGCATCACCTACAACCCATGTTTAGCTCTAAGACAGTTTGGTTATGCCCGAAGAGATGGCCCACACGAGATGCTGATTCAAGGCTTGGTATTCGACTACGACAATGACGATCAAGGTCTTCGCCAGAGATTCATCCGAGCTTGGAGGATGCTAAACAAGGTGGATAACAAGACTTTTGGACACAAGAATTCCATCCCTCTTGAGCCTTACCTCAAGTGGGTACGTACCCGCGCTCAAAATCTTATGATGCTTTATCCTTCCATTCTCCCGGTGATCATTGAGCCTGTTAAGGAAGGAGAAGTTCCATACACTATCCTACATCCTGACATGCCCACATCTCTTGAAGATATACAAAGGGATTAGATACAGCTCAAAGGAGAGTGAGATACTTTCAAAGCCCAATTCTACGCAAGCGAGAAGAAGGTTTTGGAATTCACTAGGCTACTTCATGAGGAGCAGACTCTAAATGGCTACATAGCACCAAAGAGGATGCACACTACTTTTTTATCTTAGAGTTTTGTATTATTTAGCCCAAGGGGCATTGATGTACTCAAACTCTATCTTATTAATATAATGTGTCTTTCTTTTCATCTAAAACGAACTTGAATCTTTTAAAATCCTTGAAAATATTACATATGCACATATCATTCATCAAAACATAAACAGGTCTTTTGCAACGAGTTTCCTCATATCTCTACTGTTTATTTCAGTAAGATGGATCTCGAACAGACAGTCAAAGATCTTCAAGTTCAAAACATGCAGTTTCAACAGTTACTCACAACCCTGGCCAAAGGACAAGAGGAATTGAAGACTCTGTTGGCCAAAGAGAAGAATAAGAAAGAGAAGAAACCAACTGGTGTTGTAATAATGGGGAGAAGGTTTCAAGGACAGACTAGAAGAACCTTGAATTTCGCAACAACATCTAATGAAGGAGAAGGAAAAGGAAAGGAAACAGTGGTTCCATCAGAATCTGAAGAGGAGGAAGAAGAGGAAGACTACTTCAAAGAACAGTATCCTCCAGCAGATGATAAGTACAGACATCTTGAAGAGCGTTTGAGCGCTATGGAAATACAAAAGGTGCCAGGTCTAGACTTTGAAGAATTGGGACTAGTATCAGGAATTGTGATCCCACCGAAGTTCAAAGTGTCGTTGTTTGCAAAATATGATGGGGTGTCATGTCCTAAGATGCACCTCCGATCATATGTGAGAAAGATCCAGCCGCACTCCGCCGATAAAGACCTATGGGTGCATTTTCTCCAAGATAGCCTATCTGGAACACAACTCGATTGGTTTTACCAATTAGAAAGGGCCAACGTCCACAACTGGGAAGATCTTGCTGCAACTTTCTATAAGCAATACCAATATAATGCGGATTTGGCACCTACCTGTACTCAACTTCAGAGTATGGCCATGGCTTCCAATGAGGGTTTCAAGGATTACATGCAGAAATGGAGAGATCTAGCTGGGAGAGTACAACCCCCTGTGTCTGAAAGGGAGTTGGTGGATATGTTCTTAGGCACTCTATCGGGCCCTTTCTTCAACCATCTGATTGGAAGCTCATCTGCATGATTTACTGAATTAATACTAACCGGAGAGAGGGTGGAGGCTGGCATAAAAAGTGGAAAGATTCAGAAGGATGCATATGCCTCTACCGCTGTGAGAAAGCCTTTCACTGGGAAGAAGGAGGTATTTGTTGTTTACCCACAAAGGAATCAAGGGAGAGCTGAACACCGACCAATGGTAGGAGCTGTTATGATCCCAAAGCCTACATCTGATCAACCAAGAAGTAATTAACCGAGGGTGGAAAGGCCAGTCCGACAATTCACCAGAATCAATATGACTCTATCCCAGGTTTTACCGCACCTTCTGAAATCCAATTTGGCAACTTTAAAAGAAGCTCCAAAGAACCCCAACACGGCGTCCCCTCATTATCACCCAAATGCCAGATACGCATATCATTCCAAAAGTCCGGGTCATGACACTAACAACTGTTGGGCCCTGAAAAACAAAATTCAAGACCTTATAGATGCAAAAGAGATTGAGTTTGATACACCCGAGAAGCCAAATGTCATTTCTGCTCCTATGCCTAGGCATGGTCACAACACCAATGCTATCGAAGAAGATTTGTTTGCTACCACAGTTGATGAACTCTTGACTCCACTCCCAATCATTAAGATAAACTTGTTGAAAGTCGGTGTATTCCCGGGTTGTAATGAAGACTGACATCTCTGCTTATCCTCACCAACTGTTTGCCCTTTGTTGAAAACAGGCATTCAACGCTTGATAGACAACAAAGAGATTCTGTTTGAAAGTACTCTTGTTTAACTGTTCCTATTGAAGACGTCTCAATCATAACCATCTCTGCCAATTCTTCCAGGGTCCCCAAAAGACCCGTTAGGATTACATTGGTTCTAAAAACTACTCCTCTTATAATCACAATGCCTGGGCCAGTCCCGTACGAATCAGACAAAACTGTGTCGTGGAATTACGGTGGAGACATCTACTACCATGGTATCAAACAAGAGGGGCTGGCCACCAAAGAGATGAGCTCCGAAAAAGAAGACCCCGACATTAGCAATATTGCTGGAACCAGTAAGATTACCCGTAGCGGTAGAATCTTCTCTCCATAAATTTCCCCTCCAAAGGTAGTTTTTGGACCCGTGGCTGTTCCGAAGGTTACCACCGTACCAATAATCATATCTGCAAGTGCTCCTGTTGACAAAGACGACATAACCCCTACTGTTATCCCTACCAGTTCCTACTACTGAAACTCGAGGGAAAAGTATTTAAGAAGAGCCTGTTCGGACGAAGGCTCAACCACGGACTATCCCTGAAACCTCCAAGAAGGAAATGGAGGAGATCTTGAGAATAATAAAGAAGAGCGACTACGACGTAGTCAAATAGTTGGGGCAAAATCCCTCCAAAATCTCCATGATGGCATTGTTACTGTGCTCCGAAGCATATGCGAAGGCCCTGGTGAAGTTCCTAAAGACAACCCATGTGCCTCAAGAGACATCGGCTGACCAATTTCAAGATTGTGTGGCCATCTTGACGGCGGATAACGGCCTAGGCTTCTCTGATGCTAATTTTACACCAAAGGGGAGAAAGCACAACGAGGCATTGCATGTCTCTGTGGAATGTAGAGGAACAACTTTGGCCCATGTCTTGGTGGACACCGGCTCATCTTTGAATGTTTTACTGAAAAAAGCTCTCGACGGACTAGACTGCGAAGGATTAATGTTGAAACCCAGTAACATAGTTGTAAGGGACTTTGATGGCCAAAGAGGATGGTCCACGGGGAGGTGGACATCCCCATAAAAGTTGGGACTCAAACTTTCAACTCAACCTTCTATGTAATGGACATTCGCCCTTCTTACTCCTGTCTGCTAGGACGGCCGTGGATCCATAATGCCGGTGCTGTCACCTCTACACTGCACCAGATGCTAAAATATCCAGTCCATGGAAAGATCATCACAATCCACGGAGAGGAAGAGTATATGATTAGCCACCTCAATTCTTTCAGGTATGTAGAATTGGACGGCGAGTTCATTGAAACTCCTTTTCAACATTTCGAAGAAGTCTCTCAAGAGGTAGCAGTAACCAAGATGGTGTCCCAGATCCCTAAGATTACAAGACCTCCGCTCTGGATGTCATCTATAAAGGACGCCAAAGCAGTAATAGAGGAGGGTGGATGCACCATTTGGGGGCAACTTCCGGACATTCCGTATAAATCTGACAAGTTTGGGTTAGGGTTTACTTCAAGTGCTCATAAGGTTGTGCGCCGTGCCCGTGCTAGGGGGCCACCCTTAAAGATTAGCAACCGATAGGTCAATGCGGTGGAAGATGGTGAAGAGGATTGCAGCTTGGGGGATTGGATCTTTCCTACTATCAACAGAGGACTTCGCAATTGGGAAGCCAGAGACTTTGTCCCAATAAATTTCATCCCTCAGTAATTTATCTTTTACATTTATGTTGGACTTGTAATATTCACAAACAATTCGCACATTTTAAACCTTGTGTCTTGCCCGAGGCACAATGGTCCATTTGTAAGGGTTTTTATTTCATCTTCATATGACATTCAATGAATCATGGACGTTTTTCAGATACAAACTTTTTGTGCTCATTGTTTTTTCTTTTACATTTTATTTTTAAGGATGGCTATACCCTTACACACACCCACACTCACAAATGCAGGTACCCCTCCATTCCGGATCCCATGGGTAATGATACAGTTATGGCCTTTTGTGACTCTGAGGATCTAATCTACCATGCCGAAGACGAAGGTGAGGAAGATTATGAAGTACCAGGGGAACTGTCCAGACTACTACAACAAGAGGAAAGATCTATTCAGCCTCATGAAGAACCGGTGGATACAATCAATCTGGGCACCGAGGAGGATAAAAAAGAAATCAAGGTGGGTGCCAATCTAGAGCCAAGTGTCAGGGAACATCTGATTCAGCTGTTGCATAATTATGTTGAGATCTTTGCCTGGTCATATGAAGACATGCCAGGACTTGATGCAGACATCATGGTACATCGTCTGCCAATAAGAGAAGACTGTCCACCAGTAAAACAAAAAGTCCGCCGCATGAGATCTGACATGTCAGAGAAGATCAAAGCGGTAGTCATGAAACAATTCAATGTTGGATTCTTGGTTATAACTTCCTATCCCCAATGGGTTGCCAACATTGTTCCTGTGCCTAAAAAGGACGGTAAAGTACGAATGTGCATGGACTATAGAGATTTGAATAGGGCCAGCCCTAAAGATGATTTTCCACTCCCCCACATAGATATTCTGGTTGACAATACCGCCCAACACAAAGTGTTTTCCTTCATGGAAGGATTCTCAGGTTATAATCAAATCAAAATGGTACCTGAGGACATGGAGAAAACTACATTTGTCACACAGTGGGGCACATTCTGCTACAAAGTGATGTCGTTCGGACTGAAGAATGTTGGGGCCACCTATCAGCGCGCCATGGTAGTTTTGTTTCATGATATGATATATCATGAAATAGAGGTCTACATAGACGATATGATAGCCCGGTCATAAACTAAAGAAGAGCACCTCGATCACTTGAAAAAGTTGTTTGAGAGATTGAAGGAGTACAAGTTAAGGTTGAACCCGAACAAGTGCACATTCGGGGTACGGTACAGTAAACTTTTAGGTTTTGTCGTCAGTAACAAAGGCATCGAGGTTGATCCTACCAAGGTTAAAGAAATACAAGAAATGCCTGCTCCTCGTACTGAGAAGGAAGTCAGAGGATTCTTGGGGCGCCTGAACTATATTGCCAGATTCATTTCTCACCTAACGGCTACTTGTGAGCCAATCTTCAAACTATTGAAGAAAGATCAAGTAGTCAGATGGAATGATGAATGCCAGGTTGCTTTTGACAAGATCAAAGAGTACTTACAAGAGCCTCCTGTTTTGATGCCACCAATCGAGGGAAGACCACTGATCATGTATCTGACTGTTTTAGAGAACTCAATGGGGTGTGTATTGGGGCAGCATGACGAGTCTGGCCGAAAAGAGCACGCTATTTACTACCTGAGCAAAAAGTTTATCGACTGTGAAACCAGATATTCACTGCTCGAGAAAACTTGTTGCGCTCTGGCATGGGCTGCTCACCGGCTAATACAGTATATGCTGACTCATACTACCTTGTTGATATCTAAGATGGATCCGATAAAATACATCTTCGAAAAAACTGCTCTGTTTGGGAGGATAGGTAGGTGGCAGATGATCCTAACAGAATACGACATACAGTATACTACCCAGAAAGCTATAAAGGGCAGTGTGCTAGCTGATCATCTTGCTCATCAAGCTGTAGAAGATTATCAGTCCATGAAGTTTGAATTCCCGGATGAAGACATCATGACATTAGACAACTGTGAAGAAATCAGACCATATGACGGACCTGAACAAGGATCCCGATAGACCCTGTTCTTTGATGGGGCCTCCAATGCACTTGGTAATGGTATCGGCGTTGTACTCATATCTCCGGAAGGGTGTCATACTCCTTTTACTGCCAGACTTTGCTTCAATTGTATGAACAACATGGCGGAATACGAAGCGTGCATCTTTGGTCTCAGAGCTGCCATAGACTTGGGAATCAAATCCTTGGACATGTTTGGAGATTCAGCTTTGGTCATCAGTCAGATCAAAGGAGAATGGGATACTAAGCACCCAAATCTTATCCCTTACAAAGAACATGTTTTGACGTTGCTACCACATTTTGAGGAGATTACATTCGAGCATTTCACACGAGAAGAAAATCAGCTAGCAGACGCTCTAGCTACAATGTCATCTATGTTTAAACTTAATTGGGATGACGAAGCTCCCCAAATCACCATCGAACGAATGGATAAACCGGCACACTGTCACGAGATTAATATCGAAGAGGTAGTGGACCAGCCTTGGTTCCATGAAGTCAAGAGGTATCTCGAGGCTCAAGAATATCCAGAAGGAGCTTCAATCAATAATAAGAAGTTCTTAAGGAGATTGCTCGTGCGTTTCAAGTTTTAACCATCAAAACACTTTACCTACTTGATATCTAAGTGATCCAGACCATCATCCTTGCACTGTAACTCCTTCTCCATCATCTGCCATTTTTGTTTTTAAAGCTTGCAGGTTGACTTGGATAGATAATTCCAGGCACTTCCAAAGCAAGGCAAGGATTGGAACACACTCATGGAGGTTCAAGCAAGCTCAAGCAATCATCAGGCCTTCATAAAACTCACTCAAACTCCATTCACGATTTCAACTGAAAGAGGTAAAAATCTCAACTTCTATCTCTTCATACAAGCATCCATTGGCCACGATTTGTGAATAAACAATCTAGACCTCATTGCTACGAAGCTGTAGATATATATATCTTGCATTTATTTGGCCTGAGTTGGAAGAATTTTGAAGTTCAGATTCTTGTAAAAATTAGGTTTAAATTTAGGGCTTTTAAAATTCGTTTTGATCTTTGATTGTTAGCTTATATAATTTACATGGTTAGAATCGTGAGACAAAATGCTACAACATTCATGTTATCAGTTTCCATTTTTATTGAGAGATGATAAAGTTACAGAGCTTCTGGCCAGCTTGAGGAAGAAGATGAAGTACAGGGCAAGGGCTTTGTTTGTGTTATGTTGTTTTTGTTTCACATAAATCAACGAATGTATAGCCACCCCAGTGGCAAGGTAGCGCGCTAGTAAGGCCCAGGTCATGGATTCGAACCTTGGCGCTACCTTTTGTTTTTTCATATTTTTCCATTTCCATTTTTTGTTGTTTTGCAGATTGGGCTTGTTTCCTTGGGCTTTAGTTGTTTTGCTAACATATTACTCCATGTCTCCTTACAGCACCCCTGACCCATACTTTTATTATTATTATTATTTTGTTTTATTAAATATTTTCTTAAATATATAAAATCATGAAAAATATAAAATATGATAATTTTGCATTTTGTTTATTTTATTTTATTTTCACATTAAAAAATATTTTTATTAAACTATATATTAATTATTTTTCTTGAATAAACTTCTAAACATAAATAAAATAGGTTTAGTTTAATTTGTTTTATTTTCTTTTCATTCCATACTTGTAAATATTTATTTTGGCATATATAAAAACTAAATATTTTCATAAAATATTATTTATTATTTTTAATACAAAAAATACCTAAAAATAATACATAAGAACTTTATTTTCTTTTAAACTAGAAATTAGGGTTAACTTTGTTTTTTTTTCAAGAATTAATTTCTTTTCCTTATATCTTTAGGATTAGGTTAAAATTCTTTTTCACATAAAAAAATAAAACAAAATCTTTTCTTGCATATACATAATATTGCATATTTAAATATTGTATTTGTTTATTCCAATATTCGTATAAATTCGATTTGGTTGTAATAATTTATTTAGATTTACATTCTTGCAAATCCCCATTCAAATTTATATTCCCCCTCCCATAAATTGTTGTAATAGCTTAGTAACCTTTACATTACGTGATTTGCCGCTTTACATGCCATGTTAGTAATTAGTGTTTGTATGGCAAGATAAAAACAAATCAAATAGAAAACCCTAAATTCAAGACAAAAACAAAGCATGAAAATAACACACTTGTACACAAGCACCCTTAGGGTTTCTCCACTTGGTTGCCTTATACAAAAAATGGTCATATTACGCATGCGAAGTATCTTGGCAAAACAAACAAGTATAAGATCATAGTCCCTCGATGACGCTATTCAAAGTTGCCTTACAAAATGATCTTGGTCCCTCAAAAATGCTAAGATACTTTGCAACATTGCTAACTATGGTTATACAATGACCCACGCCCGTCCTGTTTACATCCAAAGATAGGGTTGCTTACCAAATCAATGGTAAGACAACAATGTAAAAGGAATAGAAAATGCATAAGAAAGACATTTGAGTAGGTAGATTACTTCTAGTTACTTGCTCTATTTTAAAACAACTATCCTTGCTATTTTCCAAAACAAACACACACATTTTAAAAACATTTTACAAACATTGAAAACTTTTTCAAAAAGACAAACATATTTGTATACATTCTTATGAACGAGAATCATTACAAAGATTACTAAAACAATGGCCTCTTTTACAAAATACTTTCAAAACCACACCAAACACATTTTCAAACAACAAAAGCAAGTGATCTAGCAAGTAACTAAGAGCCCATGGAAAACCATGGATGAAAATGGTGCTAATACCTACCTTTTTCATAATCTACCCCCCGAACTCAAGAAACAATCTCAAAGGTATTTCCTGTGCTTTTTCACCTTTCCTTTTGGATAAAAGAAAAGTCGGTGACGACTCTTGCTAACCGCAACATTTGCGATCAAACACAAAACACCCAAGTCAGTTCTCATACCGTATCACATCACTGCTACTACCAAAAGGGAATATCTTGTTTGAAATTCCTCCCACCTTTTCACTATCTCGAAATCCGAGAACAATCCTTTAGGGGTTAGTGGTTGAGGTGTTCCCTTTTTTTTTCTTACCTCAATTAACTCATAAATATTCCTCTTTATTATTCCTTTAAATGACATGCTTTATTTATGGGATCCCTCGGTTATAGAGGCGATATACTGATGTTATCCTTTGTGTCCTTCACTTTCCTCACTGCATGCTTCCTTACCATCTCCCCAGCTACGATTTCAATTGTCTTTTTAGGGGGTTTTCTTTTCTTTGGAGATTATTACTTACTCCTCTTACCATGATTGATATATTCAAGTTTCCGTCCATCATGATAATCCCTTTGGTCGCGTACTTGAGTTAAATGCAGTCATTGGTATTATAGATGTGGCTTTTATGAAAACAATAATATTTTGAACTACCAGTTCGAGAGGAATCTTTGACTGGATTCGAGTTTCTTATTCCAGCTTCCTTAAATTATATGTTAACACACTATGTAAGGATCCTTTCGCGGGAAGTGTTCATCGAGTTGCAAAAGTCAAATTTTGAGTGATGCCTTTGCTCATTCTCTTCTCTATATTTCTTGGAATCTTTGTCGGTTGTTCATCCAGATCCAAGGATATTGAGTCCTTGTCCCCCTCAGTCAGGCAACAATTTCTCCTCATATTTAATGTAGGGTTAAGCCTTAATTAACAATTCATTTATCTTATGGGCTTCTTTGCGGCCCAAATTTTCTCGGAGTATGTTATCAAGTTAGAGTCCCTTTTTGAAGATCCAACATTTGAGGATTCTGTTAATCCCCCCAACAGCTAATGATACCTTGGTAAAATAGTAAATATATGCACATACAATATCTTTCTTGCCTCAATTCACTCCATTAAGGGAAACCATACTTACTGATTGTCTTTTTCGGCAGTAAAGTGGATCGTACAAGTTTCACATAACTCTCGTCATGAATATGCTCTTGTTGGGAAGATATTTATATCAATCCCAAGCGGATTCTGTTAGAGTAAGTTTCAGAAGTTTGCATTTGATATCTATGTTTGTATGGTAATAGTCTATATGGATGTCTACGTGTTTGACATGCTCTTCAGGGTCTGGGTTTCTGTTGTAAGCTTGCTTTTTGGGGTTTTTTCCAAGGACCACAGAATATTATTGTATAATATGTTAGTGCTCAGGAGATTCTTTTTCTTATATAGAGTCGATATGGCTTCTTCCCCCCCCCCCTCTTTGATTAATAACCTACGGGATTTCATAGGGGTGTTTCTAACATTTCTCCCTTCAGGACTAGGTGAAGGTGTGCGTCATCTGCGTTCCCGACGACTTGGAGGTTTTTAGAGCTCTTCTTAATCCTTCACGGGTCCCATTAATTTTTGTAAGGTAACTTCTTGGATGATGTTTCTCTTTGGCGCATAATTCTATAGAGCAAGAGTAATATATGGATGATAGTTTCCTACAATGCTAGTGACATTACTTTTGACGGTGACATTACTTGACAATTTTGGTGAGACTGATTTGGTTTAAAATTCAGTGAGATTGACTTAGGAATGCACATATATGCTCCTATTAGAGAATACCTATATATGAGATTACAAGATTGTGGTAATCGTAGGATTCCAATATCAATTCCCACTGACGGTTCCAATGTTATGGAAGGTTAGTAGTTCAACGCTCAAGTTAGTATGGCGGTGAATAATGAAATTTCAAATTGAATCAGATGTACCTAGGAATGACGTGTTGATCCTAATTTATAAGGAAGTTTGTTGCTAGTTTAAATATAAAAAAAGGGGCGTGGAATACAAACGATCGTAGGATGAATTTGACAGTGCTTGCTAGGTTACTAGGAGGAATCATGTGAAACTAACTTAGGACATTCTTTTAGTGCTTTTGCAATGCTCTGAACACCCTTGATGGTGGGATTTGAGTTCTAGTGGGCCATGGAAACCAACCCATAATACCTTCCAATCTTCGAAGGCAAAGTTTATGGCTAGCTTTCTCCTACTTCTCAACCAACTCCATGATATAACTCTTATTTTATGTATAATTTCTAAAAAAATTATTGGTTTTCCTCTAAATATCATATTGTTCCTTAGTAGCCAGATTTTCCAATAGATGCTAACTATATTAATATCATTCCTTCTTTTTTTTATACAAATTTTCTCATTCATCTTTTCTATGTTTATATGCCACGAAGTGCACCTTCGGAGCTGCCATCTACTAGGAATCCCATCCATTCATATATTTCCTTCCAAATGCTTTTGAATTTGTCGCAAGAGAAAAGAAGGTGTGGGATTGCTTCATATTGGATCATGCAAAACGAACACATTTTGTCTTCCATGTCAACAAATATTCCTCTTTTTCAAAGATCAACTTTTGTTGGGAGTTTATTAAGTAAGGCTTGCTACCCAAATACATTGATCTTGGATGGAGTGTTACTTTATCCAAATAAATTTTCAATCTTACCATATTATATGGTCTCATTGTATCTCAAACAACCAATCTTAATTTAATAACTTTAGAACATGGTTTTCAAGTACCTTCAAAAAAAAATTAACAATACTTTCTAGTTACCCAATATTCTTAGGATCCTTTTAGGTTAGTTCCTTTCCTTACCCAAATATACTTTCCACTAGGAACACCAATGTTTCTAAAATAGCAATCATTTGGGGTATGGCCCTTTGGATTGCAATAAAAACATTTAGATTTAAAGAATTTATTATCTTTAGATACATAAGAATTATTTTTAATATATGTCTTCTTAGGATGAATTTCAACTTGCACTTTTCTTGGTTTCACATTATTGAATTTATTGCTAGTCATAGATCTAATCACTTTCAAGTTGTGTTCATACTTTGTAAACATTTTTCCAAGTGTGGTTAAGTGATTATTCAAATGAGTGAATATTTTTTGAAGACCAAGAATACTTTCACGGGTTAGCATTCTAAGCAATTCATATTCTTGAGATATAGTGTTCAATTTTAATCTCTTTACTTCTTCGGTTCCTTCGTGTGTTACTTCTAATATTTCCCAGATTTCCTTGGTTGTTTGGCAATTAGAAACTCGAAAGAATTCGTCCATTCCTAAGACAAATTCAATTATAATTTTTGCCTTCTTATCACACAACACTTATTGTCATCGTCGTTCCAAGAAATTTCTACCTTTGGTTGATCTACTCCATTTATGACAATTTTAGGAAGGTAGGTCCATTTTTTACAACATTCTATACTTCATCCCCTTGTGCTTCTAAGAACATTTGCATATGAATTTTTCAGAAATCATAGTATTCTCCAACGAAATATGGTGGTTTTGTATGTGCTGCCACCATCTACTAAGAACAATTTTGTGGAAGTCATATCTACCTAGATCAATGAGCAAGTTATCTTAACCTGCTCTGATACCAATTGTAACTATAAAGTGCAACCTAAGAAGGGGGAGGGGTGAATTGAGGTTGCTCAATTTTTCTTGATTTTGTGATATGTTCTTAATTTTATTTTGATAGAAAATGATATATTCTTAGCAATATAAAATGCAGAAAATGAAAGTACATAAAATGTAAATGACACAAGAATTTATACTAGTTTCCCTTATAAACCAAGGGTACATCTAGTCCCTTCACACATTGAAGGATTTTTCACTATGTTAGATATTTGTACAAGTCTCACACCAAGAGCTCTCTTACAATATTCTAACATAAACACCAAACTTATGGTGGACATTGAATCTCACCAAATCAAAGGATCTTTTCCACAAACACCAAACATTAAGGTAGACTATGAATTATCCCAATCCAAAGAACCTTTTACAACAAGCAACTTATCACCACAACCTTGGTGATTAAGTCACAACATGCTTTATGAATAATATTAAGTATTTGAATCTCGAATGAATTCCAAGATAAAGTTTAATCGTCTCTTTTATTATAAAATTCAAATATAATAACCTTAATTTCTCTGAAACTTTTTGCAATGATATGAAAATTTATGCAGAATTTTTTTTTCAAAGATTTTGAATGAATAATACTCAAAATAGAATTTAATTGCATTTTACATTTGAATGAAATAAGTTATTTTAAAACCAGGTGTATTTTCCTTAAATACATCTTAAGACACCTATATGAATTGATGCAAAAGTTTAAAACATTTCCATGAGATTATTCGGTGATTTGGAATGATATTGGTTCAGAAAATTCAAATTTTTGCAGGGTGTAACCGGTTACATGAATGGTGTAACCGGCTACCACCTTTGGTAACAACTTTATTTTTCAGGAAGATTGAAATTGTAACCAGTTACATGATTTGTGTAACCGATTACACTACTAAAAACTTTGGAAAATCAGTTTGAAACAAGTTTGGCTTTGATGATATTTGTTGTACCCCAAAATTTGCCCTCCCATATTCTTCAAGATTCGCAAAGAGCATGCTTCAAAATCTCCCCAAGAGTTGCACAGTTCAAGGGCCTCCTAACAGTCAAAAACTAGGGTTTTGGTTCTGATAAAGAAATTGAAGTTTCCAAGGGTCCAATCAAGTCCCACATGCCTATAAACATGGTCAAGCATCCTCATGCCAAGTTTCAAGACTTACAGCACAAAATTGCACAGTCAAAAACCCTAATTGCTCCGCGGTCAACTGCAGGGGCAAAATGGTCATTTGACCGTCAAAAGTTCAAATTTTTGGTCAACATCTTATTTTGAAGCCACAAATATCATTTGATCAATTCTTGATCATGATTTTCAAGGCATGGCTCAAAAAGTCTCAAGATGCAAAAGTTTCCATATTTGGACAATTGAAAAAGTCAACTGTAACTTGACCAAGGCATAACTTTTTCATGGTTCATCAGAAAAATTCCATCTAAATCTCATTTTGAAGAGAAAGACATTTCCTACAACTCTTCTTCACACTTCAAGTCCAAGAAATGCTCTCACAAAAAGTTATCAATTTCAACATTATAGGTCATTTTCAAAAGTCAACAAAAAGGGACTTTAAGTCAAAGGCCATAATTTGAGATTGGTAAATCAAAATGACATGGGACCAAAGGCATTGGTTAGAGGACTTCAATACCTTTCCAAAATGTCAAAGAATATGATCAAAGCTTAAAAATTGAGCAAGATATGCCTTGTGGAAGTTGGGAAATTTTTTGGAATTTTGAAAAGTCAACTTTGCTTCAAATGCCTCAAAATTGCTAATGGGCCACATTTTCTTCCAAGATTCATCATCCAAAGGCTATGCACGACCATTTTGACCAAATGGGATTTATTTCATAATTTTTTATTATTTATTTGAATTTTTAATCACCATTAATTCATTTAATTAAATAAAATATGAAAAAAATACTAAACCAATGTATTGGAATCTTTTTATGCAGCATTTGTTCTCATTGGTTGCTCAAGATTTCGTGCACAACAAAAAAAGGGAAGATTTGGTCATGATTGGCATCAAAACACATGGAAAAGATTTGAAGAAATATGCCATTAAAATCAAATATTGGATTCATGATTACAAGGCTTTTTGACTCAAATCTTTACCCTAATTCATCCCTCATATAAGTCAGAAGCTAAACCTAATGCACACAACCAGAAAGCTGCGCCCAAAACCTCTTATGCACTTTGCAATTTTTGTGAAAAAATTCAAAACTGAAAACACCATTCCAAAGCGTTTCAAGGCAAGAGAACAATCCCATTACATTCCTAAGGCATCAAGGAACCTAACTGAGTCCTTTTCCACGCTTCCAACCTCAGGAATTGGTACATAGAGATCAAACTGTGTCAAACTTTTTGCATATTCGTGTCTCATGATTCATGCGTTGTTTTCAATTTCTAATGATTGATTTGTGTTAATTTATTCATTCTAAAGCTAACCATGTACTTTAATTGAGTTTTCGTGTCCTATATGCAAAGTTACCATTGAAGCTTGCTAGGGTTTCATGACTGTAAATTTGGGGCTTCTTTGTTCTGGAAAAATTGTGACACGAGACCAGGGCCATTAGAACGGGACGCTTCACACGAATTCAATCCATAGGCCGCGCTCAATTTATGAGCAACCAGGGCCTATTCGCTATTTTCATATTTATCACTTAGTGGGGGTTTAAAACCCCCGCTATCTCTTTTTATTTTGCAGGCAGCATGAGGAAGATGGAGGACGTGTCCATGGCTTACAGGTGCGTTTGAATTTCGCGCGAAATATCCCACTAACCATTCGTTTTGCCTTATATTGTTTATTTATTATATTATACTCAAAGCGCGTAAGTGGATCAAGTGGTCAGGCGTTGCATTGGTAAACTCTGGGACCTGGGTTCGATTCCCAGGTCCCATCCTTTCTCCATATTATTTTTCTTTCCATGCTAACATGTAGCGTTCCCCTCAGAAGACTACCATACGCCCACTATCCAAGCGTGCCACACGTCCCATAGCATCAGTCCAATGGTCCAGATCCAAAGCCTATGGAATGATTCAGTCAATGCATACGCACATAATCACTAAAAGTCAACAAGGCCAGGAATTCAATGGGCCTAATTACTGGCCAAATACCTCCAACTGGGGTCAACACCCCCAAGGGTTTGCATTTCTTTTCTTTTTTCCTATTTTATTTTTATTTGCTTTAATTTGATTATTTCCTTTTAATTCTTTAAATTAATATTTTCATAATATAAAAACAATAAAAATCAGAAAAGACAAAAAAATAAGAATATATTTTATTTAATGTTATTTTGTAAAAAATCTTATTAATTAATTTAGTTTTAATACTAGGTTTAATTTCAATGTTTTTTTTATAAATTAAAAAATGTAGAATTAGGGTTTTAAATGTTTTTATTCCTTTTTTTCTTTTTTACCCTATTTAATTATTTATTATTATTTTTGTAAATAAAATTTGCCATGTAAATAATTAATTTAAATTAGGTCAAACTAAAAATATTTCTTAATAAATAAAAAATAGTTAGAATTAGGGTTAATTGACTTTTCTTTTTAATTTCATTTAATTTTCTTACTAAAAATCCATAAATACAAAAAACTCCAAAAAACAATTTCTTTCTTTTATTTAACTTAATTAATTTATTAATTATAATTTAATTTCCTAAAAAGGGTCCAACGCCCTCGCATGCCCGACTTTAATTCTCTTCGCATTTTTATTTCTTTTTGTGAATATTCATGTAATTCTCCCAAAGCCATGTAATAGCTTAATTAGACATTTATCTTTTCCGCATTTTTATTTTATTTCAAATCGGGTCTTGGACTAATTTGGCGATGTAGACCCGCGCCTTTGTAATAGCGTAGGATTTTCAATTCCGCATCTTTTAAACTGTTAATTAACCTGCATGAAAGAATGAATGTTAAAAATAAAAGCAACGCGTAGATCACCAATGCATGACAAGACAAAAATATCTGAAAACGACACACAAATCACACACCACCCCTAGGGTACGCCTCACTGTTGCCTTGCCCCTCGAAAGGTGGTCGTCGAGTAGAGGATGTTTTAGTAAGTCCTCATGTCCATGAACATGGCATGAGGGTAGCTTCTAAGGTGTCTTCCTATTGCTCCGGTGATCACCATGTCCCGAACCTTCGAATTGACCCGAACACCTCCAACGGTGGTGCTACCTACCTCTCAATGGTGGGATGGCACTACTTTAAGGACATTTACACAGACGAATTCCTTAGGGTAGGTAGACGACTCTAGATACTTGCTCTAATTTCAAAACAAATCAAAAAAATACTTTTCACACCGACACCTTTTCAAAAAGCTTTCGAAAGCAATTTTTCAAACACTCTTGAGGACTGATACAAGAGTCGAACTGAAATTTTCAAAGAAACTTTTTTTAAACCCACAGTTGAAAAGCAAACAAACCATTTTGAAAACACAAATGAACAAGTATCTAAGAGCCCATGGATAACCATGGATAGAAAGGGTGCTAACACCTTCCCTTTCTATAATCTACCTCCTGAACCGAGAGCAATCTCTATAAGGAATTTTTCTGTGATTTTGTCCTTTCCATTTGGAGAAAATAAAAGACGGTGGCGACTCTTGCTTCCGCGACATTTCGCGAACCAGCGTTAAACAGTCAGTTCCAGATCCACCGATCACAGAACTGGCGACTCTGCTGGGGACTCTTATAAAGTGAGGTGTACCTTAGGACTAAGATCACTTGTGTTTTCAATTGTCTGAATTGTTTGCTTTATTATTGTGGGTTGCATCGGAGTTACATAGATCCTAACCCGGATCTGGGGATACCCTGTTAGGTAGCATAAGCTGTGAGGGACCTGTTCGGCGTAGACCGACACGGGTGAAGCAGTGGCTACGTTGGTGTGGCACATTGGTCTGTACCGATATCCCTTGTGTCGCAACGAGGAGAATATGGGTCTTCTGAGGAGTCATTAAGCACCAACCGACCTTAGAACCTTAGATGACCCAACTTGGCCAATAGAACAGTAGCAGTATGCTACGCCCATTGAGGCTAAACTCTCGTGATGGTTCTGGCTGCAAGAAAAGATTGCGATGCTGGAGTTATGACCGATTGAGGGTAGTCAGTGATATTGGGATCCTCTAGAACCCGGTTACTTCTGATAGGACAGGTTTGAGCCCACCAACTTCAAGAGGGTAGCATCCCAAACTTCATGCTGGCCTAAACTCTAAGGGATCTTTGTGTGACTTGTGTGCTTTCCAACTTGACTATTTGCATGCTTGTTATCTGACATTTGAGTTTCTTGCAGGTTTTGTTTACAGTCCTTAATTGGGACTCATAACAGGGTTTACCTACATTACCCCATGCATAACATAACATCATACCATTGCATACATCCTGCATAAAGACTAACCCATTTCAAGGATCTCAAGGGCTTGTGATGCAGGTCATGATGAACCAACTGTCCAACAAGGGGCAAAGGGGATTTATTTTCCTCTAGACAAGGTTGTCAGGGGCTATGACCCACTGGATATGGTGAGCCTTTGACCCTTGAAGAAGGACTCTCTACCACACGAAGTTACTTCAATCAAGATACCAGATTCTAATTTTAACAAATTTTCTTGTTTACCCCGCGAGATCCTTGAAAACATCGCATGCATACATACACATCATTGCATAACAGGTACCCTTTTTTTTTGCTACAGGTTGCTTACCCTCTTCGCTGTTTATTTCAGTCAATCGTCATGAATCCTGAATCATCCAACGAACAATCTATCAAGGCCCTCCAGGCCCAGAATGCCCAGTTCCAAGAGTTGATTATGAGCCTAGCCCAAGGGCAGCAGGATTTGAAGACTCTGCTCCTGAAGAAGAAGAAGAAGAGAACTGTGTTGTTTAACCCTAGGCGCAAGTCTGGAAATATATCACAAAATGATGCTGACCAAGCTACTTCCTCTGTTGGGAAAGACAGTCCCCATGAGAGAGAGGCGCCTAGTCCAGTGGTCTCCGACAACGAGACGGAGTTCAATGATGAGCAGTACCCTCCAGCTGAGGACCGGTACAAACAACTAGAGGATCGTCTGAATGCCATGGAAATTCAACAAGTGCCTGGGTTGGATTTCGGAGACCTGGGTCTATCTTCTGGTGTGGTGATCCCACACAAATTCAAGGCTCCTTCTTTTGTTAAGTATGATGGGGCATCCTGTCCCAGGCTGCATCTCAGATCTTATGTGCGGAAGATTCAACCATATACTGTGGACAAGAACTTGTGGATCCACTTCTTCCAGGAGAGTCTTTCAGGGACTCATCTCGAATGGTTCTATCAACTGGATGGAACCAAGGTTCATAAGTGGGAGGAGTTGGCTACTGCTTTTTACAAGCAGTATCAATATAATGCTGACCTCGCTCCTACACGTACCCAACTCCAGGGTATGTCGTTAGGATCGGGAGAAGGTTTCAAAGAATATGCGCAGAGATGGAGAGACCTTGCTGGGAGGGTACAACCACCTCTGACTGACCAGGGAACTCGTGGATATGTTCTTGGGGACCCTATCCGGGCCGTTCTTCAATCATCTCATTGGTAATTCATCTGCAGGGTTTACCGACCTCATTCTGACTGGGGAAAGAATTGAAGCTGGTATCAAGGCCGGGAAAATTCAAGAGGCCACACCTTCTGATACTCACAAAAAGCCTTACGTGGGAAAGAAGGAATCTGATGCGGCATACAGTCAAAAGAGTCGTCATGACCAACATGCAGGGGCAGTCATGATCTCTGATTCTGCACCACGCCGACAACCACCAAAGGGAAATCAGCGAAGGCCGGACGAGCCTAAAAGACAATTCACCAACATCAACATGCCATGGTCACAAGCATTGCAGCACATGTTGAAAATGAACCTGATTGCGGTGATCAACCCTCCTGCAAATCCCAAGACCTCCTCTCCAAACTACAATCCAGAGGCGAGATGTGCTTATCATTCTGATAGCCCGGGGCACGATACTGAGGACTGTTGGGCGCTGAAGTATAAGATCCAGAATATGATCGACGCTAAGGAGATCGAATTCGAGCCTGCTGAGACTCCCATTGTGACCATTGCTCCTTTGCCAAAACATGGCTAGGATTGAGAGATTTTTGTTCATTTGAATTCAAGTTGTATTTTTTCTTTTCTTGTTCAAACAAACAATTGTCATGTTAAACTCTTTTATTTCATGAATGCATTACATATGTCTGTCTTGAATTAATTATGTTTACTATACTTAAAGTTGTTTTCATATTTTTGTGATGATCAACTCTTGGTTAATAATTCTAAGCCTCTTGAGGGAGGATGACGAAAACGATACCACGATCTCTACAGTATGCTTTTGAACGAACCCCGCTGATGAGGTACAAGCATTGTTTCAATCCCTAAACACTGGAGTTATAAGGAAGATAATCCCTCGTCAACCCCTCTGAGCCAAAGAAGTAGGAGTTTTTCTTTCCGAAACTTAAAACCCTTTAATCATAACCTGGGGCAGGGTAGTTCTCTCAGTCGATCCAAGTGCATAACAAATGGGACCAAAGAGGTCCTTACACAAAAAAGAAGACAGTGATGATTCCGAATAATCATAAGGATAGGTAGTCATTATATCTCAAAAAATAAAAACCCAATAAGTCAAAACCTACGAAGGAGACTTACAAAACTGGGGCATCCCGCTGACTGTAATCACAAAAGAAACAGTTCAGGCAAAATTTAGGGATAGCAAAATCAAAAGAAAGAGGTTATACAAACCCTCAACAAAAATAAAAATGACTGCCTATTCAGAATAAATCATCAATATCTGAACCATCATTGGAACATCAAGACAAAGACTCGAACAAGGTTTAACGCACAATCAACTGAGCTTAGGTTTGAAGAACATCACGAAGAGTGGATGGGTACAAATAATTTGAGCCTTTATCCTTTGTTTCTTAAACTGTGAACCAAGCCACGTTATAACCCTTAAAAGTCCTAGCTGAAGCATGGGTTAGTTCGAAAGCATACTGTCACAAAAGGTATCCTGACTCCTTAAGGCCCACTGTAAAAGCTTGAGTTGACATCACAGTCTACAAAAAGTTTCACTTGTTTTACAAAAATGCATTTTCAAAATTTAAGACAGGCATAAGCTTTTGCATTCTTAAAATAACATTGTTTGCACATGACTATTTGTTTGAACAGCATAGAAGTTTGCACGACGAATATCCAGTGAACAAAAGTCCTCTCAACAAAGAGGTCACCTCAAATGGAAGAAACACTTCCAATCAAGGGGCATGGCATGATCAGTGTCTATTATCTGGGGCAAATCTCCGTCTAAGTCACTTGGGGCATTGGACGATCAAACGAAGATCTTCTGGTGGCATGGCAACACAAGCAGCCAGGGGCACCTCCCTACATTCTAAGAGCGTGGACATAGTCGAAAAGATACTACGCACGATAAAAGACCCGCTAGGTTGACATACCTAGGCAAAAATTAGGGCTTCCCGGCGAACCGAAAGGGTTCGGGCAAAAGCAAGGGATGAAAATGAAAAATCTGTACACCCGGCAAGTCGAAAACCTGAAAAGGCGGCTTGGGCAAAAATGGGTATCCCGGTGGACTGAAAACCCAAAAGGGAAGTCCAGGAAAAAGTTAGGGATAAAGAGCGTACGACTATGTCCCGGCATCTCGTCACTTGCCTACCAAAAAGAAAGATTTGTAAATCGGCAGCATCCAGCACCTCCACAAGGTATCTTTTCCCCTCACCTCAGAAACAGGGGCAATAATGAGTCGTCCGGGCGATCTAGTTGCTATCAACCAAAGTACCAAGGAAAGGTTAATACAAAGATGATTACCATCTACCTTTACAAATTCCAGATCATGGGTCAATATCCGAAACCAAACAGGACAATCATCCATTTGATCATCATCAAGTAACCCTACACCGGTTCTTTCTCAACTTTCAGACAAAGTCTTACACGGACTCATCCACAAGTAACCCTACACCGGTTCTTTTTCTTTCAGAAAAAGTCTTACACGGACTTATCATCAAAGTAACCCTACACCGGTTTCCTTCTCAATTTTCAGACGAAGTCTTACACGGACTCACCCTCCATAAGTAACCTTACCCCGGTTCCTCCAGAAGTCTTACACGGACTTATCTCAAGATGACCTTACCCCGGTTCCTCCAGAAGTCTTACACGGACTTATCTCAAGATGACCTTACCCCGGTTCCTCCAGAAGTCTTACACGGACTTATCTCAAGATGACCTTACCCCGGTTCATCCAGAAGTCTTACACGGACTTATCTCAAGATGACCTTACCCCGGTTCATCCAGAAGTCTTACACGGACTTATCTCAAGATAACCTTACCCCGGTTCATCAAGAAGTTTCACACGAACTTACCCTATAGTAACCTCACCCCGGTTCCTCCAGAAGTTTTACACGAACTTATCCCGAAATAACCCTACATAGGTTATCTCTTTCCAGGCGTAGTTTCACACGGACTCGTCATCAGTAAACCTTACACAGGTTTCCTTCTCAAAACCCCAGATGTAGTTTTACACGGACTCGTCACCTAGAAACCCTACACAGGTCCTCTATTTTCAAGGATGCAGTTTTATACGGACTCATTGTCAGTAAACCCTACACAGGTTTCCTTCAACTCCAAATGCAGTTCCACACGAGCCCAACCTCAAAGTAACCCTACACAGGTGTCCTTCTTTCCAAGATACGAGCTCATCATCAGGCAACCCTACATAGGTTCCCTCTTTCAGCTTGCAAAAAAATTACAGTTCAAAAATTTCCCCAGGAGAGTCCAATCCAGTTTCCCCAGGAAAGTTGGAATCCATCTCCCCAAGCAGGAAGCTTATCCCCAGTAGATTCTGGAAGCTTCTCCCCCGTAGAGCACGAACGCGTCTCCCGGCTTTATTCAAAGGTTATTTCCCTACCAGGATATAACTGGGTTATCCTCAGCCAAAAAATCCATGAGAAGATCGTCCTCGGCAAAGTCTTCTTATCCCCAGCGAAGTCTATCAACCTTCCAACAGTACCCCTCTCCCCACAGAGTATTGTCCCTCAGCAAGATCGTTAGAGTAATTTTCTCCCTGCATAGTATTCATTCGCCAAGTTTATTCCCCAACGGAGTTATCTTCTCCTAACGATATCCTTGCAACTATCATCCCCAACGGAAGCAAAGATCTATTCTTCAACATCAGCCCAGGAGTGACTTCCCGGCACCCGTCAAAGATTTACTTTCCTAGACAACAAAGATACATTCATAAACATCACATTTACATACATCATAGCATGCATATACGCATCATATCTTACAAATCTCATTTATGTTGAGAACATCATCGCTTGATTCATATCATACCTGGCATATGACCGACCTTTACCTTTCAGGAAAAGATTCAGTTAAATTCTCAACTATATTTCAAGACTTTAGTCTGGTTCAGTTAAATCGACCCTAAGATTTTTCTGTTTCTTATCCAGTCAAAGGCCTTCTCTGGTTCAGTCAGATCGACCCTAAGATCTCCCTGATTCTTATCCAGTTGAAGATTCCAAGACCTAGACCGGTTCAGTTAAATCGACCCTAAGATTTTTCTGATTCTTATCCAGTCAAAGGCCTTCTCTGGTTCAGTCAGATCGACCCTAAGATCTCCCTGTTTCTTATCCAGTTGAAGATTCCAAGACCTAGACCGGTTCAGTTAAATCGACCCTAAGATTTTCCTAATGCTTATCCAGTCAAAGGCCTTCTCTGGTTCAGTCAGATCGACCCTAAGATCTCCCTGTTTCTTATCCAGTTGAAGATTTCAAGACCTTGACCGGTTCAGTTAAATCGACCCTAAGATTTTCCTGTTTCTTATCCAGTCAAAGGCCTTCTCTGGTTCAGTCAGATCGACCCTAAGATCTCCCTGTTTCTTATCCAATTGAAGATTTCAAGACCTTGACCGGTTCAGTTAAATCGACCCTAAGATTTTCCTGTTTCTTATCCAGTCAAAGGCCTTCTCTGGTTCAGTCAGATCGACCCTAAGATCTCCCTGTTTCTTATCCAGTTGAAGATTCCAAGACCTAGTCTGGTTCAGTTAAATCGACCCTAAGATTTTACTGTTTCTTATCCAGTCAAAGGCCTCCTCTGGTTCAGTCAGATCGACCCTAAGATCTCCATGTTTCTTATCCAGTTGAAGACATCCAAGATTCTCTCAGCGTTACTGTTGAGGTTGAAGTCGTCCAAGATTCTCTCAGCGTTCCTGTTGAGATAGTAATCGTTCAAGGTTCTCTCACCGTCCCGTTGAGGTACGCAAGTTCCTGCTAAGGAATCTCTTACGCGATCAACACCCAGATGGCATCTATAAGCCCATCCACCTTCCATCATCTCTTAGCATGGCATCTATAAGCCCATCATCCTATCCATCAATCTCCAAATGGCATCTATAAGCCCATTCCCACCATCACTCTACTATGTGAGCGCAAATTTCTGGGCACTCTAGTGTTCAATCATCTTCCACCTTTGGATTACGAAAGGCACGTCAGCCAATCTGCATCCTCAGGTCTAAGAAGATTGAACAGGGGCAACTGTTGTACCCTAAAATTTTCCCTCCCATATTCTTCAAGATTTGCAAAGAGCACGCTTCAAAATCTCCCCAAGAGTTGCATAGTTCAAGGGCCTCCTAACAGTCAAAAACTAGGGTTTTGGTTCTGATAAAGAAATTGAAGTTTCCAAGGGTCCAATCAAGTTCCACATGCCTATAAACATGGTCAAGCATCCTCATGCCAAGTTTCAAGACTTACAGCACAAAATTGCACAGTCAAAAACCCTAATTGCTCTGCAGTCAACTGCAGGGGCAAAATGGTCATTTGACAGTCAAAAGTTCAAATTTTTGGTCAACATCTTATTTTGAAGCCACAAATATCATTTGATCAATTCTTGATCATGATTTTCAAGGCATGGCTCAAAAAGTCTCAAGATGCAAAAGTTTCCATATTTGGACAGTTGAAAAAGTCAACTGTAACTTGACCAAGGCATAACTTTTTCATGGTTCATCAGAAAAATTCCATCCAAAGCTCATTTTGAATAGAAAGACATTTCCTACAACTCCTCTTCACACTTCAAGTCCAAGAAATGCTCTCACAAAAAGTTATCAATTTCAACATTATAGGTCATTTTCAAAAGTCAACAAAAAGGGACTTTAAGTCAAAGGCCATAATTTGAGATTGGTAAATCAAAATGACATGGGACCAAAGGCATTGGTTAGAGGACTTCAATACCTTTCCAAAATGTCAAAGAATATGATCAAAGCTTAAAAATTGAGCAAGATATGCCTTGTGGAAGTTGGGAAATTTTTGGGAATTTTGAAAAGTCAACTTTGCTTCAAATGCCTCAAAATTGCTAATGGGCCATATTTTCTTCCAAGATTCATCATCCAAAGGCTATGCACGACCATTTGGCCCAAAGGGGATTTATTTCATCATTTTTTATTATTTATTTGAATTTTTAATCACCATTAATTCATTTAATTAAATAAAATATGAAAAAAAATACTAAACCAATGTATTGGAATCTTTTTATGCAACATTTGTTCTCATTGGTTGCTCAAGATTTCGTGCACAACAAAAAAAGGGAAGATTTGGTCATGATTGGCATCAAAACACATGGAAAAGATTTGAAGAAATATGCCATTAAAATCAAATATTGGATTCATGATTACAAGGCTTTTTGACTCAAATCTTTACCCTAATTCATCCCTCATATAAGTCAGAAGCTAAACCTAATGCACACAACCAGAAAGCTGCGCCCAAAACCTCTTATGCACTTTGCAATTTTTGTGAAAAAAGTCAAAACTGAAAACACCATTCCAAAGCGTTTCAAGGCAAGAGAACAATCCCATTACATTCCTAAGGCATCAAGGAACCTAACTGAGTCCTTTTCCACGCTTCCAACCTCAGGAATTGGTACATAGAGATCAAACTGTGTCAAACTTTTTGCATATTCGTGTCTCATGATTCATGCGTTGTTTTCAATTTCTAATGATTGACTTGTGTTAATTTATTCATTCTAAAGCTAACCATGTACTTTAATTGAGTTTTCGTGTCCTATATGCAAAGTTACCATTGAAGCTTGCTAGGGTTTCATGACTGTAAATTTGGGGCTTCTTTGTTCTGGAAAAATTGTGACACGAGACCAGGGCCATTAGAACGGGACGCTTCACACGAATTCAATCCATAGGTCGCGCTCAATTTATGAGCAACCAGGGCCTATTCGCTATTTTCATATTTATCACTTAGTGGGGGTTTAAAACCCCCGCTATCTCTTTTTATTTTGCAGGCAGCATGAGGAAGATGAAGGACGTGTCCATGGCTTACAGGCGCGTTTGAATTTCGCGCGAAATATCCCACTAACCATTTGTTTTGCCTTATATTGTTTATTTGTTATATTATACTCAAAGCGCGTAAGTGGATCAAGTGGTCAGGCGTTGCATTGGTAAACTCTGGGACCTGGGTTCGATTCCCAGGTCCCCTCCTTTCTCCATATTATTTTTCTTTCCATGCTAACATGTAGCGTTCCCCTCAGAAGACTACCATACGCCCACTATCCAAGCGTGCCACACGTCCCATAGCATCAGTCCAATGGTCCAGATCCAAAGCCTATGGAATGATTCAGTCAATGCATACGCACATAATCACTAAAAGTCAACAAGGCCAGGAATTCAATGGGCCTAATTACTGGCCAAATACCTCCAACTGGGGTCAACACCCCCAAGGGTTTGCATTTCTTTTCTTTTTTCCTATTTTATTTTTATTTGCTTTAATTTGATTATTTCCTTTTAATTCTTTAAATTAATATTTTCATAATATAAAAACAATAAAAATCAGAAAAGACAAAAAAATAAGAATATATTTTATTTAATGTTATTTTGTAAAAAATCTTATTAATTAATTTAGTTTTAATACTAGGTTTAATTTCAATGTTTTTTTTATAAATTAAAAAATGTAGAATTAGGATTTTAAATGCTTTTATTCCTTTTTTTTCTTTTTTACCCTATTTAATTATTTATTATTATTTTTGTAAATAAAATTTGCCATGTAAATAATTAATTTAAATTAGGTCAAACTAAAAATATTTCTTAATAAATAAAAAATAGTTAGAATTAGGGTTAATTGACTTTTCTTTTTAATTTCATTTAATTTTCTTACTAAAAATCCATAAATACAAAAAACTCCAAAAAACAATTTCTTTCTTTTATTTAACTTAATTAATTTATTAATTATAATTTAATTTCCTAGAAAGGGTCCAACGCCCTCGCATGCCCGACTTTAATTCTCTTCGCATTTTTATTTCTTTTTGTGAATATTCATGTAATTCTCCCAAAGCCATGTAATAGCTTAATTAGACATTTATCTTTTCCGCATTTTTATTTTATTTCAAATCGGGTCTTGGACTAATTTGGCGATGTAGACCCGCGCCTTTGTAATAGCGTAGGATTTTCAATTCCGCATCTTTTAAACTGTTAATTAACCTGCATGAAAGAATGAATGTCAAAAATAAAAGCAACACGTAGATCACCAATGCATGACAAGACAAAAATATCTGAAAACGACACACAAATCACACACCACCCCTAGGGTACGCCTCACTGTTGCCTTGCCCCTCGAAAGGTGGTCGTCGAGTAGAGGATGTTTTAGTAAGTCCTCATGTCCATGAACATGGCATGAGGGTAGCTTCTAAGGTGTCTTCCTATTGCTCCGGTGATCACCATGTCCCGAACCTTCGAATTGACCCGAACACCTCCAACGGTGGTGCTACCTACCTCTCAGTGGTGGGATGGCACTACTTTAAGGACATTTACACAGACGAATTCCTTAGGGTAGGTAGACGACTCTAGATACTTGCTCTAATTTCAAAACAAATCAAAAAAATACTTTTCACACCGACACCTTTTCAAAAAGCTTTCGAAAACAATTTTTTAAACACTCTTGAGGACTGATACAAGAGTCGAACTGAAATTTTCAAAGAAACTTTTTTTAAACCCACAGTTGAAAAGCAAACAAACCATTTTGAAAACACAAATGAGCAAGTATCTAAGAGCCCATGGATAACCATGGATAGAAAGGGTGCTAACACCTTCCCTTTCTATAATCTACCTCCCGAACCGAGAGCAATCTCTATAAGGAATTTTTCTGTGCTTTTGTCCTTTCCATTTGGAGAAAATAAAAGACGGTGGCGACTCTTGCTTCCGCGACATTTCGCGAACTAGCGTTAAACAGTCAGTTCCAGATCCACCGATCACAATATTGATGCATGATGGTTTAGAAACCTTAGTGATGAAAATATGAATGACTTTTTCAGCATCTAAGGATATACATAATATGAATTGTATTTGAATATCTTAGCTTCGTGATCAATTTATTTTAATTTAATATCCAATGACTTTTGCAATCTTGAAAATTGATTGAGCTAGACTTCAACCTTTTTCTTCTTTGATAAAATTTTGCTTCATCAAAATTAAACTAGGATAGATGATGAACACCTTCTTCACACAGGATTTGCTTTTTCTTTTGCACCTCTGCCTAACTTTATTTGTACCTCCTTTTTATGAAAGACTGAGAATTTCATCTATTAGGTTAACAAATTAGTTTTATTGATGAGCAAAAAATAAGAGCACTATTTTGAAGAATTAATCGGAACTTCCCGATCATTTTAACTTCAAAGTAGTGTACTACCTCAAATATCAAAGGGTCTTGATAAAACTTCCTTCTTTAAAGGGAACACCAAAACGTTGTGGTGTGTTCTTCTCTGCTAATCATTGGATGTGAGAGTTTGTTTAAAAAACGAGATAGATATGTCCACCAAAGACGTATCTACTCAAGCTACCATAAGGTTAGCTGATCACTAAAGTTCAGATATGTTGAGATATATTCAATGGGAAAACTCTGCTTTGATCACCATCATTGATATCTATGGTCATTTTTGGACCAAAGACTTTAAATTCACGAATTGCTTGTATACTTAAGAGTATAATTTTTGAGCTGCAAAGTATCATTGTAAAACATACTAGGATTTCACCTTTGGTACGTAATTTTTCTTGGGTCCAGGTGCGTTACTTCTTCAAAAAAGTCTAAGTTTATTACCTTTGGACCTTTTCAACTTATCAAAGCAAAATGGTTCTAAGTAGTCAAATTTATTGCAATGTGAGCTTTTATAGACAGGTCGGTTCTTTTTCTTCCCGTTTAATCCTTTACTAGGTGTTTTATGTTATTTAAATTCTAGTGTACTTTTATTTAAGAAAGGCCTTTGACTTGATAAGATCAAATCAAGGTTTTATTTTTCTAAATTTTTCTAACCACCAAAAAAGTGAGGTTCATTTCTATATAAACTCTGGGAAATCTTTCTAATTCCATTTTTAGAGTGTTGTTATCTCCTTTAATTGGACGGCCAACTGCGAAAGGTATAACAAATAAAAAAACTTTTATTGTAATAGATTAGATTTAGTCCTAACATTGTTCTCTCCACCTTGATATTTGACGACATAAATTCAAGGGTTCAATAGAAGAACTTGAGATAAAAGATCATCCATAACATTGTTCTTTCCACCTTGATATTTGACTTCCATTAAAGACTTTTATTAATGATGATTTTAAAAACAAATTTCACTTTTTTTAGGACAATTTTAATACTATTATTAAATTTAAATTAAATTGGATGTGACCAAATATTTTTGCTTTAAAACAATCATTGTTTCATTTTTGTGTGTGCTCCAATGACAATATTTTTTTTAATTAAAGAGTTTAGTGACTAAAATTTCACCGAAGATAAAGAAATAAGATGAGTTCGAACCTAGATCTTTACCCCTAATATCTTTGCACTAAATTGTGCTTGTTTAAAAGAATTAAATGTAGAATATCCATCTTAAAAAACATATTAAATTTGTAAAAGTTAAAATATTGAGTAATTTCATAATAAATTTCCATGTTGAAAAAGACTTACCGAGATTCTCCTTAAACTCTTTGAAGAAGAAATCATGGAAATATTGCAAGTGCAGAAGAAAATCCCAAAAAATGCTCCACCAGAATTCTCATGACTCAAAAGCCATTTCTCACAAGCATTGCACAAAAATGCAACACCCTTACCCAACTCAAGCAATTACACGCCCATATCCTCCGATGTCGTATCCAACACGCTCCCTACGCCCTCGCACCACTCCTCTCCGTCGCATCAACCTCCTTCTTCCCTTACGCACGTTCCATTTTCATACACCTCACTCACCGCAACACTTTCATCTACAACACCATCATCAGAGCCTACCTTCAAAACCATTCCCCCGCAACCGCAATTTCATGCTACTTAACAATGCTGCAAAACGGTATTGCCGCTAACAACTATACGTTTCCACCTTTGATCAAATCATGCACTGCGCTTATTTCTTCCTCTCTCTCCACTTCCACTCTTATCATTGCTCGTTTGCTGCATTCTCATGTCCTTCAATTCGGGTTCGCCCATGACCCTTATGTCGTCAGTGCGTTTATAGAATTTTATTCTGCTTCGCGCGACTTGCATAAGGCGAGGGTGTTATTCGATGAAACAATGAAGAAAGATGTTGTTTTGTGGACGGCCTTGATTGATGGTTATGGCAAAATAGGGGATGTTGAAAGTGCGAGAGAGCTGTTTGATGAAATGCCTGACAGAAATGTTGTGTCGTGGAGTGCAATGATGGCAGCTTATTCTCGTGTTAATGACTTTAAGGTAGTGCTGGCTTTGTTTTTAGAGATGCAGAATGAAGGCCTGAAGCCGAATGCCTCTGTACTTGTTACTGTGCTTACTGCATGTGCGCATCTGGGTGCACTTACTCAGGGAATGTGGGTACATTCCTATGCAAGGCGATTCGAGAGGATAAGCTCGAATCCCATCCTTGCGACGGCTTTTGTTGACATGTATTCAAAGTGTGGATGTGTGGAATCGGCTTTGGATGTTTTTTATGGTATTTATGATAAGGATGTTGGAGCTTGGAATGCTATGATTTCTGGTGTGGCCTTGAATGGGGATGCCGGGAAATCGTTGAAGTTGTTTCAACAAATGGTTGTTTCTGGAAGTCGCCCTAATGAGACTACCTTTGTGGCTGTCCTTACTGCTTGTACACATGCAGGGATGGTTCAGGAAGGTCTTCGGTTATTTGAAGAGATGAGTGGAACTTACAGAGTTGAGCCGTGTGCGGAGCATTACGCGTGTGTTGTGGACCTTTTGTCTAGGGCTGGCATGGTGGTGGAAGCCGAGAGGTTTATTGAGGAGAAGATGGGTGGATTTGCAGCTGGCGATGCTAATGTGTGGGGTGCTATACTGAATGCGTGTAGAATTCATAAGAATATTAATGTTGGGAACAGAGTGTGGAAAAAGCTGATTAATATGGGAGTAGCTGATTGTGGTACTCATGTTCTTACGTATAACATATATAGAGAAGCTGGATGGGATGCAGAGGCAAGCAGAGTTAGGAGTATGATTTCAGAAGCAGGGATGAAGAAGAAACCTGGATGCAGCATTATAGAGGTGGGGAATGAAGTTGAAGAGTTTCTTGCTGGTGACCAGTCTCATCCACAAGCACTGGAAATGTGCAGGTTGCTTGATTCAATTCTCAAGATGGACAATTTAGAGCACATCTAGTAATGGGTGTAAAGGTAATTTTCAGTGCTAAGTTATCTTATTAATTAATTTAGTATCATTGTAGTCATTTGGTGCAAGTGCCTATAAAGTCAAGAGTTAATACTAGAGCATATAGGGGTGTGCATGGTTACCAAATTTTAAGAACCAATCCATTTTAATGGTTCTAGTTTTAAAATCAAACCGTTTTTTATAATAACCAATTTAAAATTGTAAAATGGTTTCAATTCGGTTCAAAACCGGTTTAAACCGGTTTTCAATCAAAATTGGTTTATAAGGAAATTGTATCTTTCTTAATTTGAAGAGACGAAAAAAATCCAGGTTAATGAAGGGAACAAGATGTAAAGGCATGTGTCATTTTTATACTATTATATTTAAACACCTGCACAAATCGTTTATCACAATTTTTTTGAAAAGCAAAAAAGTAAAATTCAATTCAAGAGTAAAAACATTACACTTTAATCCATGATAAAGTTGCACCAAAACACTAAAACTGAACCCAAAAAAATTAAAACAAAACATCCTAAAACCAAGACAAAATCTGCTTCAAAACAATTGCTACGCCATAAAAGTTAAACAAAAAAACACAGATTAACAATCGTTCATCACTATTAACTTAATAAGTTCTTCTTCCCTTAACTAATCAGCACTCTAATTAACTAATTAATAATAAATAAAATAAAATATATAAACTGGTTTTCCATTTTCAATTTGAATATTATATAAACTGGTTTACATGAATTTGAATTTCCTGCACCTTAATAATACCTTATTCATTAATAATAATATCATATACATTTGGTTTTATGTATGACAACTGGTTACGAAAAATGGAAACCAGATTTTTATTTTGATATCAAAATGGATCTGAAGCGGTTCACATCCAACACAAATTGGATTATAAAAATTGGTGCACTGAATTTTTAAAATTGGTTCGTGTAAACCAGTTTTTTTGCACACCCCTAAGAGCATATCATTGCATAAAGAATTTGGAGATATTTTATACTGGCTTGTGTGAGCATTATAGACATCTTCCTCTCAGGCTTTATTAATTTACTTTCATAATTTGCTCTAGTTATACAGAGTACCACAATTGCAATAATGATCCATCATGCACTAAACTTTTGTGATTTTTATGTACTAGCTGATACATTATGGCTACAAATTAGTGTAAAATCAGAAATAGGCATTTCTGTTTTCCAGTTTGTTACTCATCTTTTATTTTTCATTTCACAGCAACCTTTTTCCTCTCATCTGTTTGGTGATGAGCAAGTAGCAAAGAGCAATTTAGCATTTTTTTCGGTTTCGCGGGTGTCAAGAACACTAATTTGTGTCAAGAACACTGATAATTTGTTTCAGCCTTTCTGCTCCGGTACCAAGCTCAAGTTCAGTTATATCTCTTACGATGGAATACTGTTTAGTGATGCTTGAATTTGCTTTCTGAACCATATACCAGGCACTTAACCATTTGCATTGAACCATATATCAGGTTCACTTCTGCCAAATTTCCTAGCAAAAGGAGCATTGCTGTCCACCATTAACTGGTAGTCATTGATTGTGAGGAAATGTTGGCGTTGTTTTGGAAGGTTGTCCTATGAAATGAAATGAAATGAGGTCATGGTTCACAGTAGTGTTGCGAAATCCTCAGCATTACAGATGACTGTGTGAAAGTATCCTCAGGGGATGACAGAAAGTTATCATAATACATCAAGACAGTTCTAGGCAAGTTATCCAAACCCCATAATACACAATATGCATTAAAATGGTGAGAAAGCATCATACACAGCAAAATCAAGAATCAACGTTTAAGAACTTGGATAACCAGGAACTGGAATTACCACTTCTGAGTTTCTTTTTCTAGATTTTCCTCTAGTTCTGACTCAAGTCAGATTTATGTAAATCTCTAATATTTTTTTTTTAATCGAGAAGGGGAGGTTATTATCTAATAGAGTTTCTTTAATGATTATCATACAATTTCAACTTCGTAGACGGAAACTATTGATCTCACTCAATAGATTAGCGGCAAACTGCTTTGTGTTTTAGTTAAACTTTATGCGAAGAGAGACTGAGAAATTATACCTGTGGAACATATAACCAAATTATCAATAAAATAAATGTATGGAATGGTTACACAGGTAATATCACATCCTTACAAAGGAAAAAATATTTCATCAAAATATTTTTTTCACATCAGGGACCATGCCTGACCAAGGATCGGTACCCCTACCCATGTCCCCAGGTGAAAATTTGGTATGAGGTTGACGCATTGTCTGACCCACTATTGTCTCTCAAGTGGTTAACTATCAAGAAGGGGTGACTCAATTATTTGCCATTTTTAGGCTTGATTTCTTTATGTGTGTTGGTGTTATGTGTGTATAGGTGTTATGTGTGTGTGAATGTTGGTATCATGGGATTTTTATTGCTTTTGTCATAATCATGTGGCGTTTGCAGCATCACCCTTGAGTCTTTATGATGGTGCTTCAATCTCTTTGGTTGTTCCCTGAAATTATAATTACTTTTCATAATCTGAAGGATAAAAGATGATTTAGGGAGTGAAAATTCCTTTAATTGAACGATTGTAATGCATCTTGATTTTTACAAAATAAAAGAAAATAAAGTTAAAATATTTGGGTTGGATAATTGTCGCTTGTTGGTCGTGTGGAAATTGTTATCCAGGATCAATTACGATCACCCACTTCTTTTTGTCTAGTCTAGACGAATCGTGATACTCGTAGGAGGCTTGATGGCCATGTGTTCCAGTTGCCCGATCAAAAAGCCATGTTGATTTCCACGGCCTTAACCTCACCTTCTTCAAATCCCTCCTAAAGGGCCTTGCAAATCCTTTTCACTTCTGAAAGATCAACATCGATTGTTGCCGACTTATTATGTGTGTTGTGGTACTTCAAATTGAGGTGAACTGGGGATGCCTCTGCATCCAGGGTCAGAGGGTTACGGTGTCGTTGAAGGCTTGCCGATCAGACCCTTTATAAGGCCACAAATTTTCTTTCTTCAATCCCATCTTCTCGAAGAGATAAATCTGCATACATAATATTTCAAGAACTTCTGCCATCAATCAGTATTCGGGATACGTCGAAGTTGGAGATCACGACTGTTATAACCAAAGGAAAATTTTTGGTAAGAACTCCTCCAACCTTCTCGATATCCTAAAATCTGATGATAGGTCTCTTTGGTTCATTGTGAGAGGTGTTTCATTCCTTCTTGCTGACGAACATCAGCTTATCGATCTTTCTCTATATTGTATCTCGCGAAGTGTTCAAGGGAGTATACAAGTCAAACTTTAAAAGGGGTATGTATTTGCTTTCCTCTTTCGGTCGCCCAAAATCCGTGTTTGGTACCTAGCTAGTTCTAACATTTCTCAGTCGTCCACATGCTCAGCATGCTTGTCCAAGCCTCCAATTCCATTGTCGTCCAACATACAAGCATACAAATGATTCTTCTTCTTCGGTTGATCAGGGGCCTCTTCTTCATTCATTTCTCTCCTCCTAGGTCAGCAGACTTCGGGAGGAGTGTGGATGCCCCTACAGCCTGTGTCGTGAGCGGCTTAAAGATTTTTTGACCTCTTATAGGTTTCTTCTTGGCTCGATGGATTTATGTGAAACTTCCTTCTACATAGTATTGTTCTTCATAATGGCATTGTGCATGCCTTCTTTAATCTGAGTTAGTTTGTATGCCAAGGCATGGGAGTTTTGTTGCTAAGCCATCTGGTACATGATGTTATGCAACTCATTATCTCCTTGTAGACCACGATTATCCTGTAAGACCTAGAAATTTGGAAGTGATATGTGTCTGGTTATAGTATGCGGTAACGTAGGTCTGGAGGAAGGTTCGCCTAGGTGATTTCGTGGAGCGAATCTGGAAAATGGAGGAAGTTAAAAAGTTTCTTGATCTACTCTAGGCTGGACAAAATGAGTAGTAGTCAAAAACATGATCATCCATCCCTCAAGGACGAGGCAGGGGAACAAGTGGCTTTAGAAGCTGTCATAGTCTGATGGATCTGATGGAAAGAGTTTAACTCTGAACTTGATGTAATTAATTTGATGATGGATATTTGTGCTTCTTTTAAAACATCAAGTTTAACAAATGAAATTATGAATACTCTCTAATACCATAAATATTATAACGAATAATTTTGATAATCGAATAAGATCTGAATCTGATTCGGTTGAATCGAGAAACGATGGATCGTGGAAATCGTAGGAATCAAAAGTCGATTTCCAAAGGTGATGTCAATGTTTTGCTCTGGAACTATGTGATGATTAAAGATGATGAATTTTCGACTTATTGGTATGGTTCGAGGTTTCCGATGTGGTGGAGAGAGGGTAGATCTGCAAGGTTATCACTTTAATGCTCAACTCAATAAGATAGTGAAAAGTGGGAATTGAAGGGAAATGATTTGAATATCTGAAGGGTCGTGTGTTTTTCTATTTAAATACGAGAGATGGGTAGTAATTATATGTGTGTGAGATATGGTCAACCCTTGGATTGATTCTTGGAGATTGACATAGTATCTTCGTGATGGATACTCTGACATAGAGGTAAAAATCTGCCTACTTTTCATGCGATAGCTTCTTACTTCGCTATTAGGTTTTCATTTTTTTTACCTTGTGGTGAACCCAAAACAGATGATAACCTCATACATATGACTGTAAGTGTTTGTTGGCAGCAATTTTGATAAAACAATGTTTTGATAATGTTTTGCTAAATGTCTTGACATTTGGAACAAACTGTTTTTGAACGATGTCAAAGCAGATGTCTTGACATCTGCCTCCTGAGCTGAACGCAACTCATGTCAGTTTAAGTTTTTTGTTTCCTGTTTTCATGCGTGCCATAATTCAGGATTTGTGACTCATAGGCTGCGAAAATATGGAGGAATATTTTTCTATTTGAATTATCCTTATGGATTGTATCTTGACTTGTTTTTATGAAAATATTCAAAAGATTGAAATATTTGTTTTTCAGCCCAAGCCCACAATTGTGCCCATGACCCTTATGTCGTCAGTGCGTTTATAGAATTTTATTCTGCTTCGCGCGACTTGCATAAGGCGAGGGTGTTATTCGATGAAACAATGAAGAAAGATGTTGTTTTGTGGACGGCCATGATTGATGGTTATGGCAAAATAGGGGATGTTGAAAGTGCGAGAGAGCTGTTTGATGAAATGCCTGACAGAAATGTTGTGTCGTGGAGTGCAATGATGGCAGCTTATTCTCGTGTTAATGACTTTAAGGAAGTGCTGGCTTTGTTTTTAGAGATGCAGAATGAAGGCATGAAGCCGAATGCCTCTGTACTTGTTACTGTGCTTACTGCATGTGCGCATCTGGGTGCACTTACTCAGGGAATGTGGGTACATTCCTATGCAAGGCAATTCGAGAGGATAAGCTCGAATCCCATCCTTGCGACGGCTTTTGTTGACATGTATTCAAAGTGTGGATGTGTGGAATCGGCTTTGGATGTTTTTTATGGTATTTATGATAAGGATGTTGGAGCTTGGAATGCTATGATTTCTGGTGTGGCCTTGAATGGGGATGCCAGGAAATCGTTGAAGTTGTTTCAACAAATGGTTGTTTCTGGAAGTCGCCCTAATGAGACTACCTTTGTGGCTGTCCTTACTGCTTGTACACATGCGGGGATGGTTCAGGAAGGTCTTCGGTTATTTGAAGAGATGAGTGGAACTTACAGAGTTGAGCCGTGTGCGGAGCATTACGCGTGTGTTGTGGACCTTTTGTCTAGGGCTGGCATGGTGGTGGAAGCCGAGAGGTTTATTGAGGAGAAGATGGGTGGATTTGCAGCTGGCGATGCTAATGTGTGGGGTGCTATACTGAATGCGTGTAGAATTCATAAGAATATTAATGTTGGGAACAGAGTGTGGAAAAAGCTGATTAATATGGGAGTAGCTGATTGTGGTACTCATGTTCTTACGTATAACATATATAGAGAAGCTGGATGGGATGCAGAGGCAAGCAGAGTTAGGAGTATGATTTCAGAAGCAGGGATGAAGAAGAAACCTGGATGCAGCATTATAGAGGTGGGGAATGAAGTTGAAGAGTTTCTTGCTGGTGACCAGTCTCATCCACAAGCACTGGAAATGTGCAGGTTGCTTGATTCAATTCTCAAGATGGACAATTTAGAGCACATCTAGTAATGGGTGTAAAGGTAATTTTCAGTGCTAAGTTATCTTATTAATTAATTTATAGTATCATTGTAGTCATTTGGTGCAAGTGCCTATAAAGTCAAGAGTTAATACTAGAGCATATCATTGCATAAAGAATTTGGAGATATTTTATACTGGTTTGTGTGAGCATTATAGACATCTTCCTCTCAGGCTTTATTAATTTACTTTCATAATTTGCTCTAGTTATACAGAGTACCACAATTGCAATAATGATCCATCATGCACTAAACTTTTGTGATTTTTATGTACTAGCTGATACATTATGGCTACAAATTAGTGTAAAATCAGAAATAGGCATTTCTGTTTTCCAGTTTGTTACTCATCTTTTATTTTTCATTTCACAGCAACCTTTTTCCTCTCATCTGTTTGGTGATGAGCAAGTAGCAAAGAGCAATTTAGCATTTTTTTCGGTTTCGCGGGTGTCAAGAACACTAATTTGCGTGAAAGTCTTCTGCTGATGGTAAATCACTGATAATTTGTTTCAGCCTTTCTGCTCCGGTACCAAGCTCAAGTTCAGTTATATCTCTTACGATGGAATACTGTTTAGTGATGCTTGAATTTGCTTTCTGAACCATATACCAGGCACTTAACCATTTGCATTGAACCATATATCAGGTTCACTTCTGCCAAATTTCCTAGCAAAAGGAGCATTGCTGTCCACCATTAACTGGTAGTCATTGATTGTGAGGAAATGTTGGCGTTGTTTTGGAAGGTTGTCCTATGAAATGAAATGAAATTGAGGTCATGGTTCACAGTAGTGTTGCGAAATCCTCAGCATTACAGATGGCTGTGTGAAAGTATCCTCAGGGGATGACAGAAAGTTATCATAATACATCAAGACAGTTCAAGGCAAGTTATCCAACCCCATAATACACAATATGCATTAAAATGGTGAGAAAGCATCATACACAGCAAAATCAAGAATCAACGTTTAAGAACTTGGATAACCAGGAACTGGAATTACCCCTTCTGAGTTTCTTTTTCTAGATTTTCCTCTAGTTCTGACTCAAGTCAGATTTATGTAAATCTCTAATCTTTTTTTTTTTAATCGAGAAGGGGAGGTTATTATCTAATAGAGTTTCTTTAATGATTATCATACAATTTCAACTTCGTAGACGGAAACTATTGATCTCACGCAATAGATTAGCGGCAAACTGCTTTGTATTTTAGTTAAACTTTATGCGAAGAGAGACTGAGAAATTATACCTGTGGAACATATAACCAAATTATCAATAAAATAAATCTATGGAATGGTTACACAGGTAATATCACATCCTTGCAAAGGAAATAATATTTCATCAAAATATTATTTTCACATCAGGGACCATGCCTGACCAAGGATCGGTACCCCTACCCATGTCCCCAGGTGAAAATTTGGTATGAGGTTGACGCATTGTCAGACCCACTATTGTCTCTCAAGTGGTTAACTATCAAGAAGGGGTGACTCAATTATTTGCCATTTTTAGGCTTGCTTTCTCTATGTGTGTTGGTGTTATGTGTGTATAGGTGTTATGTGTGTGTGAATGTTGTATCATGGGATTTTTATTGCTTTTGTCATAATCATGTGGCGTTTGTAGCATCACCCTTGAGTCTTTTTGATGGTGCTTCAATCTCTTTGGTTGTTCCCTGAAATTATAATTACTTTTCATAATCTGAAGGGTAAAAAATGATTTAGGGAGTGAAAATTCCTTTAATTGAATGATTGTAATGCATCTTGATTTTTACAAAATAAAAGAAAATAAAGTTAAAATATTTGGGTTGCATAATTGTCGCTTGTTGGTCGTGTGGAAATTGTTATCCAGATCAATTACGATCACCCACTTCTTTTTGTCTAGTCTAGACGAATTGTGATACTCGTAGGAGGCTTGATGGCCATGTGTTCCAGTTGCCCGATCAAAAAGGCCATGTTGATTTCCACGGCCTTAACCTCACCTTCTTCAGATCCCTCCTAAAGGGCCTTGTAAATCCTTTTCACTTCTGAAAGATCAACATCGATTGTCACCGACTTATTATGTATGTTGTGGTACTTCAAATTGAGGTGAACCGGGGATGCCACTGCATCCAGGGTCAGAGGGTTACGGTGTCATTGAAGGCTTGCCGATCAGACCCTTTATAAGGCCACAAATTTTCTTTCTTCAATCCCATCTTCTCGAAGAGATAAATCTGCATACATAATATTTCAAGAACTTCTGCCATCAATCAGTATTCGGGATACGTCGAAGTTGGAGATCAGGACTGTTATAACCAAAGGAAAATTTTTGGTAAGAACTCCTCCAACCTTCTCGATATCCTAAAATCTGATGATAGGTCTCTTTGGTTCATTGTGAGAGGTGTTCCATTCCTTCCTGCTGACGAACATCAGCTTATCGATCTTTCTCTATATTGTATATCGCGAAGTGTTCAAGGGAGTATACAAGTCAAACTTTAAAAGGGGTATGTGTTTGCTTTCCTCTTTCGGTCGCCCAAAATTTGTGTTTGGTACCTAGATAGTTCTAACATTTCTCAGCCGTCCACATGCTCAGCATGCTTGTCCAAGCCTTCAATTCCATTGTCGTCCAACATACAAGCATACAAATGATTCTTCTTCTTCGGTTGATCAGGGGCCTCTTCTTCGTTCATTTCTCTCCTCCTAGGTCAGCAGACTTCGGGAGGAGTGTGGATGCCCCTACATCCTGTGTCGTGAGCGGCTTAAAGATTTTTTGACCTGTTCTAGGTTTCTTCTTGGCTCGATGGATTTATGTGAAGCTTCCTTCTACATAGTATTGTTCTTCATAATGGCATTGTGCATGCCTTCTTTAATCTGAGTTAGTTTGTATGCCAAGTGTTGTACCCCAAAATTTACCCTCTCATTTCTCAATATTTTCTCACCACAAGACTCTGGGAGCTCAAGATCAAGTTAGGGTTTGCTCTGCTCAAGACCCCTCCTTGCACTGTTGACACAAATTAGGGTTTGAGGTTGCACAAAGATGTTTTGACCTAAAAGGCCCAAAATGACTTTCATGCTTCATGTTGGACTCACAAGTTTATCCATATCAAGTTTCAAGCCTTGATTCCAATCTTTGCCCAGTCAATTGGACAGTTGACCTAGAAATCAGCTGTATTGGGGGAAAAGTCAACTGTGACCAATTGATAGTCAAACCTCATGAAATTTGACCCACATCAACATTATGAACTCATATGGACCATTTGATCAAGTTTGGATCACAATTCCACAAGAAATTTGATTAGATCACCAAAAGGGCAAAATGGTCATTTTTAGGGTTTTGACTGCACAAAGGCAATTCTTGACTGTTTGACCTAACCAATGGCAATTCAAGCTCACATATGGACTCAAGGACCCAATGGCATTGTCTTGACATGTTCAACAAATTCAAAAGATCCCAATTGCACAACATTGACAGATGAATTTTCCAGTCAACTGAGCAAAATTTGACTGTATACTGAAAAGTCAAACTTTGACTTTTTGGTCAAAATCAAGTGTCAAGATTCATTTTTCATCAAGACATGTCAAATTATGAAACTTGTTCATCAAGAAATCAAAAATTACAAATTAGGGTTTAAAATGAAGAATTTTCATAACTTAGAATTTTTCTAAGTTATGAAAATCCCTAATTTTTTCTTAACTTTGTCTCATCTTTTCATCAAGATACATTTGGATTCAAACAAAACTCAAAACATGAAAGTTATATTCTATCTCAAAATCTACAACTTTGCTTCACAAAGTTTCCTCAAAAGAAGCTTGTAGCTCAAGTTATGATTTTTGGAACAAGGGTGCAAAACATTCTTAACTTAGAAATATTTTGACCTATTCTAGGCAGGATTTTTGCCTAACTTCATGGCCATTTTTCACATGCTTCCACTTGGAATTTCAACTTGCATTACAAAGATGGATTGTAGTACACATTCCAAGCTTTCCAAATTATCCAAGAACTTCTCAAACACCCTTGTGGTTAGGGAGAATCGAACTTGTCAATATAGGCAAAAGTCACTTTGATTCATGGCCAAATGCATGTTCATAACTTGGGCATTTTTGAAATCAACTTACACAAGCTAGTTACAGGCCTCTAATCCTTCTTACACTCAATAATTAAATGCCAATCCATTGTGTTCTAGCATTATTTTGCTCATTTGGTCATTACATGAAGAATTAAGCCTTAAATAGAAAAAGCAAGTTATCCATTCTTGTAAAGCACAACTTTATGTCAAACACAAATCCAAGAAGTACAAAGTAAATCTCTGAGACACAAAGGCATGGACATATCCCACTGATCAAGACTAACATTTGCAGCATACTTGAGGGGCCTGTGGTAGCCTAGAATCCAGGTTGACAAACTTTGCTTATCTAAGAAGAAACTTTGCATTTTGAACACCAACTCACATTCCTGTCAAGAGAAGCTTAAGCAAACTTATTGAGCACATTCCAAACATCATAACTGAGCTGAAACACGACCAAGCCATCCCTAAAACTCCCTCATCCATCAAAACACAGTTTTGTGGCAAAACAGGGTATCTTCTGCATATTGACTTCCACAGTTCATTTCCCTCGTGCGTTTTCATCCAAACCACCTCAAACACCTTCCATAACATCCATACAAACTATTCCAAGCATTGAACTGTAACTGTAACATCCCTACCATCACTTGCCATTTTCAGTTTTCAACTTTACAGGTGGACTTCTATAGCTTGATACAGTAAGATTCAAGACACACCAAGCATTGGAAAAGCATCCCTAAAGTTCAAGCAAGTTGTACAAGTCCTCAAAATCCATTGAAAGCACCTCCATTGTTGTACACGTTTCAAGCTGAAAAGGTAAGTTCTTGAACTTCTATCTCTCTATCCAAGCATATTTAGGCTTAGGTTTGTGAAGAAATTATGTCCTACTCATGGCCCTGAAGCTACCTGTATTCTCACTTTTCATTTATATTGTGTGTGTTAAGAGAATTTGGAACCTGAACATTAGGAAAAAGTTAGATCAAGAATTGGGGGAGAAGAAATTCTCTCTCATTTCTGAGAGTTAGATCAAGTTCTTGGTATGTATGGATTCGTGGTTTGATGCTTGACATTTTTTGTGTTATAAGTTTGTGCTAAAAATCAAAGAATCAGGATATTTGAACAAGGTGGGAAAGGCGCGCGTTTTTGACAAAATTGTTGCTGGAGGTTGAAGAAGCTTGCTTTGGGCTGGGCCTGACTTGTTCTTTCTATTTGCACACTCATTTTCCACTTGCACCCCCTTGGCCCATTGTGTTTATTTTTATCATTTTTTGACTTTTTCTTTTTGTTTCTGACTTGTTATTTTTTGTTAAAATATAAAAAACATTAAAAAATATTTTTCACCTTCTTTTTGTATTTTTTAGGCATTTATTTGTTTTATTTGATATATGTAAATAAATAGGTATTTACTTTTTATTCAAATATTAAAAAAATAATACAAAATACATTTTATGTTCTGATTTTATTTTATTTTATCTTTTGAAAACATTTTCTAAAAAATATATTTTTTTTGTAAATATTAAATATTTTATTTTTGTACATATTTAATACATTTAGTAAATAATATAAATACATATATATATTTATTAGAATATTTAGGACAAAAATACAAAATAATACATTTTTATTTTTATTAATATTTGACTTCAAAAATCACTTTTTTACAATATACTTTCTTTTTATTTATTTTTTGTACATAATTAATAAATATTGTATATAATACATAATAAATATCTTTTATTTACAAAATTAGAGTTTTGCCCTAAACATGAAAATATCCAAAAATTAACCTTTTCTATTTTTATTTCACTTGTAAATAAATCATACACACTTACACAAATTCATTTACACATACACATTTACTTATTCTTGTACATTACTTTACATTTACATTTACGATTAATTCGATTTGGTTGTAAATATTGGGATACCACTCTCTTATATAAGTCTCATCCCCATTTGTAAATTTGTACCCCCACTCCCGGATACTTATTTGTAATAGCGTAGACTTTAAATTCCCGCAATTTATCGCTTTCAAATATACCATGGTTAGACCTAGGGTTTGTATGTACATAAAATCAAACGCTAGATAACCTAATACAAGACAAATGCATGAAATCAATACACAATTCACACTTGCACCCCTAGGGTAATCCCACATGTTGCCTTCCAAAATGGGCCATGCTTGCACGTTGAGTATCTTTGGCAAAACAAAACAATTCAAATGATCATAGTCCCTCGATGACGCTTTCGAAAGTTGCCTAATCAAAATGATCACAGTCCCTTCAAGCAAATTGCCAAAGACACTTGGCACCATTGCATTCATGGTCCATACGATGACCCGCGCCTGTCCCGTTAAACATCCTAATACAAGATTGTCCACCAAATACAATGGTGGAACAAAATTGTTAAAAGGGTTAAAACATGAGAAAAACCTTTGAGTACAATAGGGTAGACAAACTCTTAGTTACTTGATCAACTTGCAAAAACACTTGCCTACTTTTCAAAACCACACTCCACAAACACTTTCAAAACAAACTTCCAAAAACATTTTGAAACATCTTTTCGAAAAGATACACACCTTTGTATATACTCAAACACGAGTCATTACATTGGTTGCCTAAGACAAGGCGTCTTCTTCAAAAACATTTTCAAAAACACACACACACACACCACAATTTCAAGCAATTGAAAATCAAGGCAAGTGATCTAAACAAGTAACTAAGAGCCCATGGATAACCATGGATGAAAAGGGTGCTAATACCTTCCCTTTTCATAATCTACCCCCCGAACCCACGAAACATCTCAAAAGGTTTTTCCTGTGCTTTTTAACCTTTCCTTTAGGATAAAATAAAAAGTCGGTGGCGACTCTTGCTCAACCGAAACATTTGCGAATACAAACGCAAAACTCAAGTCAGTTCTCCCACCGTATCACAGAACTGGCGACTCTGCTGGGGAGAAATCTAAAAGTGGGGTTACCTTAGGGTTTAGATCACCTTTACATTATTGCTTTGATTGCCTTGATTGCTTTACTTTTTTGGCTCCTTGTTTGGGTTTGTTGAAAATTGTACACCCGGATTTGGGGGCACCTTTTTAGGTAAATAGCAAAAAACTGTGAGGGAACTGTGCGGGGTATACCGACATGGTTGAAGCAGTAAGCTATGTTAGTGTGACATATTTGTAAGTACCGGTAACCCTTGAGTTCAGTCAAGGAGAGTACGGGGCCGCTGAGTGATGTCGTGAAGCACTAACGAACTCTTAGAACCTTAATTGACCATCTTAGCCTTTTTAGGGGTAGTGAGATGACCGACTTTGGTGCAGTCCGAAGTTGGTAGATACTCGATACTACACTCATTGAGGGTTGTTTTCTTGGAATATTTTGGTCGCCAGTTAAGTGGCTAAATCAAAACAATGAACACAGAAAACAATCCAATGATATTGAGCTCCTTAGAACCCAGTTTCTATTTTAGGACAGGATGAGCCAACTAACTTCAAGAGGGTACTTACCTACAACCCCATGCAAGCCTAAACCTAAGGACTTGTTTGCTTTGTGTGAATATGATTGTCTGTATATACACTTACTTGCTTTCGCATACATGTACATAACATCATAACATCATACCATAGCATTTTCAATAACCATTTCAAGGATCTCGAGGGTTTCTTTTGATGCAGGGTTACGTTGAACCAGACGTCTACCAAAGGGCAAGAGGTTTCTCCTCTAAACAAATGCCATCAAAGATCAAGTACAACAACTTGAATCAGGGGCTATGACCCACTCGACATGGTGAGCTTGATTCTCGTGGAAAGACATCCACCGGTGCACAGTTCTCCAATCAAAGATCAAAGTTCAACCTCTAACATTCTCTTGTGTTTACCCCAAGAGATCCTTGAAAACATTGCATAAATATCACACATATTATTGCATAACAGGTTTCTCCTTTTCAGGTTTCCTTATTCTTCCTACTGTTTATTTCAGTAAGATGGATATGGAACAAACGGTGAAAGATCTCCAAGCTCAAAACGCTCAATTCCAGCAAATGCTTCTGGCTATGGGTAAAGGGCAAGAGAATCTGACAGCTCTCCTTCTCAAAGACAAGAAGAAGAAGTCTAAGAAGGCAGCGAGCATCCTGAACTTGAGAAGAAGTCCTAAAACCCTAGACCTTTCAACTCCACCCAGCATAGGGGCCAGTCTTGAAGAAGACCACAATTTAGAGACTGAGGAAGCTGACTACTCCGAAGAACAATATCCTCCCGCTGATGACAAGTACAAACAGTTGGAGGATCGCCTCAATGCTATGGAGGTTCAACAAGTACCTGGCTTGGACTTAGGAGACTTGGGTTTAGTTCTTGGATTGGTCAATCCGCCAAAGTTCAAAGTCCCTACCTTTGCTCGGTACGATGGGGTTTCTTGCCCTAAGATGCATCTAATGTCTTATGTCCGCAAGATTCAACCATACGCAACTGATCCAAAGCTTTGGATCCACTTCTTCCAAGAAAGTCTGGTAGGGGCTCAACTCGAGTGGTTCTATCAATTGGAGAATTCTCGCATCCACACCTGGGAAGACCTAGCCCGGGCCTTTTACAAACAATATCAGTACAATGCTGATCTCGCACCAACTCATGTGCAATTGCAGAACATGACCATGGGTTCTGGCGAGAACTTCAAAGGATATGCTCAAAGATGGAGAGATTTGGCTGGTAGAGTGCAACCCCCTTTAACTGACAGAGAACTGATTGACCTCTTCATGGGAACTTTGACTGGGCCTTTCTTCAATCACTTAATTGGAACCTCTTCATCTGGGTTCACCGAGCTAATACTGATCGGCGAGAGGGTCGAAGCTGGCATCAAGAGTGGAAAGATCCAAGGAACTACATCCTCGGATACTCAAATAATTCCCTACAATGGAAGGAAAGAGTCCAATGTTGCGAACAGTCAAAAGGGTCGTCATGACCAACACGTAGGGTCAATCTTGATCTCTAATCCTACGCCTGCTCAACAAAGACAGGGGCATCGGCATAAGGAGGTCGCGCCTAAGAGACAGTTCACCAAGATCAACATGTCACCGTCTCAGGCACTGCAACACTTGTTGAAGAGGGATCTGATTACATTGAGGGCTCCTCTCCGGAACCCAAATACTTCTGCTCCTACTTATCATCCCAATGAAAGGTGTGCGTACCACTCTGACAGTCCGGGACATGACACAAACAACTGTTGGCCGCTGAAGAACAAGATCCAAGACATGATCGATGCCAAAGAGATCGAGTTTGGTCCTCCGGAGACTCTAGCATGATCACTACTCTGATGTCGGCTCATTGAGATTGTGTTTGTTTCATTTTGAACTTTCAAAGTTGTAATCTTTTGTTATTCAAACAATTATCTTTTAATGTCAAACTCTGTTTCATTAATGCATTGCATATGTTTGTCTTGAATTCATACATTCGTTTTCACTACCCTTATGCTTTCTTTTTGACATTTAACTCTTGATAAAAAGCTGCAAGCCTTTAGAGGGAGGATGACGAAACAATACCATAATCTCATACAGTATGCTTTTGAACAGACCGTGCTGATGATGTACAGGCATTTCTTTCAATTCCCAAACACTGGAGTTATAAGGAAGATAATCCCTAGTCAACCCCTTCGAGCCAAAGAAGTAGGAGTTTTCTGTTCTAAACAATCAAAAACTTTGATATAAACCTGGGGCAAGGTAGTATCTCAGTTAATTCAAAAGAAAATGCGCATTGAAGTCGCAAACTCTCAATTCGTAACACAATGAACGACGTCAACAAAAAAGGCATTCCTTTGGAATCAAAAGACAAGGGTGGTTCCCTATCACATAGGCAGTCAATCTCTCAAAAGAGAAAAGCCCACTAAGCCAAAACCTACAAAGGAGGCTTAAGAAAGCTGGGGCATCCCGCTGACTATGATCTCGAAAACAGAGATAGTCAGGCAAAAGTTAGGGATAACAAATCAAAATCAAAATAGAGAGGTCATTACAAATCCTCAACAACATGAAAAATGTTGCAAAAGAAAAAGGAGATGATGACTGTCTCCCAAAATTCAACTGGTGAACCATCACCCAAAAAGTCGTTCCAAACTCGAATAGAGTGCGACGCACAATTAACTGAGCTTAGGGTTGAAGAACATCACGAAGAGTGGGTGGGTACAAATATACTTTGAGCCTTTATCCTTTGTTTCTTAAACCGTGAACCAAGCCACGTTACAACCCTTCAAAAGTCCTAATTGAAGCATGGGTTAGTTCGAAAGCATACTGTTACAAAAGGTATCCTGACTCCTGTAAGGCTTTGCTCTAAATCTTGTGTTGAACTTGTCTTATGAAAAGTTTTCTGCTAAAAAACGCATTTTTCAAAACTTCGAGACAAACATAAACTTTGCATTGCTTGAATATCATTGTTTGCATTTGACTATTTGTTTGACAGCGAAGAAATTCATACAGCGAATGTTCGGAGGAACGAAAACTCTCTCAGTGAGTAAAATCACTTCAAAAAGGATGACACTTCCATTGACAAATCTCCTATCAACAAGGGGCATGACATGTCACCATCCAATTAATCTGGGACAGTCCAATCAAGATTTCAAGAAATCTCTCAATTCGCAGAGTAATCTGATTCAAGACTCCTTCATCATCACTTGGGGCATTCGAATGTCAAAAGTGTTCAACAATTCCTTCATCACCTGCTGGAAGCTACAACCACCAACAGAGTAACGGACGATTGAAGCTCCTAAAAAATTTGTTTCACTCGAGAGTGAAGACTCTCATCCTTATCACCTCAGAAGATATAGTTCAAGATGTGACCCAAGATGTGGCGACATTCTATAACTTATTCAGATTTCCTTCCAGATATAGTTCAAGATGTGACCCAAGATTTGGCGACATTCTATAACTTATTCAGATTTCCTTCCAGATATAGTTCAAGATGTGACCCAAGATTTGGCGACATTCTATAACTTATTCAGATTTCCTTCCAGAAATAGTTCAAGATGTGACCCAAGATTTGGCGACATTCAGTAATTTATTCCAGATTTCATTCTAGAAATAGTTCAAGATGTGACCCCAAATTTGGCGACATTCCGTAACTTATTCCAGATTTCCTTCCAGAAATAGTTCAAGATGTGACCCAAGATGTGGCGACATTCTATAACTTATTCAGATTTCCTTCCAAATATAGTTCAAGATGTGACCCAAGATTTGGCGACATTCTATAACTTATTCAGATTTCCTTCCAGATATAGTTCAAGATGTGACCCAAGATTTGGCGACATTCTATAACTTATTCAGATTTCCTTCCAGATATAGTTCAAGATGTGACCCAGATGTGGCGACATTCTATAACTCATTCAGATTTGCTTCCAGATATAGTTCAAGATGTGACCCAAGATTTGGCGACATTCTATAACTCATTCAGATTTGCTTCCAGATATAGTTCAAGATGTGACCCAAGATTTGGCGACATTCAGTAACTTATTCCAGATTTCCTTCCAGAAATAGTTCAGATGTGACCCAGATTTGGCCATATTCCGATACTCATTCCAGATTTGCTTCTAGAGATAGTTCAAGATGTGACCCAGAGATGGCGACATTCAGTAACTTATTCTAGATCAACACCTGCAGCAATCAGAATATTCTTGCAATCCCCAGCCATAGAGCCTTACAGAATCTAATTCCCCTCAGAATCAAGTTTCAAAATCCCCAGTGGAGCCAAAACTGTCAATCCCCATCGGAGTTCATCAAATTCCCCAACATAACTTACCAGTGGAATCCCCAGCGGAGTTCTCATCGAAACCTCAGCGAAGTATCTCTTCCCACAGAGTAATTCCCCGCAGAGTAATCTCTCCAACAAGTTTATTCCCCAACGGAGTCATCTTCTTCTACCGGTTTATTCCTGCAACCATCATCCCCAGCGGAAGCAAAGAACTTTACTCTTCAACATCAGCCCAGGATTTGATTTCCCGGCCTTCGTCAAGGATTTATTTTCCTAGTCGAAAACACATTCATAGACATTTCACATTTTATACATCCTGATACATTCATATACGCATCATATCATACAACCTCATCATGACATCATGCACTTCATACATCATGACATTGCATATGACTAATGTTTTGCCTTTTCAGGAAAAAGGCCAATCCAAAGATGATTACTATCAACTGTCATAATTCCAGATTCGATTCCTGTATCTAGCCAGGGCATATCTGTGAGTAACTGATTGTAGATTCGATTCCTGTATCCAGCCAGGGCATGTCTGCATGAAGAGTTTCCAGATTCGACACCTGTATCCAGCCAGGGCATATCTGTAGACGACCAATTCCAGATTCGACACCTGTATCTAGCCAGGGCATATATGTGAGTAACTGATTGTAGATTCGATTCCTGTATACAGCCAGGGCATGTCTGCATGAAGAGTTTAGAGATTCGATTCCTGTATCCAGCCAAGGCATATCTGTAGACGACCGATTCCAGATTCGACACCTGTATCTAGCCAGGGCATATCTGTGAGTAACTGATTGTAGATTCGATTCCTGTATCCAGCCAGGGCATGTCTGCATGAAGAGTTTAGAGATTCGATTCCTGTATCCAGCCAGGGCATATCTGTAGACGACCAATTCCAGATTCGATTCTTGTATCTAGCCAGGGCATATCTGTGAGCGTTTGATTGTAGATTCGATACCTGTATCCAGCCAGGGCATATCTGCATAAAGAGTTTGAAGATCAACCGGTAGCAAGCCAGGAAGTTATCTTTCTTTCTCAAGTACGCAGGTTCTCGCTAAGGAATCTCTTACGCGATCGACACACAATTCCAAATGGCATCTCTAAGCCCATCCTCTTACCAACACTTCCAAATGGCATCTTTAAGCCCATTTCCAGATGGCATCTATAAGCCCATCCTCCTACCAGCAGTCACCAGATGTCATCTTTAAGCCCATCACAAAATGGCATCTTTAAGCCCATTCCCTCCACCATCACATCACCAAGTGCAAATTTTTGGGCACTCTAGTGTCCAATCTCCTTTTACCCTCGAGTCACGAAAGGCAAACTTGCCAATCTAACTCTTCAGGTTCAAGAAGATTGAACAGGGGCAATTGTTGTACCCCAAAATTTTCCCTCTCATTTCTCAACATTTTCTCACCACAAGACCCTGGGAGCTCAAGATCAAGTTAGGGTTTGCTCTGCTCAAGAGCCCTCCTTGCACTGTTGACACAAATTAGGGTTTGAGGTTGCACAAAGATTTTTTGACCTAAAAGGCCCAAAATGACTTTCATGCTTCATGTTGGACTCACAATTTTATCCATACCAAGTTTCAAGCCTTGATTCCAATCTTTTCCCAATCAATTGGACAGTTGACCTAGAAATCAGCTGTATTGGGGGAAAAGTCAATTGTGACCAATTGATAGTCAAACCTCATGAATTTTGACCCACATCAACATTATGAACTCATATGGACCATTTGATCAAGTTTGGATCACAATTCCACAAGAAATTTGATCAGATCACCAAAAGGGCAAAATGGTATTTTTTTAGGGTTTTGACTGCACAAAGGCAATTCTTGACTGTTTGACCTAACCAATGGAAATTCAAGCTCACATATGGACTCAAGGACCCAATGGAATTGTCTTTACATGTTCAACAAATTCAAAAGATCCCAATTGCACAACATTGACAGATGAATTTTCCAGTCAACTGAGCAAAATTTGACTGTATACTAAAAAGTCAAACTTTGACTTTTTGGTCAAAATCAAGTGTCAAGATTCATTTTTCATCAAGACATGTCAAATTATGAAACTTGTTCATCAAGAAATCAAAAATTACAAATTAGGGTTTAAAATGAAGAATTTTCATAACTTAGAATTTTTCTAAGTTATGAAAATCCCTAATTTTTTTCTAACTTTGTCCCATCTTTTCATCAAGATACATTTGGATTCAAACAAAACTCAAAACATGAAAGTTATAGTCCATTGCAAAATCTACAACTTTGATTTACAAAGTTTCCTCAAAAGAAGCTTGTAGATCAAGTTATGATTTTTGGAACAAGGGTGCAAAACATTCTTAACTTAGAAATATTTTGACCTATTCTAGGCAGGATTTTTGCCTAACTTCATGGCCATTTTTCACATGCTTCCACTTGGAATTTCAACTTGCATTACAAAGATGGATTGTAGTACACATTCCAAGCTTTCCAAATTGTCCAAGAAATTCTCAAACACCCTTGTGGTTAGGGAGAATCGAATTTGTCAATATGGGCAAAAGTCACTTTGATTCATGGCCAAATGCATGTTCATAACTTGGGCATTTTTGAAATCAGCTTACACAATCTAGTTACAGGCCTCTAATCCTTATTACACTCAATAATTAAATGCCAATCCATTGTGTTCTAGCATTATTTTGCTCATTTGGTCATTACATGAAGAATTAAGCCATAAATAGAAAAAGCAAGTTATCCATTCTTGTAAAGCACAACTTTATGTCAAACACAAATCCAAGAAGTACAAAGTAAATCTCTGAGGCACAAAGGCATGGACATATCCCACTGATCAAGACTAACATTTGCAGCATACTTGAGGGGCCTGTGGTAGCCTAGAATCCAGGTTGACAAACTTTGCTTATCTAAGAAGAAACTTTGCATTTTGAACACCAACTCACATTCCTGTCAAGAGAAGCTTAAGCAAAGTTATTGAGCACATTCCAAACATCATAACTGAGCTGAAACACGACCAAGCCATCCCTAAAACTCCCTCATCCATCAAAACACAGTTTTGTGGCAAAACAGGGTATCTTCTACATATTGACTTCCACAGTTCATTTCCCTTGTGCGTTTTCATCCAAACCACCTCAAACACCTTCCATAACATCCATACAAACTATTCCAAGCATTGAACTGGAACTGTAACATCCCTACCATCACTTGCCATTTTCAGTTTTCAACTTTACAGGTGGACTTCTATAGCTTGATACAGTAAGATTCAAGACACACCAAGCATTGGAAAAGCATCCCTGAAATTCAAGCAAGCTGTACAAGTCCTCAAAATTCATTGAAAGCACCTCCATTGTTGTACACGTTTCAAGCTGAACAGGTAAGTTCTTGAACTTCTATCTCTCTATCCAAGCATATTTAGGCTTAGGTTTGTGAAGAAATTATGTCCTACTCATGGCCCTGAAGCTACCTGTATTCTCACTTTTCATTTATATTGTGTGTGTTAAGAGAATTTGGAACCTGAACATTAGGAAAAAGTTAGGTCAAGAATTGGGGGAGAAGAAATTCTCTCTCATTTCTGAGAGTTAGATCAAGTTCTTGGTATGTATGGATTCGTGGTTTGATGCTTGACATTTTTTGTGTTATAAGTTTGTGCTAAAAATCAAAGAATCAGGATATTTGAACAAGGTGGGAAAGGCGCGCGTTTTTGACAAAATTGTTGCTGGAGGTTGAAGAAGCTTGCTTTGGGCTGGGCCTGACTTGTTCTTTCTATTTGCACAATCATTTTCCACTTGCACCCCCTTGGCCCATTGTGTTTATTTTTATCATTTTTTGACTTTTTCTTTTTGTTTCTGACTTGTTATTTTTTGTTAAAATATAAAAAACATTAAAAAATATTTTTCACCTTCTTTTTGTATTTTTTAGGCATTTATTTGTTTTATTTGATATATGTAAATAAATAGGTATTTACTTTTTATTCAAATATTAAAAAAATAATACAAAATACATTTTATGTTCTGATTTTATTTTATTTTATCTTTTGAAAACATTTTCTAAAAAATATACTTTTTTTGTAAATATTAAATATTTTATTTTTGTACATATTTAATACATTTAGTAAATAATATAAATACATATATATTTATTAGAATATTTAGGACAAAAATACAAAATAATACATTTTTATTTTTATTAATATTTGACTTCAAAAATCACTTTTTTACAATATACTTTCTTTTTATTTATTTTTTGTACATAATTAATAAATATTGTATATAATACATAATAAATATCTTTTATTTACAAAATTAGGGTTTTGCCCTAAACATGAAAATATCCAAAAATTAACCTTTTCTATTTTTATTTCACTTGTAAATAAATCATACACACTTACACAAATTCATTTACGCATACACATTTACTTATTCTTGTACATTACTTTACATTTACATTTACGATTAATTCGATTTGGTTGTAAATATTGGGATACCACTCTCTTATATAAGTCTCATCCCCATTTGTAAATTTGTACCCCCACTCCCGGATACTTATTTGTAATAGCGTAGACTTTAAATTCCCGTAATTTATCGCTTTCAAATATACCATGGTTAGACCTAGGGTTTGTATGTACATAAAATCAAACGCTAGATAACCTAATATAAGACAAATGCATGAAATCAATACACAATTCACACTTGCACCCCTAGGGTAATCCCACATGTTGCCTTCCAAAATGGGCCATGCTTGCACGTTGAGTATCTTTGGCAAAACAAAACAATTCAAATGATCATAGTCCCTCAATGACGCTTTCGAAAGTTGCCTAATCAAAATGATCATAGTCCCTTCAAGCAAATTGCCAAAGACACTTGGCACCATTGCATTCATGGTCCATACGATGACCCGCGCCTGTCCCGTTAAACATCCTAATACAAGATTGTCCACCAAATACAATGGTGGAACAAAATTGTTAAAAGGGTTAAAACATGAGAAAAACCTTTGAGTACAATAGGGTAGACAAACTCTTAGTTACTTGATCAACTTGCAAAAACACTTGCCTACTTTTCAAAACCACACTCCACAAACACTTTCAAAACAAACTTCCAAAAACATTTTGAAAAATCTTTTCGAAAAGATACACACCTTTGTATATACTCAAACACGATTCATTACATTGGTTGCCTAAGACAAGGCGTCTTCTTCAAAAACATTTTCAAAAACACACACACACACCACAATTTCAAGCAATTGAAAATCAAGGCAAGTGATCTAAACAAGTAACTAAGAGCCCATGGATAACCATGGATGAAAAGGGTGCTAATACCTTCCCTTTTCATAATCTACCCCCCGAGCCCACGAAACATCTCAAAAGTTTTTCCTGTGCTTTTTAACCTTTCCTTTAGGATAAAATAAAAAGTCGGTGGCGACTCTTGCTCAACCGAAACATTTGCGAATACAAACGCAAAACTCAAGTCAGTTCTCCCACCGTATCACACCAAGGCATGGGAGTTTTATTGCTAAGCCATCTGGTACATGATGTTCTGCAACTCATTATGTCCTTGTAGACCACGATTATCCTGTAAGACCTAGAAATTTGGAATTGATATGTGTCTGGTTATAGTATGCGGTAACGTATGTCTGGAGGAAGGTTCGCCTAGGTGATTTTGTGGAGCGAATCTGGAAAATGGAGGAAGTTCAAACGTTTCTTGATCTACTCTAGGCTGGACAAAATGAGTAGTAGTCAAAAACATGATCATCCATCCCTCGAGGACGAGGCAGGGGAACAAGTGGCTTTAGAAGCTGTCATAGTCTGATGGATCTGATGGAAAGAGTTTAACTCTGAACATGATGTAATTAATTTGATGATGGAGATTTGTACTTCTTTTAAAACATCAAGTTTAACAAATGAAATTGTGAATACTCTCTAATACCATAAATATTATAACGAATAATTTTGATAATCGAATAAGATTTGAATCTGATTCGGTTGAATCAAGAAATGATGGATCGTGGAAATCGTAGGAATCAAAAGTCGATTTCCAAAGGTGATGTCAATATTTTGCTCTGGAACTATGTGATGATTAAAGATGATGAATTTGCGATTTATTGGTATGGTTCGAGGTTTCCGATGTGGTGGAGAGAGGGTTGATCTGCAAGGTTATCACTTTAATGCTCAACTCAATAAGATAGTGAAAAGTGGGAATTGAAGGGAAATTATTTGAATATCTAAAGGGTCGTGTGTTTTTCTCTTTAAATACGAGAGATGGGTAGTAATTATATGTGTGTGAGATATGGTCAACCCTTAGATTGATTCTTGGAGATTGACATAGTATATTCGTGATGGATACTCTGACATAGAGGTAAAAATCTGTCTACTTTTCATGCGATAACTTCTTACTTCGCTATTAGGTTTTCGTTTTTTTTACCTTGTGGCGAATCCAAAACAGATGATAACCTCATACATATGACTGTAAGTGTTTGTTGGCAGTAATTTTGATAAAACAATGCTTTGATAATGTTTTGCTAAATGTCTTGACATTTGGAGCAAACTGTTCTTGAATGATGTCAACGCAGATGTCTTGACATCTGCCTCCTGAGCTGATTGCAACTCACATCAGTTTAAGTTTTTTGTTTCCTGTTTTCATGCGTGCCATAATTCAGGATTTGTGACTCATAGGCTGCGAAAATATGGAGGAATATTTTTCTATTTGAATTATCCCTATGGATTATATCTTGGCTTTTTTTCATAAAAATATTCAAAAGATTGGAATATTTGTTTTTCGGTTCAAATCCACTATTGTGCCTTTATAAGGACTTGCTTCCTTATTCATTCAACTACAACTTTTGAAGAAAAATATTTTCTTCCTATTTTAGAAGTCTAAGTCTTTTAGTTGTCATACACTCTAGTATTGATTTAATACTTGAGTTGTTATTTGAGTTGTTAATTATAGATCATTCATAAGTTTTTAAGTATTGAATGATTGAAGTCTTTAAAACTTATTATTTCAGTTGTTCTTCACTATAAGTGATTGAAGGGATTTAAGGAAGGCATCATACCTAGGTGTGTCTTAGGTAGAAGTATAGCACAAGTAGTGATTAAGTGATTAGATCGTAAACTAGTTGTTTACTGAGGGTCTATGAATTAATAATATTTAGTGGACTTGTCCCTGGCTTGGTAGCCCCCAGAGTAGGTGTTGTTGTACACTGAAGTGGGTTAACAATCCCTTGTGTTTTTACTGTTTTACTTTTGTTGCATTTTACATTGTCCTCATATATTTGTATCGTGACATCTCCTTTGACATCTCATATCTGATACCAAAATTTCAATTGGTATCAGAGCAGGCATCCTGCTCTATATCTGGGTGAGATCCAAGGAAGATACTTTCTGGTACTATGGACAAGGAAGGAGGATTTGTGAACAGACCACCCATTCTGGATGGAAGTAATTATGACTATTGGAAACCATGTATGATGGCCTTCTTAAAGTCTCTGGACAGAAGAGCTTGGAAAGCTGTTTTAAAAGGATGGAAACACCCTGTCAAATTGGGAGAAAATGGAGAACCTACTTCTGAGTTAAAACCAGAAGAAGATTGGTCTAAAGAAGAAGATGAAATTGCTCTTGGAAATTCTAAAGCCTTAAATGCTATATTCAATGGAATTGACAAGAACATTTTCACATTAGTGAACACATGTCAAGTAGCTAAAGATGCATAGGGAATTCTTCAATCTACCCATGAAGGCACATCCAAAGTTAAGATGTCAAGACTTCAGTTGCTCACCACAAAATTTGAGAATTTGAGAATGAAGGATGATGAAAGTATTAATTACTTCCATATGAACATTCTTGAAATTGTTAATGCATCTAGTGCTCTAGGAGAAAAAAATACCTGAAGACAAATTGGTGAGAAAGATGCTCGGGTCTCTTCCCAGGAGATTTGATATGAAAGTGACTGCTATAGAAGAAGCTTAAGAAATTGAAAAAATGAAAGTGGATGAACTTGTTGGATCCCTTCTGACATTTGAATTAAGCATCAATGAAAGATTTGAAAAGAAGAACAAAAGCATAGCCTTTATATCAAATATTGAAGATGAAGAGGAGGACTGTGATCTGGATACAGATGGAGGAATATCAAATTCCTTAACTATGCTTGGAAGACAGTTTAAAAAAGTGATAAAAAGAATGGATATGAACCAAATATCAAATGTCAAGAACATCTCATCTGACATCCATAAGTCAAATGAGTTTGGAAGAAAAAGGGCTGAAGAAAAAACCACTCATGAGAAGGGAATACAATGTCATGAATGTGAAGTTTTTGGTCACATTAGAGCTGAATGTCCTACATATCTTAAGAAACAGAAGAAAATTTATTTGTTACTTGGTCTGACGAGGACTCAGAGAGTGATCTTGAAGAATCTGCCAAGTATGTTAAAGCATTGACAGGAAAATATGTATCCGATGAAGAGTCTAGTGATGGGGAACTAACCTTTGATGAGTTAGCTGCTTCATACAAAGAATTATGTCTCAGAAGTGCGGAAGTGTGCCTAAAAGGGGAGAAACAGAAAGCCCTCATAACTCAGTTGAAGGCAGAAAGGGGAAGAGCATCTAAAAACTATTTCAAATCTGGAAAATGAAGTGACTTCTTTGAATTCAAACCTTGATAGAATGGTCATATCTCTCAAGATGTTGAATAATGGGTCTGACACATTAAATGAAATTCTTCAAGCAGGAAGAGTGACAGGAGACCAGAGTGGACTAGGGCTTAATGAGAAAGAGGAACCAAATTCAGAAGAACCTTCATTAGAGTCTAAACCAAGGATGTCAAATCAAATATCTAAACATCATGGTAAGAAAGGACATCATGGCAAGAAAAATTTTAATCACACCAGAAGGAATTCCCAGCCCTGGAGATGTCATCACTTTGGAAGACTTGGTCATATAAGGCCTTTCTATTTCAAGTTGTATGGATACCCTAAAACTACTTCTCTTCCCAAAACTGATCAAAATCCCCAAAATAGCAAAAAGAAGAAATAATGGGTTCTCAAGTCTAATGTTGCTAGCTTCATAGCTCATACCTCTCTCAGAGTATCAACCAAAGATGACTGATACTTTGGCAGTGGTTGTTCTAGACACATGACAGGTGTCAAGAATCTGTTGACAGATATCAAATCTCATTTCACCAGTTATGTGACTTTTGGTGATTGAGCCAAAGGTGAAATCAAAGGAGTTGGCAAGCTGGAATGTTCAGGAGTTCCCAAGCTTGATGATGTGTTACTTGTTAAAGGGTTAACAGCTAACCTGATAAGTATAAGCCAATTGTGTGATTAAGGATTCAAAGTTAACTTCACTAAGGAAGAATGTCTTGTTTGCAATGAAATTAATGAAGTTATTATGAAAGGAATCAGATCTAAAGACAACGGTTACTTATGGGTTCCCCAAGAGTTGAACTTCTCCTCAACATGTGTTTTGGCCAAAGAAAATGAAGTTAAACTATGGCATCAAAAACTGGGACACTTGCATCTGAAAGGAATGAAAAGAATTATATCTAAAGAAGCTGTGAGATGGATTCCTAAGCTCAAGATAGAAGAAGGAAAAGTATGTGGTGGCTGTCAGATTGGAAAGCAAACTAAGATGTCACATCAGAAGATCTAACATCTTACTACATCAAAAGTTTTGGAACTTCTTCACATGAACTTCTTCAGAAACTTTTGAAATGTTTAAAGATCTATGTCAAAAACTTCAAAGGGAAAAAGATAGTCATGTCATTAGAATCAGAAGTGATCATGGAAAGGAATTTGAGTACAATAAATTTGCTGACTTTTGTTCTTTTGAAGGAATCAATCATGAATTCTCTTCTCCCATTACTCCTCAACAAAATGGGATTGTGGAACATAAAAACAGAACCCTTCAAGAATCTGCCAGAGTTATGATTCATGCTAAGAAAATACCCTACCACTATTAGGCTGAAGCTACGAATATTACATGCTATATCCATAACAGAGTCACTCTAAGGAAAGACACTTCATCCACCTTGTATGAAATATGGAGGGGAATAAAACCAACTGTCAAATACTTTCATGTTTTTGGAAGTAAATGTTACATCTTAGCTGATCGCGAACAAAGGAGGAAGATGGATCCCAAGAGTGATGAAGGAATATTCCCGGGTTACTCTACAAATAGCAGAGCTTACAAAGTATTTGTGATACGGTGGGAGAACTGACTAGGGTTTTGCGTTTGTATTCGCACTTGTTCGGTTGAGCAAGAGTCGCCACCGACTTTTTATTTTATCTTAAAGGAAAGGTTAAAAAGCACAGCAAAAACCTTTTGAGATATTTCGTGGGTTCGGGGGGTAGGTTATGAAAAGGGAAGGTATTAGCACCCTTTTCATCCATGGTTATCCATGGGCTCTTAGTTACTTGGTTTTTTAGATCACTTGCCTTGATTTTCGATTGTTTGAAATGGTGCTTTGTGCGTGGTTTTGAAAATGTTTTGAAAAAAGATACCTTGTCTAGGCTACCCTTGTAACAATTCTTTACTCGAATGTTTTACAAAAGGTGTTTGTCTTTTTGAAAAGATGTTTCAAGGTTTTTTGAAAGTTATTTTGAAAGTGTAGTGATATGTGGTTTGAAAAAATAGGCAAGTGTTTTTGTTTTGCAAGTTTGACAAATAACTAAGAGCTATCTACCCTAAAGTTCTCAAAGATCTTTGCTATGTTTTAACCCTTTTAACAATTTTGTTCCACCATTGCATTTGGTGGACAATCTTGTGTTAGGATGTTAACGGGACAGGCGCGGGTCATCGTATGGACCATGATTGTAATGGTGCCAAGTATCTTTGGGCAATTTTTCCTTTAAGGGACTTGATCATTTTTAGGCAACTTTCGAAAGCGTCGTCGAGGGACTATGATCATTTGAATTGTTTTGCTTTGCCCAAAGAGACCTAACATGCAATATGGCCCATTTATTGAAGGCAACAAGTGGAATACCCTAGGGGTGCAAGTGTGATTAGTGTTGTCCATTTTCATGCTTGTTATCTTGAATTTAGGTCAAACTATTTTTTGGTTAATTGATTTGCATACAAACCCTAATTCTAACATGGCATAATTAGAAAACTTTAAAGTGCGAAAAATAAAGTTCCTAAGTTATTACAACACAATATATGGGATGGGGAGTACAAATGTTCAAATGGGGGTATTTTAGCAAGAAATTAAATCCTAGACTATTACATCAAATCTTGGAATTTTACAAGGTATTTATTTACACAATATTCAAATAAAAATAAGATAAATATGCAAAATGCAAAAAAAAAGTTTTTCATATGTATGTAAAAATTATTTATCATGTATCAAATAAGCAAAAATAAAATCAATTAATTTTTTGTATTTTTATGCATTTAGGGCAAAAACCCTAATTTTTACAAATAAAAGTATTTATTGTATGATATATGCAATATTTATTAATTATTTACAAAAAAATAAATAAAAGAAGGTATTTTATATAAAAAGTATTTTTGAGGTCAAAATATTAATTAAAAAAACAAAATGTATTAATTCTTTGTATTTTTCTAAATATATTAATAAACATATATGTATTTATAATATTTACTAAATACTAAATATACACAAAAATATTAATATTTAATATTTAATAAACAATATATTTTTTTATAAAAATATTTTTTTTTAAAGATAAAAGTAAAACAAGAATCAGAAAATAAAAGTATTTGAATTATTTTTTAATATTCTTAAATAAAAGGTATTTATGTGTTTATTTATATACAAATATCAAATTAAAACAAATAAATGCTTAATAAATACAAAAAATGGTTTGAAAAATATTTTTAATATTTTAATGTTATGAGAAAAAATAAATAAGTCAGAAACAACAAGAAAAAGTCAAAAAATGATCAAAATAAGCACAATGGGCCAAGGGGGTTCAAAAGTAAAAACAAGGTGCAAATAGGAAGTCAAACTCAGGCCCAGCCCAAGAAGACTTTGTCTTCAACCTCAGAACCTGTTGAATCAACAAAAAACGCGCGTTTTCCTATCTCCATATTCCCTGATTTTTAGCACAAACTCACAATACAAGAAATAAAGAGCATCAAACCACGATTCTGGACATATAAAGAACTCATCTTAACTCTCAGAAATGAGAGAGAATTTCTTCTCCCCCAATTCCTGACCTAGTTTTTATTCAATGTTCAGACTTAAAATTCTCTAAGCACACATAACATAAATGAAAACTAATGATATGGACATGTTCAGGGCTATGAATGTGACATAATTTCTTCACAAATCTAAACCTAACTATGCCTGGATAGAGAGTTAAGAGTTCATGAACTTACCTGTTCAGTTGGAATTGTGTGCAACAATGGAGATGCTTACAAGGCAAGGTAATGATTTGTATAGCTTCCTTGATGTCCAGGGATGCTATTCCAACCTTTAGTTTGCTTCAAAACCAAGTGAATCGTGTTATGGCACTTCAACTGCAAAACAGAAAATATGGAAATGGTGATGTTAACTAGGGGTGTTACAGGTCGTGTTTAGGGCTTGGAACAGTTTCAAGGGATGGTGTGGGATGTGTTTGAACAAGTCTTAGCAAGAATGCACAAGTGGAATGAACTATGGAAGTCCAACTGCAGCTTATGCCCTGTTTTTGCAGTTTTATGGTGGTTCTGTGTTTGAGAAGGTATTGGAAGTGGTTGGCTTGTGTTTCAGGTCAGGGTTGGTGTTTAGAAAGTGTTCACAATCTTTGCTTAAGCTCTTGTTGACAGGAATGAGAGTTGGTGGTTGTTATGTCAAATTTCTTCTTACTTAAGCAATAAAATGCCAAGTTGTGTTTTAGACTGATGGAGGCCCCCAATCTATGCTGCATACATTAGTCTTGGTCAGTGTGTTATGCTCCTTAACTTGTGATTCAGAGATATGCTTTGGTACTTATTGGATTTGCTTTTGACATAAAGCCATACCTTTTCAAAAATGGATAATTTGCTTTTTCTATTTTAAGACTAAACCTTCATGTAATGCTTAAACACATAATGCAAGGCTTGAACACAAAGGGTTTGCATTTAATTATTGAGTGCAAAAGGGATATAGGACCTGTAATCAAGTTGTGCAAGCTGATTTGAAAAATTGCACAAGTTATGAACATGTACATGGCCATGAATCAAAGTGACTTTTTCCCAACTTGCCAAATTCGATTCTCTCTAACCATGAGGTTGTTTGATGAGTTCTTGGACATTTTGGAAAGCTTGGAATGTGTAATATAATCCATCTTTGTAGTGTAAATTGAAATTCCAAGTGGAAGCATGTGAAAAGTGGTCTTGAAGTTAGGCAAAAATCTTGCCTAAAATTGGTCAAAATTTCTCTAAGTTAAGAATGGTTTGGTACCCTTGTTCCAAAACTTGTAACTTGAGCTACAAGCTTCTTTTGAGGAAACTTTGTGAATAAAAGTTGTAGATTTTGCAATGGACTACAACTTTCATGTTTTGACTTTTCCTTGAATCCAAATGCATCTTGATGAGAAAGTGGGACAAAGTTAGGAAAATATTAGGGTTTTTCATAACTTAGAAAAATTCGAAGTTATGAAAAATCTTCATTTCAAACCCTAATTTGTGATTTTTGATTTCTTGATGAACAAGTTTCATGATTTGGCATGTTTTGATGAAAAATGAATCTTGACACTTGATTTTGACCAAAAAGTCAAAGTTTGACTTTTTATTATACAGTAAAAAATTGATCAATTGACTGGAAAATTCAACTGTCAATCTTGTGCATTTGGGATCTTTTGAACTTGTTGAGCATGTCAAGACAATTCCATTGGGTCCTTGAGTCCATATGTGAGCTTGGTTTGCCATTGGCTTGGTCAAACAGTCAAAAATTGCCTTTGTGCAGTCAAAACCCTAAAAATGACCATTTTGCCCTTTTGGTGATCTGATCAAATTTCTTGTGGAATTGTGATCCAAACTTGATCAAATGGTCCATATGAGTTCATAATGTTGATGTGGGTCAATTTTCATGAGGTTTGACTGTCAATTGACCATAGTTGACTTTTTCCCCAATACAGCTGATTTCTAGGTCAACTGTCCAATTGACTGGGCAAATGTTGGAATCAAGGCTTGAAACTTGGTATGGATAAACTTGGGAGTCCAACATGAAGCATGAAAGTAATCTTAGGCATTTTAGGTCAAAACATCTTTGTGCAAACACAAACCCTAATTTGAGTCAACAGTGCTAGGAGAAGTCTTGAGCAGAGGAAACCCTAACTGGATCTTGAGCTCCAAGGGCCTTGTGATGAGAAAATATTGAGAAAATGGGAGAGCAAATTTTAGGGTACAACAGTTGCCCATGTTCAATCTTCTTGAATCCGAAGAGTTAGATTGGCAAGTTTGCCTTTCGCGACTCGAGGGTAAAAGGAGATTGGACACTAGAGTGCCCTTAAATTTGCACTCGTCAAAGCAATGGATGTGGGAATGGGCTTAGAGATGCCATTTGGAGATGGGCTTAAAGATGCCATCTGGAAAGGTGACAGAATCTTGTCGGGGATGGGCTTAAAGATGCCATCTGGAATGAGTATCAGAAAGGTGTCCATGTTTTGGACCATCTCCGAACTGGGGGTCTGAATAAGCAATAGATTGACATCCGTATCTGGAGGCATCCGTAAACTGTTTTCAAAAGTTGAGAAGAGTCTGAACAAGCGATAGATTAACATCCGTTGTTGGGAGGAATCCGTAAACTGTTTTCAGAAGTCTGAAGAAGCATCTGAACAAGCGATAGGTTAACATCCGTTACTGGAAAACCTGTGAACTGTTTTCAGAAGTCTTGAAGTTGAATAAGCAATAGAGCAGCATCCGTTGTTGGGAAGCGTCCGTAAACTATTTTCAAAAGTTGAGAAGAGTCTGAACAAGCGATAGATTAACATCCGTTGTTGGGAGGAATCCGTAAACTGTTTTCAGAAGTCTTGAGAAGAATCTGAACAAGCGATAGGTTAACATCCGTTACTGGAGAACCCGTGAACTGTTTTCAGAAGTCTTGAATTTGAATAAGCAATAGAGCAGCATCCGTTGTTGGGAAGCGTCCGTAAACTGTTTTCAAAAATTGCATCTGAACAAGTGATAGATTAACATCCGTTGTTGGGAAGAATCCATAAACTGTTTTTAGAAGTCTTGAGAAGAATCTGAACAAGCGATAGGTTAACATCCGTTACTGGAGAACCCGTGAACTGTTTTCAGAAGTCTTGAATTTGAATAAGCAATAGAGCAGCATCCGTTGTTGGGAAGCGTCCGTAAACTGTTTTCAAAAATTGCATCTGAACAAGTGATAGATTAACATCCGTTGTTGGGAAGAATCCATAAACTGTTTTCAGAAGTCTTGAGAAGAATCTGAACAAGCGATGGGTTAACATCCGTTACTGGAGAACCCGTGAACTGTTTTCAGAAGTCTTGAATTTGAATAAGCAATAGAGCAGCATCCATTGTTGGGAAGCGTCCGTAAACTGTTTTCAAAAATTGCATCTGAACAAGTGATAGATTAACATCCGTTGTTGGGAAGAATCCATAAACTGTTTTCAGAAGTCTTGAGAAGAATCTGAACAAGCGATAGGTTAACATCCGTTACTGGAGAACCCGTGAACTGTTTTCAGAAGTCTTGAATTTGAAGGAGGAACCGGTGTAGGGTTTCCTGATGATGAGTTCGTGTAAAACTGCATCTGGATGCATCCGGAATAAGCATCAGAATGTTGCCATGTCTGGGTCACATCTGAACTATTTCTAGAAAGAATCTCGGAAAATAATGATTTTTGTCTGTCGACTGATCTTACCTGAAAAGGTAAAGAGTTAGTTATATGCAATGTCATGATGCACGATGCAATGTATGTTATATGATATGAATGTAAACGAATGTGCATGTAAGCTGGAGAGCTGTCTTGCGGAGGATAAACGAATCCTAGATGGCTGAAGATAAAAGCATCTTGACTGCTGCCGGGAAAAATGATTCCTTGGCTGTTGCTAAGGAATTAGGAGCTTGGGTTGTATACCAATTCTCTGAGGAATTCCTGTCTGGAGGAGATCTTCACTGGGGAATCTTCGAATATTCAGTGAGGAACTGAAAATGAAAGTCTTCAGATTTGCTTGGGGGAAGACCGGATCTTCAATCGTGGAGGGGCCTTAGAACCATTGTGGGGAATTGGAATTTCCTTGGTGACTTGCAGGGTAAGAGAATTTCTGATGATTTCTACTGGGGAGTTTAGAACCTGATAGACTCATGATGGGAAGGCAGGGCTGAGCATCCTCAGCCTGGTGGGAAGTATCTCTGTGGGGAAAAGGTTCACTAGCTTGGTTCAGCTGGGGATATTGAAACTTGACTCTGAGGGGAATTGAGTTCTGACTGAGGAATGCGGATTTCCAATCTGCTCCGGATTTCCTTTGAAAGGGTATCAGGATATCTAACCGTACCTTCAACTTACTAGTAATCACTCTTTCTTGATTCATAAGGAAATGATTATGTTCAAATGCATATGCCTATTTAACAAAACATTGGACGTTTTTCAAATAAAACATAAGTGCAAAAGAAAAGAGAAAAGGAACGACGCAAATTTCTGGAAAAGTATTTGTATTAACTTTCTATGAGTATATTTGTACAAAGGAGACAATCATCCTAGTAAGAGGATTTTGTCGTAAATATTGAAAAATTTATACAAAAGAAAGATGGCTATGTGAAATAATTCCATGGGATTCCATTCCGCTATAGCCTTCACAACTCTGAATATCTGTCCATTCAATGCTTCGTCTGCCGATGGCTGGATTGATCAGAAGCTTGGAACTGGTTGATGAAGAGATTGTCCTTAAAGTGATCCGACGAGACATAGTCATACGCTTTAATTCCCTAACTTTTTCCTGAATCGCCCTTTCGGGTTTTCGATCCACCGGGAGACCCCTTTTTGCCCAAGCCGCCCTTTCGGGTTTTCAACTTGCCGGGTGTACAGATTTTTGTTTTTTATCCCTAACTTTTGCCTGAACCGCCCTTTCGGGTTTTCGGTTCACCGGGATGCCCATTTTTTCCCAAGCCGCCCTTTCGGGTTTTCAACTTGTCGAGTTATTTTATGCGTAGTATCTTTTGACTATGTCTGCGTTCGCAGGGTGCGACAAATCTTCCCCGTCCATGGTGGTCAGAATCATTGCACCACCAGAAAATATGCTCTTGATCACAAATGGTTCTTCGTACGTAGGAGTCCATTTTCCCCTGGGATCACTTTGCGGCAAGATAATCCGCTTGATTACGAGATCTCCGACTTGATACACTTGACGTATGACTTTCTTATTGAAGGCCTTGATCATCCGCTTTTGATACGTCTGACCATGGCATACAGCAGCGAGTCGCTTCTCGTCGATCAAATTGAGTTGATCAAGTCGGGTCTGAATCCAATCATCTTCATTCAAACCTGCGTCCTTCATAATCCTTAGAGAAGGAATCTGAACTTCCATAGGCAGGACGGCTTCCATGCCATATACCAAAGAAAATGGGGTTGCCCCGGTTGAAGTATGTGCCGTCGTACGGTACCCATGTAGAGCAAATGGTAACATCTCATGCCAGTCTTTGTAAGTGACTGTCATTTTCTGAATGATCTTCTTAATGTTTTTGTTCGCAGCTTCAACAGCACCGTTCATCTTCGGCCGATAGGGAGATGAATTGTGATGATAAATCTTGAACTGTTCGCATAATGCGGTGATCATCGTGTTATTCAGATTTGTACTATTGTCTGTGATGATCCTGTCTGGAACACCATACCGGCATATGAGATTTTGCTTGATGAAGCGGGCAACCACATTTTTAGTAACAGAGGCGAAGGAAGCGGCTTCGACCCATTTGGTGAAATAGTCAATGGCGACCAGGATGAAACGATGTCCGTTGGATGCCGTGGGCTTGATCTCTCTGATCATGTCAATGCCCCACATTGCAAATGGACATGGAGCTGTCAAAACGTTGAGAGGAACCGGAGGGATATGAACCTTGTCAGTGTAGACTTGACACTTATGGCAAGTACGGGAATGTTGATGGCAGTCAGCTTCCATGGTAGACCAGTAATAGCCTGCCCTTAGGATATTCTTAGCCATTGTATGCCCGCTCAAGTGAGTGCCAAATGTGCCGCTGTGTATCTCGGTCATGATCAACTCTGCCTCAGCTTTGTCTATGCATCGGAGTAAAACACAATCATGGCTTCGTTTGTAAAGGATGCCGTTGCTCAGGAAGAACTTGGCAGCAAATTTCCTTAGGAACTTTTTGTCATTTACGGAAGCTCCTTCGGGATAATCTCTAGTCTGGAGATACCTTTTGATTTCATGGAACCAGGGTTGTTCCACTACTTCTTCGGTATTAATCTCGTGACAATGTGCGGGTTCATCCATTCGCTCGATGGTGATTTGGGGAGCCTCGTTATCCCAGTTGAGTTTAAACATGGAGGACATTGTAGCTAGAGCATATGCTAGCTGATTCTCTTCTCGCGGGAAATGCTCGAAGGTAATTTGCTCGAAATGAGGCAACAATGTCAAGACATGTTCTTTGTATGGGATAAGATTAGGATGCTTGGTATCCCACTCTCCTTTGATTTGACTGATAACCAAAGCCGAGTCCCCGAATACGATCAAAGATTTGATCCCCAAGTCTATAGCAGCCTTGAGACCAAAGATGCAAGCCTCATATTCAGCCATGTTGTTTGTGCAGCTGAAGCAAAGTCGGGCCGTGAAAGGTGTGTGACAACCTTCCGGGGAAATGAGCACTGCACCGATACCGTTTCCAAGCGCATTTAAAGCACCATCAAAGTACAGGGTCCATCGGGATCCCTTTTCGGGTCCGTCATACGGTCTGTTACCTTCAATGTTGTCCAAATTCATGATGTCCTCATCTGGGAAGTCAAATCTCATGGGTTGATAATCTTCGATAGTTTGATGAGCCAGATGGTCAGCTAGTACACTCCCTTTTATAGCTTTTTGAGTGGTGTACTGGATGTCATACTCAGTTAGGATCATTTGCCATCTAGCTATTCTTCCAGATAAAGCAGGTTTCTCGAAGATATATTTGATAGGATCCATTTTGGAAATCAACAGGGTAGTATGAGTCAACATATACTGCCTTAGTCGGCGAGCAGCCCATACCAAAGCGCAGCAAGTTTTCTCGAGCAGTGAGTAGCGAGTCTCACAGTCGGTAAACTTTTTGCTAAGGTAATAAATAGCATGCTCTTTTCGACCAGACTCGTCATGCTGGCCCAAAACACACCCCATTGAGTTATCCAAGACGGTCAGATACATGATCAATGGTCTTCCTTCGACGGGTGGCATCAGAATAGGAGGTTCTAGCAAATACTCCTTGATCTTATCAAAAGCAGCTTGGCAATCGTCGTTCCATTCGACTACCTGATCTTTCTTTAATAGTTTGAAAATTGGCTCACAGGTAGAAGTCAGATGAGAGATGAATCTGGCAATATAGTTCAAGCGCCCCAAGAACCCTCTAACCTCCTTTTCAGTACGGGGAGCAGGCATCTCTTGTATTGCTTTCACTTTTGCTGGATCGACTTCAATGCCTTTGTTGCTTACAATGAATCCTAGAAGTTTACCAGACTTAACTCCAAAAGTGCACTTACTTGGATTCAGCCTGAGTTTGTATTCTTTCAACCTGGCAAACAGCTTTTCTAGATGTTCAAGGTGCTCCTCCTCTGTTTGTGACCGAGCTATCATATCGTCTACATAAACTTCGATTTCATGATGTATCATATCATGAAATAAAGCTACCATGGCGCGTTGATAAGTTGCCCCGGCGTTCTTCAGTCCGAACGATATCACCTTGTAACAGAAAGTACCCCATTGTGTGACAAAGGTTGTTTTCTCCATATCCTCGGGGGCCATTTTGATTTGATTGTAGCCCGAGAATCCATCCATGAAGGAAAACACTTTATGCTGAGCTGTATTGTCGATCAAAATGTCAATGTGTGGTAGCGGAAAATCATCTTTGGGGCTGGCCCTATTCAAATCCCGGTAGTCCACACACATCCTGACTTTGCCGTCTTTTTTAGGTACTGGCACGATGTTAGCGACCCATTGAGGATAAGAAGTAACAGCCAGAAAACCAGCGTCGAATTGCTTCATCACTTCTGCTTTGATCTTTTCAGACATGTCAGGCCTCATTCGACGGACTTTTTGTTTGATCGGTGGACAATCCTCTCTTGTGGGGAGACGGTGAACCACGATGTCTGTGTCTAAACCCGGCATGTCTTCATAAGACCAAGCGAAGATTTCAACATACTCATTTAACAACTGTATCAGGCATTCCTTGACACTTGGTTCCAGATTGGCACCCACTTGCACCTCCTTCCGGTCTTCCTCGGTTCCTAAGTTGACAGTTTCCAATGACTCTTCGTGAGGTAAGATGGCCATTTCCTCTTGCTGTAGAAGTCTGGCTAATTCCCCTGGTACTTCACAACCTTCGTCATCTTCATACTCGGCTTGATTGACCAGATCTTCAGAGTTATTAAAGGATATAGAAGAATAGTCACCCATGGAATCCAGAGTGGATGGGTACCTGCATTTGTGAGTGTGGGTGTGTGTAAGGGATAGCCATTCTTAAACAAAAAATGCAAAAGGAAAGAAAATGAACACAGCAGTTTATCAAATGAAAAACGTCCAATGAATCATTAAACATGGCAAATGGATATGAAGATAATCAAAACCCTTACAAATGGACCTGCATGCCCCGGGCAAGGCATGAGGTAAAAAAGTAGTGTGCGGATTGTTCAAAAGTAATTATTACAGACCATAGGAAATGTTTGGCGGATAAATTACTGATTAATAAAAGTAATGGGGACAAAGTCCTTTGCCTCCCAGTTGCATAGTCCCCCTTTGATAGTTGGGTAGATCCACTCTTCAATGTTGTCCTCTTCGTCTTCACCCTCCAAAGCATTGATTCCATAAGGAGAAATCTTGATTGGCGCCCTTTCAATCTTTGAACGGCGCATAGCTTTCTGGCCCGCGGCAGTGAATCCTAATCCAAATTTGTCTATTTTATGTGGAATATCAGGCAACTGCCCCCATGCTGAATTCTTCCCCTCCTTTATTGCGGCCTTCGCGTCTTCCAGAGATGCCATCCTGGCCATCTGCTTTGGTACTTCAGCTACCAACTTTGCTACTGTTATTTCAGGAGGGACTTCTTCGAAATGCTGGAATGGTGTCTCAATGAACTCACCCTCTACCTCCACATACCGAAAGGAGTTCAGGTGGCTGATCATATACTCCTCTTCACCATGGACGGTTATGATCTTTCCCTTGACAGGGTACTTCAACATTTGATGTAAGGAAGAGGTGACTGCCCCGGCATTGTGTATCCAAGGTCTACCCAACAAGCAAGAGTATGACGGACGGATGTCCATCACATAGAAAGTAGATTTAAACACCTCAGTGCCTACCTTGATGGGAATATCAACTTCCCCATGGACCATCCTCTTCGAACCATCGAAAGCTCTGACAACAATATCACTCGGCTTCAGCTCCAAACCTTCACAATCTAGTCCGTCCAAAGCTTTCTTAGGCAGTACATTCAGCGAAGAACCAGTGTCGACCAAGACATGTGCGAGAGTAGTTCCTCGGCACTCGACTGAAATGTGCAAAGCATCATTGTGGTTTCTACCTTTAGGAGTTAGGTCGGCATCAGAGAAACCTAATCCATTGTCTGCAGTAAGGCTGGCCACGCAATTTTGGAATTGGTCTGCAGAGGTTTCCTGGGGCACATGGGCTGCCTTTAGGAATTTTATCAAAGCCTTGGCATACGCTTCTGAGCAAAGCAGTAGTGCCAACATGGAGATCTTCGAGGGGGTTTGCCCCAGTTGTTCTACCACGTCGTAATCACTCCTTTTAATTATCTTCAAGATCTCTTCTATTTCTTTCTTGGAGGTTTCCGGGATGACCAAGGGTTGAGCCCTCGTCCTGACGAGCTCATCTTGGGTTCCCTTACCTTTATCAGCAGAGGTAGGAGGGACAATACTAGGAACAACAACATCTTCAATCAATGGGGTTCTAGCGGAGAGTTTTATTGGTGCGGGAAGAACTTTGGCAGCAGATGAGGGTCCAAAGATTGCTTTTGGGGGGGCAATCTGTGGAGAAAATATTCTCCCGCTTCGGATGACCTTGCTTGTGCCTGCAATGTTTCCAATGTTGGCTTCTTCTTCATCCGAGCTTCCTTCAGTTACTTCAACTTGTTTGATACCATGGTAGTAGACGTCACCGCCGTAGTTCCATGGTATTGAATTCTCATAAATGTAGGGGACAGGCCCTGGCATTGTTATCTTTAGAGGAACAGACTTCGTAGCTGGTGTAATCTTAACAGGCTTTCTGACGGCCTTGGAAAGATTGGCGTGAATGGTTATAATTGAGACATCTTCAGTATGGGTTGGAATAGTAGAAACTTTTTCAAACAAAATTTGTCGACTGTCCATTAGGCCTTGGATGCCTTTCTTCAGTAACGGACAGTCAAACGGCAGAGAGTAACAGCAGTAGCAATCTTCTTTACATCCCGGGAAAATCCCGGCCTTTAATAGATTCAACTTGATGGTTAACAACGGAGTCATCAGATCATTGACATCAGCAACATAGAAATCTTCTTCAATAGCATTGACATTTCGACCGTGCTTCGGCATCGGAGCAGATATCACGTTCGGCTTCTCCGGAGCGTCGAACTCCACCTCTTTCGCCTCTATCAGGTCTTGGATTTTATGCTTGAGTTCCCAACAATCGTTGGTGTCGTGCCCGACACTGTCAGAATGGTAGGCCATTTAGCATTAGGATGGTAATGCGGAGAGGACGTATTCACATTTTTTGGTGCCTCTTTGATAGTGGCGAGATTCAACTTTAACAGATGGGGAAGCACTTGCGATGGCGTCATATTAATGCGGGTGAACTATCGTTGTGGCCGTTCCACCCGTTGTTGATTTGGTCTGGACTGGTTATAGCGAGGCTGCTCACTTGAAGGGTTTTGGATCATTACGGCCCCCACAGTCGGCCGGCGCTCAGTCTTCCCTGCTCTTCTCTGAGAGTATACCACAGCCGTTTCTTTCTTGAAAGGTTTTTTCTCAACACTTGCAGTGGCACCCTTCTGTATCTTTCCTGACTTGATGCTGGCTTTTATCCTCTCCCCAGTTAAGATCAAATCTGTAAACCCCGCGGAAGAATTACCAATTAGATGGTTGAAGAATGGACCAGACAGGGTCCCCAGGAACATGTCAACCAGCTCGCAGTCAGTCAAAGGCGGCTGCACCCTTCCAGCCAAGTCTCTCCATTTTTGTGCATACTCTTTGAATCCTTCGCCTGTTCCTAGTGACATACCCTGAAGTTGGATACGCGTAGGAGCATGGTCAGAATTGTACTGATATTGTTTATAAAAAGCGGTGGCCAAGTCTTCCCAGTTTCGGACACTGGCTCCATCCAGTTGATAGAACCACTCAAGTTGAGCCCCAGAAAGTCTATCCTGAAAGAAGTGAATCCAAAGGTTTTTGTCCGCGGTGTAAGGTTGGATCTTCCTTACATAGGACCTGAGATGCATTTTTGGACAGGACAGCCCGTCATACCTCACAAAAACTGGCACTTTGAACTTTGGGGGAATCACAATTCCGGCAACTAAACCCAAGTCTTCGAAATCCAAACCTGGCACTCTATGCAGCTCCATGGCTGCCAACCTGTCTTCTAAACCTTTGTACTTATCATCAGCCGGAGGGTATTGTTGATCAGAGTAGTCTTCGTCCTCTTCAGCCTCCTCTTCTTCCATATCGGACTCGGAAGGCACCGCAGCCGCACCCCCTTTACTGGTTCCCTCCTCAGAAGTAGGAGGAAATTCAAGCACTCTTCTGGCTTCTCCTTCAAATCTTCTCCCTAAAGTAGCCACCCCGAGTCTCTTTTTCTTCTTCTTCACTGGGTCTTTATTCCCCAGTAGGGCCTTTAGATCCTCCTGACCCTTAGCCAAGGTCATCAGGAGTTGCTGAAACTGTGCATTTTGAGCCTGCAAGTCCTTGACTGTTTGCTCGAGATCCATCTTACTGTAATAAACAGCAGACAGATAAGGAAACCTGGTGTGAGACCTGCTTATGCACATGATGAATGGTATGCTTATGTATGCAATGCATTCAAGGATTCAGAATATTCAAAATTGTTGCAAACAAAAGAGAACGCACGTCATATTAATAAGAAGAAATTTGTCAGTACATAAATGCCCCATGGGCCAAATATTACAAAACTTCTCAAGGTAAAAAGACGTTGCGCATCCTCTTTGGTGCGATGTAGGCATTGAGGGTCTCTTCCTCGTGGAGTCGGCGGGTAAGCTCTAGAACCTTCTTCTCACTGGCGTAGAAGCTGGCTTCAAAAGTGTTCTGTTCCTCCTTGAGTTGGATCCAACTCTTCTGCATTTCCTCCCACGATGTAGGCATGTCAGGATATAGGATGGTGTATGGACCCTCTCCTTCCGTAATGGGCTCTTTAATCACAGGGAGAACATGAGGATAAGGCATCAAAAGACTCTGGGCTCGGGCTCGTACCCACTTGAGATAAGGCTCAAGAGGGATAGAGTTCTTGTGCCCCAGTGTCTTGCTATCAACCTTGTTGGGCATCCTCCAAGCTCTGATGAACCTCTGGCGAAGTCCTTGCGCGTCGTTGTCGAAGTCAAAAACTAGGTCAAGAATCAACATGTCGTGAGGGCCATCCCTCCGTGCATATCCAAATTGCCTCAAAGCTAGACAAGGGTTGTAGGTAATGCCCCCTCTAATGCCAAGTAACGGAAGATTAGGGAACTATCCACAACGATCGACGATGATGACATTTTCTCTGGACCGAGAACACCAATGTACATCAGAGTGAGTAAGAGTCATCAACCGTTGGGACCACCTTGAGCCTTGGTCATTCTTCAAGACAGATTGTGGAAGGTGCGAAATAAACCACCTTGCAAGGAGAGGAGTACAGCACATGAGAACACCCCTCTTTCTCATTGTTCGTGTGTAAAATGAGTGAAGAATGTCCCCAAGCAATGTTGGTATTGGATTTCTGGATAAGAAGATTTTGACGGTGTTGACATCTACCAGCTGGTCAGGATTTGGGAACAAGACCAACCCATAGATAAGGAGTGCCTCAATTTCTTCAAAGGCTTGTAGGTCCAATGAATTCCAACATTCTTGTGCCTTCTCAAACAAGAATTTTGCTAAGAATCCTTTGACGCCGCTTCTAGTTTCCCAATGCCCCTGGATGTCAGATGGCTGTAGATGTAGTGCTCGAGCAACATCTTCAGGCTTTGGTTCCTTTTTCGTACCGTTGTAGGGTAGTTGATTAAGGATAGGAATTCTCAGGAGTTGAGAAAACTCCTCCAAAGTGGGCACCAACTGATAGTTGGGGAAAGTGAAACCGTGATGAAGAGGGTCAAAGAACTGGAATAGCACTTTCATCATGTCCTCTTCAATGTTGGTGTTGACTAGGCTGAGCAGTCTACCATGTCTTTCACTGAAGGATGAGCTTTCCGGAATCCTTGATGTGAGCTCCTTGAGTTGAGGATGGATTCTCACAAGGTTGACTTGGATGGTCTTTCTTCGAAGAATTTCCATGACCTACAAAACAAGAACAAAGATGAAGATCTAAACCATTGAAATGGTTAGTGAATGCATATGATGCTTTATGATGTTTATGATGTATGCACAAACATATGTACAAGCAAATCACACCAAACCCTAGTTTCAGGCTTGCATGAGGTTTCATAGGTAAGTACCCTCTTGAGTGTAGTTGGCTTAAAACCTGTCCTATGAATAGTAACCGGGTTCTAAGGAGCTCAATATCATTGGATTGTTTTCATTGTTCATTGTTTTGGTTTAGCCACTTAACTAGCGACCAAAATATTCCAAGAAAACAACCCTCAATGAGTGTAGTATCGAGTATCTACCAACTTCGGACTGCACCAAAGCCGGTCATCTCACTACCCCTAATAAAAGGCCAAGATAGTCAAGTAAGGTTCTAGGTCATTAGTGCTTAGTGACATCACTCAGCGGCCCCGTACTCTCCTTGATTGAACTCAAGGGTTATCGGTACTCACAAATATGTCGCACTAATATAGCTATTGCTTCAAGCGTGTCAGTATACCCCGTACAGTTTCCACAATGTATTGCTATCTATGAATGTTTCCCAAAATCCGGGTGTAGGATTGTAAACCCAAACAAGAGAGCCAAGATATAAAGCAATCAAAACAAACAATTAGTCATGCAAGAGGGTGATCTAAGCCCTAAGGTTACTCCACTTTTAAATTCATCCCCAGCAGAGTCGCCAGTTCTGTGATACGGTGGGAGAACAGACTAGGGTTTTGCGTTTGTATTCGCACTTGTTCGGTTGAGCAAGAGTCGCCACCGACTTTTTATTTTATCCTAAAGGAAAGGTTAAAAAGCACAGCAAAAACCTTTTGAGATATTTCGTGGGTTCGGGGGGTAGGTTATGAAAAGGGAAGGTATTAGCACCCTTTTCATCCATGGTTATCCATGGGCTCTTAGTTACTTGGTTTTTTAGATCACTTGCCTTGATTTTCGATTGTTTGAAATGGTGCTTTGTGCGTGGTTTTGAAAATGTTTTGAAAAAAGATGCCTTGTCTAGGCTACCCTTGTAACAATTCTTTACTCGAATGTTTTACAAAAGGTGTTTGTCTTTTTGAAAAGATGTTTCAAGGTTTTTTGAAAGTTATTTTGAAAGTGTGGTGATATGTGGTTTGAAAAAATAGGCAAGTGTTTTTGTTTTGCAAGTTTGACAAATAACTAAGAGCTATCTACCCTAAAGTTCTCAAAGATCTTTGCTATGTTTTAACCCTTTTAACAATTTTGTTCCACCATTGCATTTGGTGGACAATCTTGTGTTAGGATGTTAACGGGACAGGCGCGGGTCATCGTATGGACCATGATTGCAATGGTGCCAAGTATCTTTGGGCAATTTTTCCTTTAAGGGACTTGATCATTTTTAGGCAACTTTCGAAAGCGTCGTCGAGGGACTATGATCATTTGAATTGTTTTGCTTTGCCCAAAGAGACCTAACATGCAATATGGCCCATTTATTGAAGGCAACAAGTGGAATACCCTAGGGGTGCAAGTGTGATTAGTGTTGTCCATTTTCATGCTTGTTATCTTGAATTTAGGTCAAACTATTTTTTGGTTAATTGATTTGCATACAAACCCTAATTCTAACATGGCATAATTAGAAAACTTTAAAGTGCGAAAAATAAAGTTCCTAAGTTATTACAACACAATATATGGGATGGGGAGTACAAATGTTCAAATGGGGGTATTTTAGCAAGAAATTAAATCCTAGACTATTACATCAAATCTTGGAATTTTACAAGGTATTTATTTACACAATATTCAAATAAAAATAAGATAAATATGCAAAATGCAAAAAAAAAGTTTTTCATATCTATGTACAAAGTATTTATCATGTATCAAATAAGCAAAAATAAAATCAATTAATTTTTGGTATTTTTATGCATTTAGGGCAAAAACCATAATTTTTACAAATAAAAGTATTTATTGTATGATATATGCAATATTTATTAATTATTTACAAATAAATAAATAAAAGAAGGTATTTTATATAAAAAGTATTTTTGAGGTCAAAATATTAATAAAAAAAAAACAAAATGTATTAATTCTTTGTATTTTTCTAAATATATTAATAAACATATATGTATTTATAATATTTACTAAATACTAAATATACACAAAAATATTAATATTTAATATTTAATAAACAATATATTTTTTTATAAAAATAATTTTTTTTAAAGATAAAAGTAAAACAAGAATCAGAAAATAAAAGTATTTGAATTATTTTTTAATATTCTTAAATAAAAGGTATTTATGTGTTTATTTATATACAAATATCAAATTAAAACAAATAAATGCTTAATAAATACAAAAAATGGTTTGAAAAATATTTTTAATATTTTAATGTTATGAGAAAAAATAAATAAGTCAGAAACAACAAGAAAAAGTCAAAAAATGATCAAAATAAGCACAATGGGCCAAGGGGGTTCAAAAGTAAAAACAAGGTGCAAATAGGAAGTCAAACTCAGGCCCAGCCCAAGAAGACTTTGTCTTCAACCTCAGAACCTGTTTGAATCAACAAAAAACGTGCGTTTTCCTATCTCCAGATTCCCTGATTTTTAGCACAAACTCACAACACAAGAAATGAAGAGCATCAAACCACGATTCTGGACATATAAAGAACTCATCTTAACTCTCAGAAATGAGAGAGAATTTCTTCTCCCCCAATTCCTGACCTAGTTTTTATTCAATGTTCAGACTTAAAATTCTCTAAGCACACATAACATAAATGAAAACTAATGATATGGACATGTTCAGGGCTATGAATGTGACATAATTTCTTCACAAATCTAAACCTAACTATGCCTGGATAGAGAGTTAAGAGTTCATGAACTTACCTGTTCAGTTGGAATTGTGTGCAACAATGGAGATGCTTACAAGGCAAGGTAATGATTTGTATAGCTTCCTTGATGTCCAGGGATGCTATTCCAACCTTTAGTTTGCTTCAAAACCAAGTGAATCGTGTTATGGCACTTCAACTGCAAAACAGAAAATATGGAAATGGTGATGTTAGCTAGGGGTGTTACAGGTCGTGTTTAGGGCTTGGAACAGTTTCAAGGGATGGTGTGGGATGTGTTTGAACAAGTCTTAGCAAGAATGCACAAGTGGAATGAACTATGGAAGTCCAACTGCAGCTTATGCCCTGTTTTTGCAGTTTTATGGTGGTTCTGTGTTTGAGAAGGTATTGGAAGTGGTTGGCTTGTGTTTCAGGTCAGGGTTGGTGTTTAGAAAGTGTTCACAATCTTTGCTTAAGCTCTTGTTGACAGGAATGAGAGTTGGTGGTTGTTATGTCAAATTTCTTCTTACTTAAGCAACAAAATGCCAAGTTGTGTTTTAGACTGATGGAGGCCCCCAATCTATGCTGCATACATTAGTCTTGGTCAGTGTGTTATGCTCCTTAACTTGTGCTTCAGAGATATGCTTTGGTACTTCTTGGATTTGCTTTTGACATAAAGCCATACCTTTTCAAAAATGGATAATTTGCTTTTTCTATTTTAAGACTAAACCTTCATGTAATGCTTAAACACATAATGCAAGGCTTGAACACAAAGGGTTTGCATTTAATTATTGAGTGCAAAAGGGATATAGGACCTGTAATCAAGTTGTGCAAGCTGATTTGAAAAATTGCACAAGTTATGAACATGTACATGGCCATGAATCAAAGTGACTTTTTCCTAACTTGCCAAATTCGATTCTCTCTAACCATGAGGTTGTTTGATGAGTTCTTGGACATTTTGGAAAGCTTGGAATGTGTACTACAATCCATCTTTGTAGTGTAAATTGAAATTCCAAGTGGAAGCATGTGAAAAGTGGTCTTGAAGTTAGGCAAAAATCTTGCCTAAAATTGGTCAAAATTTCTCTAAGTTAAGAATGGTTTGGTACCCTTGTTCCAAAAATTGTAACTTGAGCTACAAGCTTCTTTTGAGGAAACTTTGTGAATCAAAGTTGTAGATTTTTCAATGGACTACAACTTTCATGTTTTTACTTTTCCTTGAATCCAAATGCATCTTGATGAGAAAGTGGGACAAAGTTAGGAAAAAATTAGGGTTTTTCATAACTTAGAAAAATTCTAAGTTATGAAAAATCTTCATTTCAAACCCTAATTTGTGATTTTTGATTTCTTGATGAACAAGTTTCATGATTTGGCATGTTTTGATGAAAAATTAATCTTGACACTTGATTTTGACCAAAAAGTCAAAGTTTGACTTTTCAGTATACAGTCAAAAATTGATCAATTGACTGGAAAATTCAATTGTCAATCTTGTGCATTTGGGATCTTTTGAACTTGTTGAGCATGTCAAGACAATTCCATTGGGTCCTTGAGTCCATATGTGAGCTTGGTTTGCCATTGGCTTGGTCAAACAGTCAAAAATTGCCTTTGTGCAGTCAAAATCCTAAAAATGATCATTTTGCCCTTTTGGTGATCTGATCAAATTTCTTGTGGAATTGTGATCCAAACTTGATCAAATGGTCCATATGAGTTCATAATGTTGATGTGGGTCAATTTTCATGAGCTTTGACTGTCAATTGACCATAGTTGACTTTTTCCCCAATACAGCTGATTTCTAGGTCAACTGTCCAATTGACTGGGCAAAGGTTGGAATCAAGGCTTGAAACTTGGTATGGATAAACTTGGGAGTCCAACATGAAGCATGAAAGTCATCTTAGGCATTTTAGGTCAAAACATCTTTGTGCAAACACAAACCCTAATTTGAGTCAACAGTGCTAGGAGAAGTCTTGAGCAGAGGAAACCCTAACTGGATCTTGAGCTCCAAGGGCCTTGTGATGAGAAAATATTGAGAAAATGGGAGGGCAAATTTTGGGGTACAACAGTATTTAACTCTATAACCAAAGTTATGATGGACTCTATAAATGTTATTATTGATGATAGATGATGGAATGATGAAGAATATGTCATAGAAGATGTTGTAACATCTTTGTCTGATATTCCAACAGAATCAAATGACAAAAGTATTAATTCTAATCCACCTCAAGAAGATCCTGAACCTAGTCATCTCAATAAAGGGCCTTCAATTAGAACCCAGAGATATTATCCTAAGGAGCTTATCATAGGAGATCTAAATAAAGGAGTTATTACCAGATCAAGAGAAGAGATATCAAACTCTTGCTTTGTGTCAAAAATTGAACCTAAGAATGTCAAAGAGGCCCTAACTAATGAGTTCTAAATTAATGCTATGCAGGAAGAGCTAGAACAATTCAGTAGAAATGAAGTTTGGGATCTAGTTCCAAGACCTGAAGGGACAAATGTGATTAGCACTAAATAGGTATATAAGAATAAATCTGATGAAAAAGGGGTGGTCACTAGAAATAAGCCAAGGTTAGTTGCACAAGGATACACTCAAATTGAAGGAGTTGACTTTGATGAAACCTTTGCTCCTGTGGCCAGACTTGAATCAATCAGACTACTCTTGGGAATTGCATGCATACTGAAATTTAAATTGTTTCAAATGGATGTAAAGAGTGAATTCTTAAATGGCTATCTAAATGAAGAAGTTTATGTGGAACAACCTAAGGGATTTGTTTATCCAAGTTTTCCTAAACATATGTACAAATTAAATAAAGCTTTGTACGGATTAAAGCAGACTCCAAGAGCTTGGTATGAGAGATTGACATAATTTATTGGTGAGAATGGATATAGGAAAGGTGGCATAGACAAAACTCTTTTTGTCAAGGAAGAAGAAGGGAAGATCATGATTGCACATATTTATGTTGATGATATTGTGTTTGGTGGGATGTCAAATGAGATGGTTCAACATTTTGTCAAGCAAAAGCAGTCAGAAATTGAGATGAGCCTTGTTGGTGAATTAACCTATTCTCTTGGTCTGCAAGTTAAACAAATGGAAGATTCCATATTTTCATCTCAGAGAAAGGATGCTAAGAATATTGTACAGAAATTTGGGATAGAAAATGCCAGTCACAAAAGAACTCCTGCTCCCACACATCTGAAGCTATCTAAAGATGAAAAAGGAGTAAGTGTTGATCAAAGTCTTTACAGAAGTATGATAGGCAGTCTTCTATATCTCACAGCTAGCAAACCTGACATTACATTTGTTGTAGGGGTGTGTGCTAGATATCAAGTTGATCCTAAAATTAGCCATGCCAACCATGTGTTTACAGTGATTTCTGGTAAACAACCGCTAGTCCTCCAAACTATCAAATAATCTTAATGACTGTTATTTAATCTCTCTGGTAACTTGCAGGATCGACTAGATTGATACTATGGTGTATTGGTCGTTTGGATAATTCTCGTTGTAGAACTGATATTCATGGTTGGTATTAAGAATGTTGTGTAGGCGTTCAACTTACTTCGATTACCATATTAAAAGATCTAGTGACATGATCAAGTAAAGATGTACGAAACTAAATTGCATGAATAAAGATTCGATTGTAAAGAAATGTAAAACTGCAAGAAACAAATAAATAACTTTGAAGTATAAAAGCATGTAATGTAAAAGAGTTTCTGAAAGGTAAAGGATTCGAAATAAAAAGAAAGCGTTTAAATGCAAGAAATCAGTAAATGACTTTGAATGGAAAGATATTCGAATGATGAAAGCATGAAGATAAAAGCGTGAAATGCAAAAGAGTTTCTGTAATGTAAAGTACTCAAAATAGAAGGAAAGACTTTCAAATGCAAGAAATCAGTAAATGACTTTGAATGAAAAAAAAATTTAATGTAAAAGCGTTTGAATGATATTGACATGAAGATAGAAGATAAACTGGAAATGATAAAGAGTTTTACTGAATCATAAATATTTGGTGTTATCATACGTGCATTGTTCGAGCATTCGTTTCCCTAGCCATGTGGTATTTTGAATGTTTACTGAATTTTGTACAATAGATATGACACACGAAATCCTAACGCTAAGACTTCTATTTATACTACTTCGACCATAACAGTCTTGCCTATAAGATTCTGCCACGTTCAGAACATGCAGAGCACTGCCCCTCTCTAGCTTCCACGCGTCTTCGAACGCTCCAGCGCATATATTTTAAATTTCGAACATCCCGCTTGCGTTTGAATTTCAAATGTTTTGGCACTCTTCGCTTCGAACTCATTTCTTGGACACAATCTCATTACCACTTTGAGACTTCTTTTGAATATATCTCCACAACTGTCACTCGAAGCTCCGAGCTTTGACATGTTCATTCGAAGCACTGCTTCTACCATTTCGAACCATGACATCTTGCTTTATTCCAATAAAACATCCAATTTGCTTCGTTTCGAACTGTATCATCAAAATCTTCAGCCAACAAAATGCCCCTTTAAAATATGTATTTCGATCCTTTGAGAAACACTTATTTTAAATATATATGCAAGATTTTGATGTGACCTTTGAGTAATCGTAACATTTATTGTATATGAATCCAATCACGTCAATCACGACGCCTTTTGGATTCCTTAACCGTCTTGAATCAGTATTTCACAGCATGGTGCAGTTATAAAACAATGATTATTATTAATCACGCCTATTACCAATATCAGCTTTTACGCCACCTCCTTCTCAATCCAACCCACGACTCCCACGTATCCTAGTCTTACTTAGTGGATGTTTAAACTTCCACACTATAAAAACCCATCAACTAAGTCTTTTATTCTTTTCCACATTCTGAATCTTTTCTTCCTCTCTTCTCACCGAAACCCTAAAACTTCCCACAATCTTCAACAATGTCTTCCACAACATCATCCCAACTGAAGAAAACTTCCAAAAAGAAAGGAAAGAACACAGGAACAATAATGGAAAGCAAGGTTGGTACCTATCAAGGTCAATCTGTGCTTATCCCCCAAATGATCTCCAAAGAGAAGGAAATGCTCTACGCATCTCAGGTACTAATTCCAACTAACGCTGCTGGAAAGAGGTTTGCTCTAATGGGTCCTCTTACAGTCTTTGAAATCTTAAAAGATACTAGAAAATCTTCCCTGTTTGTTATAACTTTAAGCCTTTGTTTAATAAAATGGATATCCCTAAGACAGACGAGTCTTCTGATTCGACAACCGTGGAAACTCCAATCGTTCCCCCAAAAGACCCCTTTGTGCTAGACTATGTGAAAAGCAACTTTAAACCGTTCCGATCCTGCCCCACCCCTGACACAGCTTACCAAAACTGGTTTACCAAAGTAGAAGCCAAGAAATCCCAGCAATGGGAGGAATTAGGAATCTACAATTTCATTAAGTTATCGAAACCATGCTTCACCTATAGTCATCCATTATTATTTGCGTCCTTATATTTCTGGGACAGCACCTACAACACCTTTCATCTCCCTGGGGGAATGATTACACCCACATTTTTCGATATAGCAGCCATTACTGGTTTGTCATCAGTAGGAGAAACTTACATTCCTGACAATGAAGAGAACTCGAGTATTATTGACTTCGAAGTCAAATTAGCCAGCTTTTCAAAGTTCATTAGCCACTACCACACTGAAGGAGATAGTGTGTCAGATGTGGAACACATTGCTTTCCTCACCTTATGGTTATCAAGGTATGTATTCTGCAGCAGGTCCTTACAGGTAGCCAGCAGGTTCATACCTCTAGCTAGAGACTTACATGAGAATAGGAGGGTGTGTTTAAGCGAACTGTTACTTGTTGATCTTTACGAAAGCTTAAGATCAGCCGTTTCGAGTTTGAAATCCCACACTCCCAAAAACATCCTTCTAGCTGGCCCCTTCTGGCTACTCCAGTTATGGCTTAATGCCATGTTTGAACCCTCACTATCAACTGCTAACACTATTGTTGAACAAGATCCGGAGATAGCAGATAGAATCATTGAAGGTACTAGGCTGCGAAGACTTACCCCAAACGATGATAAAGATGACTTCAAGGTCCTTTTTTCAAACTATATCATGATTTTCTCCAAGAGACACAAATTTGAAGAGACCATGGCGCCCTTTGCTTCAAGGACTCATGGACCATCATGGTTCACCATGGCTCTCTCAGAAGCAGTTAAAAGCAAAGAAATTCAAGATATTTGGAAAGCCTTTTTGCTTCCCAGATTAATCTCCTCACGAATCACTCCTTCCAAGAATCAAATCTTCCTTTTTGCCTATCAACCCAACTTCGTTTCTAGACAATTTGGCCTGTGCCAACTAATCCCTGAACCTCTGTTCCAAACAGAAAGTGCCATCACTTCTGGGCGAACCTTCAAAGCAAGAGAAGCCAAACTACAACAGGAACAATATCAAGGCTTCGCCCACTTTGAACTAATACCTTTTGAACCCACACACTTCACAGCAAAGGGTTTTCTGGAATGGTGGACAAAGTTCTACCAATCTTATATGTTCGATACCCTCTCCATTCAACAGAAACTAACTGATGCGTTCGATGTGCAGGTACACTCCAAGAAAGGTATGTTCACTCACACCAAAGAGATTAGGGCTTTTCAAAATTATTTCGAAACCACTTATGATCCCACACACTTGGAATCCACTGTGCATCAAGCGGCTGAGACCTTGAAGGAAAAATTTAAAGAAAAAATTTCTAAGCTAAAACTTCCTTCAGGGTTGTCACCTGAGGATAGGTATGGGTTGGCATTCGAAATGCATCCACCTAAATTCCCTAGATTGTCTACCTCAGAACTGGTTCTGTCTTGGTTTCCTCCATACCCTTGGTGGTTCACTTGCAAAGAAATGTTCAAATATCTTCAAAAGAAACCAAAGCCATCTGAGACTGTGACATGGGCTCGTCATTGGCTCCACGATTTCCCAGGACATCTTCGCTATGACCTTTCTGCCATGTCGATTAAATCTGATCAAGGCGCAGGTGCAAATGCTTGGGAAAATCCCAAATGTTTCTCACTTTCTACATTTTTAAATTTTACCTTAATTGTTTCGATTTTCAGCCATCAGGATAAAGACCGCTGCTTCAAAGTCTAAAGAGGGAAGTGCCTCCCAAACATCTGTCGAAACCATTGATGATGTGACTCTATCCAAACCAACAACAACTACTGCAACAACAACAACACCAATAATAACAACTGTTCCAACTCCACAGGTAATCAATCAGCCCTGATGTTTCAAATAAACTGAATTGCATGATTTGGATCTAACTCATGTTTAAATATTTTCAGACTAACAAACTCCCACCAACCACTCCAAAGAAAAGAAAAACCAACACTACTGGGAAGAATCCCACTGCTGGAGGGAATTCACCAACTGCTTCGAAGAAGAAGCAGAAGAAAGAAACTTCCAAAGGCGCTGCACCAACTGGCATTTCTGGACTCGATTCCAGAGATGCTGCTCCCTTAACTAAATCCAAAAATCCACCTTCGACCTCCAACGTAATGTTGGAACATATAGATAGCAACCTCTCTTCTGAGAATCCACAGGTAAATCGAATTTGAATTTTTAACAAAAATTAGTTATTCATTACCTTGGTGCGTGCTCTTAACATCCTTTGTCTCTGTAGGACATTTTGAACCCAACACTTACCACTTCGACTTCTCCATCAAAGACTGCTGCTCCCATCAACTCTTCTCCTCATGGGGACTCCAGTAACCTGGTGCAAAACAAAGGATCCTCCAACATGGCGGTTCTGACTGGGGCTTCAGAGCAGCAAGATGACCAGAGTACTTCTCCTCCCTTGAAAGAAACGAATGAAGCAACGCTTCATGAATCTGCAGAGACTTTACAAAAAACATCTCTTCAAATGTCCCCTCTTGAAACCCTTCAAGAGAATCCAAAGGACATTCATGCTGAAGAAGAGAGGGATGATTCTGATCAAGGAAACGAAGAATCTGCAGAGGAAGGGTCTGAGGAAGAAGATGCCCACAATGGTTCGACTGCTGGAACAGAGTCAGATGCCAATAGCAGTGAAAACAATGATATCGAAGTGGTGGATCTGGTTGATAATGAAGAAGGCAATGAGCAGGAAACGAGTGAAGGTGACGGTGACGAGACTGTTGTACCCAAAAATTTTCCCTCCCATATTCTTCAAGATTTGCAAAGAGCATGCTTCAAAATTCCCCAAGGGTTGCACAGTTTAAGGACCTCCTAAGCAGTCAAAATTAGGGTTTTGGTTCTGATAAAGAAAATGAAGTTTCCAAGGGTCCAATCAAGTTCCACATGCCTATAAACATGGTCAAGCATCCTCATACCAAGTTTCAAGACTTACAGCACAAAATTGCACAGTCAAAAACCCTAATTGCACTACAGTCAACTGCAGGGGCAAAATGGTCATTTGACAGTCAAAAGTTCAAATTTTTGGTCAACATCTCATTTTGAAGCCACAAACATCATTTGATCAATTCTTGATCATGATTCTCAAAGCTTGGCTCAAAAAGTCTCAAGATGCAAAAGTTTCCATATTTGGACAGTTGAAAAAGTCAACTGTAATTTGACCAGGGCATAACTTTCACATGGATTATCAGAAAAATCCCATCCAAAGCTCATGTTGAAGAGAAATACATTTCCTACAACTCCTCTTCACACTTCAAGTCCAAGAAATGCTCTCACAAAAAGTTATCAATTTCAACATTATAGGTCATTTTCAAAAGTCAACAAAAAGGGACTTTAAGTCAAAGGCCATAACTTGATATTGGTAAATCAAAATGACATGGGACCAAAGGCATTGGTTAGAGGACTCAAAGACCTTTCCAAAATGTCCACGAATATGAGAAAAGCTTAAAAATTGAGCAAGTTATGCCTTGTGGAAGTTGGGAAATTTTTGGATATTTTGAAAAGTCAACATTGCTTCAAATGTCTTAAAAATGCTAATGGGCTTATTTTTCTTCCACAATTCATCATCCAAAGCATGTGCACGACCATTTGGCCCAAAGGGAAGTTTTTTATCATTTTTATTTATTTATTTGGATTTTTAATTATTAATAATTCATTTAATTAAAATAAATAGGTGAAAAATACTAAACCTAACCTTTTAAATCTTTTTGTGCATGGAATAGGCTTAAGATTTCGTGCATGATCAGATTTGGAAGGAATTATGGTGATTGGATATGATTGAAACCAAATATGCTTGAAAAAGATTGGAAAATTATGGCATAAAAATCAAAGATTGATTCCTTCAATTCATGGATTCTTTGGACAAAAAAACCAACCCTAATCATTCACACATAAGTACTGATGCAAACCCTACTCCTCAAAGACGACCAAGCTGCGCCATACACAAAGAACCAAACTTGAGTTTTTTGCCAAAAAGTTGAAAACTGAAAACTAGGTTTTAGGGCTTTTCAAGATCAAATAACCATTCCATTAGCTTGCCAAGGTGACCAGGAGACTATTCCAATCAAGAACATCAACTCTAACGCCTTGAATCGGTATACAGAAATCAAAATTTTTCGTATAAAATGCATATTCGTGTTTTGATTTTCAAGCATTCTCATGGCATTTTGTTCATGGATCCATACTAAGTGATGTATTCTGAAGCTAACCACATACTTTGATTGAGTTTTTATACACTATATGCAAAAACGCCATTGTTATATTTTAGGGTTGCAGAGGTTCTAATTTAGGGCTTCTCTATTCTGGAAAAATTGGAACACCATAATACCATGAATGAACTCATCGTGCTTGGACGAAAACAAAACACCCATCGCGCCTAATTTATACTCCAAGACAGCTTAATCGCTATTACTTGAAAACGCATATTTTGGGGGGGTTTAAAACCCCCGCTAACCCTTTTATATTTTCAGGAAAAACGCATTAAGGAAGAAGATGATGAAGTGTAAGGCGTTGGTTGGTCCATTTGAAATTTCGCGCGGAAACAGGCACTAACGATTGTTTTATATTATAATGTTTATTGTTTATATAATATACAAAGAGACAAAGTGGAGCAGTTGGCAAGGCACAGCGTTGGTAATCTCTAGGACCTGGGTTCGAGCCCCAGGTCCCCCCCCCCCCCTTTCAATAACATTTTTCTAACAATACTTCTATGTGATTTCCAAGCAAGCGTCCATCGTACATCCACAATATCAAGCCATCCACGTGCCTACTGAGATGGATCAAAGGGTCATAATTGGAGGAACATGATGGACCTGAGTCAACGCACCTACACGCGTCCTGAAAAGGTCAAAAGGGCTTGATATAAGTGGGCCAGAATGGCTACAATAAACCTCCCATTTGGGGACAGACCCCCCAAGGTTTGCAATTCCTTTTATATTTTTTCATTTTTATTTGATTCAATTATTTCTTTTTTTAATTAATTTCTTTAATTTAGTTTATTTTCATAAAAAATATAAAAACAATAGAAAAATCAGAAAAGACAAAAATTAAATATATTTTATTTTAATATTTTTAAGTAAATATCATTAATTAATTTAGCTTTGTAAAATTAGGTTTAATTCAAATATTTTTCTCAATAAACTTAAAAAACATGTAGAATTAGGTTTTAATTAATTTTAATTACTTTTTATTTTATTTTATCATCTCTAATAATTAATTATTAAATATTATTTTTATAAATCAAATTGCATGTAAATAATTAGATTAATCTTAGGTTTAATTTTAACATGTTTTTCTTAATAAATAAAAAAATTAGAATTAGGGTTAATTTCTCAATTTCATTTAATTCTCATTAAAATCATAAATACCAAAATCTCAAAAAAGAACAATTTCCTTTTCTTTTAATTTAATTAATTTGTAAATAATAATTTCATTAAAAAGGGTCCAACGCCCTCGCTTTCAATTTTAATTCCAATTCGCACATTTACTGTCTTTTCGTATAATTCTTATGTAATTCTCCCAAAGCCGTGTAAACTTAATTTCTCGCACTTTACTTTATTTCTTTATTTTCTGTCAAATCGGGTCCGGGATTTTAATTTGGCGATGTGGACCCGCGCCTTTGTAAATAGCGTAGGAACTTTTAATTCCGCACTTTTTTAACTGTTAATAAATGCATGCAAGAATGAATGACCAAAAATAAAAACAAACGCATAGATCACTTTGACATGAACAAGATAAATGCAAATGAATCTGACACACAAATCACACACCACCCCTAGGGTACGCCTCACTATTGCCTTACCTCGAAAGGTGATCGTCGAGTAGAGGATGTCTTAGTAAGTCCTCATGATCCGAGAACCCGGCATGAGGGTAGCTTCTAAGGTGTCTTCCCATTGCTCTGGTGATCACCATGTCCCGAACCTCGAATTGACCCGAACACCTCCAACGGTGGTGCTACCTACCTCTCAATGGTGGGATGGCACTACTTTAAAGGACATTTACACAGATGAATTCCTTAGGGTAGGTAGACGACTCTAGATACTTGCTCTAATTTCAAAACAATTCAAAAAATACTTTTCACACCAACACATTTTCAAAAAGCTTTCGAAAGCATTTTTTCAAACACTCTTGAGGATAGATACAAGAGTCGAACTGGAATTTTCAAAGAAACTTTTTAAAACCCACAGTTGAAAAGCAAACAAACCACTTTTGAAAACACATTGAGCAAGTATCTAAGAGCCCATGGATAACCATGGATAGAAAGGGTGCTAACACCTTCCCTTTCTATAATCTACCTCCCGAACCGAGAGCAATCTCTTTAAGGAATTTTTCTGTGCTTTTGTCCTTTCCATTTGGAGAAAATAAAAGACGGTGGCGACTCTTGCTTCTGCGACATTTCGCGAACCAGCGTTAAACAGTCAGTTCCAGATCCACCGATCACAGAACTGGCGACTCTGTTGGGGATACCTTATAAAGTGAGGTGTACCTTAGGACTAAGATCACTGTGTTTTCAATTGCTTTGACTTGTTTGCTTTAAATTGTGGGACTGTCTTGGGAGTTACATAGATCCTAACCCGGATCTGGGGGATACCTTCTTAGAAAGTAGCAACAAGGCTGTGAGGGAACTGTGCGGGGTATACCGACATGGTTGAAACAGTCTGCTACGTTGATGTGGCACTTTGGTGTGTACCGGTAACCCTTGAGTTCAGTCAAGGAGAGTACGGGGCCTCTGTGTGGTGTCGTGAAGCATCAACAGACCTTAGGAACCTTAATTGAACTATCTTGGCCTCTTTAGGGTAGTGAGATAACTGACTTTGGTGCAGTCCGAGGTTGGTTGATACTCGATACTACACTCAATTGAGGGTTGCTTTCCTGGAATATTTCGGTCACCAGTTCAGTGGCTAAATCGAAACGATGAACAATGAAAGCAATCCCGTGATATTGGGACCCTTAGAACCCGGTTACTTCTAATAGGACAGGTTGAACCCACCAACTTCAAGAGGGTACTACCCAGACCCCATGCTGGCCTAAACCCTAAGGGCTTGTCTTGTGTGCCTTGTGTGCCTTGTGTGCCTTACATGTTTGTCTTTGTAAATATTTGTGGTGTGTTTAATCATAGCATCATGATATCATCCAGCATCATATGCATTGACTAACCATTTCAGGGGTTCGAATCTTCATCTTTGTTCTTGTTTTGTAGGACATGGAAACTGTTCGTAGAAAGACAATTCAAATCAGTCTTGTAAGGATCCCTCCTCAGCTTAAGGAGCTTATATCCAGGATTCCCGAGAACTCTTCATTCAGTGAAAGACATGGAAGCCTCATCAGCTTGGTCAACACTAATATTGAGGAAGATATGATAAAGGTCATATTCCAGTTCTTTGACCCTCTGCATCATTGTTTCACCTTCTTGGATTATCAGCTGGTACCTACATTGGAGGAGTTCTCCCGGCTCCTGAAGATTCCTATCCTTGATCAACTACCCTACAACGGTACGGAAAAGGAACCCAAACTTGAAGAGATTGCTAAAACCTTGCACCTACAATCATCTGACCTCAAGGGACATTGGGAAGTTAGAAGTGGTATCAAAGGGTTCTTAGCCAGGTTTCTGTTTGAAAAGGCCCATGAGTGTTGGAACTCCCTTGACCTGCAAGCTTTTGAAGAAGTTGTGGCCCTCCTTGTCTATGGTTTGGTGTTGTTCCCTAATCCAGATCAGCTTATAGATATCAGTGCTATCCAGATCTTCATGTCCAGGAATCCTATACCTACGTTGCTGGGGGACATCCTTCACTCATGTTACACTCGAACCATGAGAAAAAGAGGTGTCCTTATGTGTTGCACTCCTCTCCTGGGAAGGTGGTTTATTTCGCACCTTCCACAATCAGTTTTGAAGAATGAGCGGGGTTTGAGATGGTCACAACGGTTGATGACTCTTACACATGCAGATATACATTGGTGCCCTCGGTCTAGAGAGGATGTCACTATCATTGATCGTTGTGGGGAGTACCCTAATGTTCCTTTACTTGGAATCAGAGGAGGTATTACTTATAACCCATGCCTGGCTTGGAGACAGTTTGGTTATGCTCGAAGGGATGGTCCTCATGATATGTTAATTCCTGACATAGTTTTTGACTTCGACAACGATGCACAAGGACTTCGCCAGAGATTTATCAGAGCTTGGAGGATGCCAAGTAGGATAGACAGTAAGACACTGAGGCACAGGAACTCCATCCCGTTGGAACGTTATCTCAAGTGGGTACGCGCCCGCTCCCAGAAGTTAGTAATGCCTTATCCTCATATGCTCCCAGTAATTAAAGAGCCAGTCTTGGAAGGAGAAGTGTCCTACACTATTCAGCACCCTGATATGCCCACATCTTGGGAAGAGATGCAGAAGAGCTGGATCCAGCTTAAGGAAGAACGGAATTCTCTTGAAACCAGTCTACATGCTAGTGAAAAGAAGGTTCTGGAGCTCACCCGCCTATTGCATGAGGAGAGGAATCTCAACACCTACATAGCTCCAAAGAGGATGCGTAGTGTCTTTTGGGATTGATTTTCTTTTGTATTATTTTGCCCACGAGGCTTTGATGTACTGAACAATTATTTCCTTAATGATAACGTGTGTTCTTTTTGTCTACAACAAATTTGAACTTTCGAACCCTTGAATGCATTGCATAAACACATATCATTCATCATGTGCATAGCAGGTTTTCTTCTTTTCAGGTTGCTTACCGTTCTTCGCTGTTTATTTCAGCATCATGAATCCTGACTCATCATCAACCGAGATGTCCATCAAGGCTCTTCAGGCGCAGAATGCGCAGTTTCAGGAACTAATCATGGGTTTGGCTCAGGGCCAAGAAGAGTTGAAGGCTCTACTCCTGAAGAAGGAGAAGAAGAAGAAGAGAAGGACTGTTCTTTTCAACACGGGCCGAAGGTTTGGCAACACTCTGCAAAATGAAGAGGCTGGTTCTTCTATTGACAAGGGTAGTCCCCAAGGGGAAAAAGGTCCTAGTCCGGTAGTCTCTGACAACGAGACTGATTTTGATGAGGAACAGTATCCTCCTGCAGAAGACAGATATAAGCAGTTGGAAGACAGACTGAATGCTATGGATATCCAACAAGTGCCTGGGCTGGATTTTGGAGACTTGGGTTTGTCTACTGGTGTGATCATTCCTCATAAGTTCAAAGCACCATCTTTTACCAAGTATGACGGGGCGTCTTGTCCCAAACTACACCTCAGATCTTATGTGCGGAAGATTCAACCGTACTCAGTGGACAAAAACTTGTGGATCCACTTCTTCCAGGAGAGTCTTTCAGGGACTCATCTCGAATGGTTCTATCAGCTGGATGGGACCAAAGTTCGTAACTGGGAGGAGTTGGCTACTGCTTTTTACAAGCAGTATCAATATAATGCCGACCTTGCTCCTACACGTACCCAACTCCAGGGTATGTCGCTAGGTTCAAGCGAAGGTTTTAAAGAGTATGCACAGAAGTGGAGGGATCTGGCTGGCAGGGTGCAGCCTCCGTTAACTGACCGGGAGTTGGTAGACATGTTCTTGGGGACCCTATCTGGGCCATTTTTCAACCATCTTATCGGTAATTCGTCTGCAGGGTTCACTGATCTTATTCTGACTGGAGAGAGAATTGAGGCTGGGTTGAAGTCTGGTAAGATTCCGAAGGGTGCATCTGCAAGTTCTGAGAAGAAGCCCTTCAAGAAGGAGGCCAGTGCTGTATATGGCTCCAGGAGACAAGATAAATCTGAGCGCCGCCAATCTGTCAGTGCGGTAATGATTGCTAAGCCTGCTGTCGCTCCTCGACAAACCAATCCACCAAGGGCTGAAAGACCCCGGAGAGAGTTTACCCGTTTGAGTATGACTTTGTCGCAGATCTTACCACAGTTGCTGTCCACCAACCTAGTGACTGTCAGAGAGGCCCCCAAAGTTGTAAACACTGCTTCTCCTAAATACAATCCAAATGCCCGCTGTGCTTACCATTCTGATAGCCCGGGGCATCCCACTGATGACTGTTGGGCATTAAGGAACAAGCTGCAGGACCTTATTGATGCGAAGGAGGTACAGTTTGAGGCATCTGAGAAGCCTAATGTAGTGACATCTCCCTTGCCGGCTCATGGAGTGAATGCTATTGGGGACGAAGATGAAGTGGATGAAGCTGAGTTTGATAGCTGGATTTACCCGGCAACCGACAGTGGACCTAACAATTGGAGTGCAAAGGACAATCTACCTGTTTCTCTTGTTACTAAGTAATGAATTCCTATGTTTTTGGCATTTGTAATAAACAATTAAAACTCTATGGCCCGGTGTCTTACCCGAGGCACCGTGGTTTCATTTGTGAGGGCATATAAATTGTCATTTCATATATCATAAATGAAAATCTTGGACGTTTTCTCGCATTTCAAATCTTATGCTCATTTTCTGTCTTTCCTTCCTTTATATATATTTCAAAACAGCTGTATTTACACACACTCACTCATACAGGTTTCAATCCACTCTGGATCTCAATGGTAACGACTCTGCTACTGCCAGTTATGACTTCGAAAATCCGATCAACTTAGCCGAAGACGAAGGTGAAGATGATTGCGAAGTGCCGGGCGAGCTTGCGAGGCTGTTACTCCAGGAAGAGAGGGCAATTCAACCACATGAAGAGCCAGTGGAAACAATAAACCTGGGTACTGATACAGACAGGAAAGAGGTAAAGATTGGTGCCAACCTAGAGCTCAGCGTGAAGCAACGGTTGACTAAGATGCTACATGATTATATGGAGATCTTTGCCTGGTCCTACGAAGACATGCCCGGGTTGGATACCGATATTGTGGTCCATCATTTGCCTACTAAGGAAGACTGCCATCCGGTTAAGTAAAAGGTCCGCCGTATGCGTCCAGAGATGTCAGAGAAGATCAAAGCCGAGGTTATGAAACAGTTTGATGCCGGGTTTCTCGCAGTGACTTCTTACCCTCAGTGGGTTGCTAACGTGGTGCCGGTACCAAAGAAAGATGGAAAGGTCAGAATGTGTGTCGACTACAGGGATCTGAATAGGGCCAGCCCCAAGGATGATTTCCCTCTACCTCACATTGATGTCCTTGTTGACAATACAGCTCAGCATAAGGTGTTCTCTTTCATGGATGGTTTTTCAGGTTACAATCAGATCAAGATGGCACCTGAAGACATGGAAAAGACTACATTTGTTACTCAGTGGGGCACTTTCTGCTACAAGGTCATGCCTTTTGGACTGAAGAACGCTGGGGCAACCTACCAACGTGCCATGGTTGCTTTATTTCATGATATGATCCATCATGAGATAGAAGTGTATGTTGACGACATGATTGCAAGGTCCCAGACTGAGGAAGAACACCTAGATCATCTGCAGAAATTGTTTGACCGGTTGAAACTGTACAAGCTAAGGTTGAACCCGAACAAGTGCACCTTCGGGGTAAGATCTGGAAAGTTGCTAGGCTTCGTCGTAAGTGATAAGGGTATTCAAGTGGACCCTGCCAAAGTTAAAGCTATTCAAGAGATGCCAGTTCCTAAGACAGAGAAAGAAGTCAGAGGCTTTTTAGGACGCCTAAATTACATTGCTCGCTTCATCTCACACCTAACTGCTACCTGTGAGCCAATCTTCAAGCTGCTGAAGAGAGATCAGGTAGTACGTTGGAATGATGAATGTCAGGCTGCTTTTGACAGAATTAAAGAATATCTCCAAGAACCACCCATCCTTATGCCACCGGTTGAGGGGAGACCTCTGATACTATACCTGACAGTACTTGACAACTCGATGGGGTGTGTGCTGGGGCAGCATGACGAGTCTGGCCGAAAAGAGCATGCCATTTATTACCTTAGCAAAAAGTTTACCGACTGTGAGACCCGATACTCACTGCTCGAGAAAACTTGCTGCGCTTTGGTATGGGCTGCTCGCCGGTTGAGACAGTATATGTTGACTCACACTACCTTGTTGATCTCAAAGATGGATCCTATAAAGTACATATTTGAAAAGCCTGCTCTGTCTGGGAGAATAGCAAGATGGCAAATGATCTTGACAGAATACGACATCCAGTACACAACCCAGAAAGCCATCAAGGGAAGTGTATTGGCAGACCACTTGGCACATCAGGCTATAGACGACTATCAGTCAATGAACTTCGAGTTTCCGGACGAGAGCATCATGATAGTGACTGATTGCGAAGTACCTGGACCGGATGAAGGACCTGAGGAAGGATCCCGATGGTCTATGCACTTTGACGGAACCTCCAACGCTTTGGGTAACGGCATCGGCGCTGTGATCATATCCCCCCAAGGCACTCATACTCCACTCACTGCCCGACTATGTTTCAACTGTACCAACAACATGGCGGAGTATGAGGCATGCATCATGGGTCTTCAAGCTGCGATCGACCTAAGGATCAAGTTTCTGAGTGTCTTCGGAGATTTCGCTCTCATGATCAATCAGATCAAAGGGGAGTGGGATACGAAACATCCGAATCTTATTCCTTACAGAGAATGTGTGTTGACCTTGATCCCCCACTTCACGAAGATAACCTTTGAACACTTTCCGAGAGAAGAGAATCAGCTGGCGGACGCGTTAGCTACAATGTCTTCTATGTTCAAGGTCAAATGGGATAATGAGGCTCCCCGGATCATCATCTGGAAACTAGACGAACCGGCATACTGTTGTGATCTCGAGACTGAATTGGTGACTGAGAAGCCTTGGTACCATGAGGTGAAGAGATATTTGGAAGCTCAGGAATACCCTGAAGGTGCGTCTGTCAACGACAAAAAGTTTCTGAGAAGGTTCGCAGCAAAGTTCTTCCTTAGCAACGGCATCTTGTACAAGCGAAACCATAATTCGACCTTACTGCGTTGTGTGGATAAGAATGAAGCAGAAAGGATCATGGAAGAGCTACATGAAGGGACCTTTGGTACACATTCCAGTGGGCACACTATGGCGAAGAAAATCCTTCGGGCAGGGTATTTCTGGTCCACAATGGAAGCAGACTGCTACCAACATTCTCGGACATGCCATAAATGCCAGATTTATGCAGACAAGGTGCATGTTCCTCCAGTTCCTCTGAATGTTCTGACTGCGCCTTGGCCGTTTGCAATGTGGGGCATAGACATGATCAGTGAGATTAAACCTACGGCATCCAACGGGAATCGCTTCATCCTGGTAGCGATTGATTACTTCACGAAGTGGGTCGAAGCAGCTTCCTACGCTACGGTAACCAAGACAGTTGTGGCACGGTTCATTCGGCACAACCTGATCTGTCGATACGGCGTCCCTGAAAGAATCATTACGAACAACGGTACCAATCTCAATAACAAGATGATCACTGAGCTCTGCGAGCAGTTCAAGATACAGCACCACAACTCTTCTCCTTACAGACCGAAGATGAATGGGGCTGTAGAAGCAGCAAATAAAAATATCAAGAAAATCGTGCAGAAGATGACAGTGACTTATAAGGATTGGCACGAGATGTTACCGTTCGCTCTACATGGGTACCGTACCTCAGCCAGGACGTCAACCGGGGCAACTCCTTTCTCCTTGGTTTATGGTATGGAGGCAGTCTTACCAATCGAAGTGCAAATACCCTCTCTCCGGATAATGAAGGATGCAAATCTGAATGAAGATGATTGGATCCAGACACGACTTGATCAGCTAAACCTTATTGATGAAAAGAGACTTGTTGCTATCTGTCATGGTCAGACGTATCAGAAACGGATGATCAGGGCATTTAACAAAAAGGTCAGACCACAGGAATATCAAGTTGGGGATCTGGTAATCAAACGAATCACCCTTCCTCAGAGTGATCCAAGGGGCAAATGGACCCCTACGTACGAAGGGCCATTTGTGGTTAAACATGTGTTCTCAGGAGGAGCCATGATTCTAACCAACATGGATGGTGACGACCTTCCTCACCCCGCCAATGCAGACATAGTAAAAAGATACTACGCATAATAAAGACCCGCTAGGCTGACATGCCTAGGCAAAAGTTAGGGCTTCCCGGCGAACCAAAAGGGTTCGTGCAAAATGAAGGGATGAAATGAAAAAAATCTGTACACCCGGCAAGTCGAAAACCTGAAAAGGCGGCTTGGGCAAAAATGGGTATCCCGGTGGACTGAAAACCCGAAGGGGCGGTCCAGGAAAAAGTTAGGGATGAAAGTGTAATACTATGTCTCATTGGATCACTTTGCATCCAGAATCCGGTATTTGCATCAAGTTCAGACGGTATTGATCAGTCAGCTTCATCTTCAACTAAGGTCATCAAGTGATGAGACGCTCGGAGATATAAGGGCAATAGCAGAGTTGAAACCCAGTGGGATCATTCATTTCACACAGCTGTTTTATTTTCTCTTGTACAAAATTTGTATAAACTCTTTTGTTCGGCGGCGTTCTCTTACTAGGACGTCAGCCTCTTGTACATAAAACGCCTATTTACAGGCAATTCAAAATCAATACAAAAAAATCACTTTTCAGTTAAAATTGCCAATTGTTTTTCCTTTTTTGTTTTGTTTTGCGAAGAACGTCCAAGGTTCAATTTGTGATATATGCATTGACAATAATTTGCTAGCTCATGAATATTTGCATACGAAACAAAGGATTAATTACAGGTAACATTAGAAACAGGGGCAATAAAGAGTTGTCCAAGCAATCTAATTGTTTTGTCCTCCAAGGTACCAAGGTAGGTTCAGCCAAAGAACATAACCAGATATCTTAACTCCCCAGAGAGTGAGCCAGCAAGTCAGGGCACTCTCCCCAAGCAAAGTTACAATTAACCTTAAGGAAGTTGGGAATCCTCCCGCAGATCTCAATATTCCCCAGCAATATACAAATATTCTTAACAAGCATCCCTGGCAGCCTCGGTCTAAAGATTGTTCCCCGGCGGTATACCAAACATTCAATGGAGTAATTTCCCCAAGAGAGTCCAATCTAGTTCCCCAGGAAAGTTGGAATCCATCTCCCCAAGCAGTAAGCTTATCCCCAGTAGATTCTGGAAGCTTATCCTCGTAGAGCACGAACGCGTCCCCCGACTTTATTCAAAGAGTTATTTCCTTACCAGGATATAACTGGGTTATCCTCAGCCAAAAGTCACGGAAAGATCGTCCTCGACGAAGTCTTTTATCCCCAGCGAAGTTTATCAACACTTCTAACACAACAATGGTATCCCCAGCAAGTTATTATCAACAACTCAGCGAAGTACCTCTCTCCCCACAGAGTATTGCCTCCGAGCAAGATCGCTAGGGTACTTTTCTCCCCGCAGAATATTTCATTCGCCAAGTTATTCCCCAACGGAGTCATCTTCTCCTACCGGTATTCTTGCAACTATCATCCCCAGCGGAGGCAAAAATCTATTCTGCAACATTAGCCCAGGAGTGACTTCCCGGCACCCGTCAAGGATTTATTTTCCTAAGACAAAAGATACATTCATAAACATCGCACTTTCATACATTACAGCATGCATATATGCATCACATCTTACGAATCTCATTTATGTTGAGAACATCATCGCTTGATTCATATCATGCCTTGCATATGACTGACCTTTACCTTTCAGGAAAGATCCAGTTAAATCCTCAACTACATTTCAAGACCTAGACCGGTTCAGTTAAATCGACCCTAAGATTTTTTTGTTTCTTATCCAGTCCAAGGCCTTCTCTGGTTCAGTCAGATCGACCCTAAGATCTCCCTGTTTCTTATCTAGTTGAAGACATTTCAAGACCTAGACCAGTTCAGTTAATCGACCCTAAGATTTTCTGTTTCTTACCCAGTCAAAGGCCTTCTCTAGTCCAGCTAAATCGACCCCTAACAGATTTTCCTGATAAAGACTCAGTAGAAGTTATCCAAGATTCTCTCAATGATTACTGTTGAGGTTGTAGTCGCCTGTGGTTCTCTCCCCGATACTGCGGAGGTAGTAATCATCCCAAGTTTCTCTCAGCGTTACTGTTAAAGTAGAAGTTATCCAAGATTCTCTCAATGATTACTGTTGAGGTTGTAGTCGCCTGTGGTTCTCTCCCCGATATTGCGGAGGTAGTAATCATCCCAAGTTTCTCTCAGCGTTACTGTTGAAGTAGAAGTTATCCAAGATTCTCTCAATGATTACTGTTAAGGTTGTAGTCGCCTGTGGTTCTCTCCCCGATACTGCGGAGATAGTAATCATCCCAAGTTTCTCTCAGCGTTACTGTTGAAGTAGAAGTTATCCAAGATTCTCTCAATGATTGTTGTTGAGGTGGTAGTCGCCTGTGGTTCTCTCCCCGATACTGCGGAGGTAGTAATCGCCCCAAGATTCGCTCAGCGATACTGCGGAGGTAGTAATCGTCCCCAGATTCTCTCAATGATATTGTTGAGGTAGTAATCATCCAAGGTTCTCTCACCGTTCCTGTTGAGGTAGTAACCATCCCTGGTTCGTTCATCACCGTTTGAAGCTCCAGATTCAGCTCCTGTAACCAGTCAGGACACATCTATACAAAGAATTTGAAGATCATCTCCTATAACAGGTCAGGTAATCATTTTTCTTTTGCAGGTACGCAAGTTCTCGCTAAGCAATCTCTTACGCGATCGACACCCAGGTGGCATCTATAAGCCCATCCACCATCCATCATCTCTCAGCATGGCATCTATAAGCCCATCATCCTATCCACCAATCTCCAAATGGCATCTATAAGCCCATTCCACCATCACACTGCTACTATGTGAGCGCAAATTTCTGGGCACTCTAGTGTTCAATCATCTTCCACCTTCGGATTACGAAAGGCACGTCAGCCAATCTGCATCCTCAGGTCTAAGAAGATTGAACAGGGGCAACTGTTGTACCCCAAAATTTTCCCTCCCATATTCTTCAAGATTTGCAAAGAGCATGCTTCAAAATTCCCCAAGGGTTGCACAGTTTAAGGACCTCCTAAGCAGTCAAAATTAGGGTTTTGGTTCTGACAAAGAAAATGAAGTTTCCAGGGGTCCAATCAAGTCCCACATGCCTATAAACATGGTCAAGCATCCTCATACCAAGTTTCAAGACTTACAGCACAAAATCGCACAGTCAAAAACCCTAATTGCACTACAGTCAACTGCAGGGGCAAAATGGTCATTTGACAATCAAAAGTTCAAATTTTTGGTCAACATCTCATTTTGAATCCACAAACATCATTTGATCAATTCTTGATCATGATTCTCAAAGCTTGGCTCAAAAAGTCTCAAGATGCAAAAGTTTCCATATTTGGACAGTTGAAAAAGTCAACTGTAATTTGACCAGGGCATAACTTTCACATGGATTATCAGAAAAATCCCATCCAAAGCTCATTTTGAAGAGAAATACATTTCCTACAACTCCTCTTCACACTTCAAGTCCAAGAAATGCTCTCACAAAAAGTTATCAATTTCAACATTATAGGTCATTTTCAAAAGTCAACAAAAAGGGACTTTAAGTCAAAGGCCATAACTTGAGATTGGTAAATCAAAATGACATGGGACCAAAGGCATTGGTTATAGGACTCAAAGACCTTTCCAAAATGTCCAAGAATATGAGCAAAGCTTAAAAATTGAGCAAGTTATGCCTTGTGGAAGTTGGGAAATTTTTGGATATTTTGAAAAGTCAACATTGCTTCAAATGTCTTAAAAATGCTAATGGGCTTCTTTTTCTTCCACAATTCATCATCCAAAGCATGTGCACGACCATTTGGCCCAAAGGGAAGTTTTTTTATCATTTTTATTTATTTATTTGGATTTTTAATTATTAATAATTCATTTAATTAAAATAAATAGGTGAAAAATACTAAACCTAACCTTTTAAATCTTTTTGTGCATGGAATAGGCTTAAGATTTCGTGCATGATCAGATTTGGAAGGAATTATGGTGATTGGATATGATTGAAACCAAATATGCTTGAAAAAGATTGGAAAATTATGGCATAAAAATCAAAGATTGATTCCTTCAATTCATGGATTCTTTGGACAAAAAAACCAACCCTAATCATTCACACATCAGTACTGATGCAAACCCTACTCCTCAAAGACGACCAAGCTGCGCCATACACAAAGAACCAAACTTGAGTTTTTTGCCAAAAAGTTGAAAACTGAAAACTAGGTTTTAGGGCTTTTCAAGATCAAATAACCATTCCATTAGCTTGCCAAGGTGACCAGGAGACTATTCCAATCAAGAACATCAACTCTAACGCCTTGAATCGGTATACAGAAATCAAAATTTTTCGTATAAAATGCATATTCGTGTTTTGATTTTCAAGCATTCTCATGGCATTTTGTTCATGGATTCATACTAAGTGATGTATTCTGAAGCTAACCACATACTTTGATTGAGTTTTTATACACTATATGCAAAAACGCCATTGTTATATTTTAGGGTTGCAGAGGTTCTAATTTAGGGCTTCTCTATTCTGGAAAAATTGGAACACCATAATACCATGAATGAACTCAGCGTGCTTGGACGAAAACAAAACACCCACCGCGCCTAATTTATACTCCAAGACGGCTTAATCGCTATTACTGGAAAACGCATATTTTGGGGGGGTTTAAAACCCCCGCTAACCCTTTTATATTTTCAGGAAAAACGCATTAAGGAAGAAGATGATGAAGTGTAAGGCGTTGGTTGGTCCATTTGAAATTTCGCGCGAAAACAGGCACTAACGATTGTTTTATATTATAATGTTTATTGTTTATATAATATACAAAGAGACAAAGTGGAGCAGTTGGCAAGGCACAGCGTTGGTAATCTCTAGGACCTGGGTTCGAGCCCCAGGTCCCCCCCCTCTTTCAATAACATTTTTCTAACAATACTTCTATGTGATTTCCAAGCAAGCGTCCATCGTACATCCACAATATCAAGCCATCCACGTGCCTACTGAGATGGATCAAAGGGTCATAATTGGAGGAACATGATGGACCTGAGTCAACGCACCTACACGCGTCCTGAAAAGGTCAAAAGGGCTTGATATAAGTGGGCCAGAATGGCTACAATAAACCTCCCATTTGGGGACAGACCCCCCAAGGTTTGCAATTCCTTTTATATTTTTTCATTTTTATTTGATTCAATTATTTCTTTTTTTAATTAATTTCTTTAATTTAGTTTATTTTCATAAAAAATATAAAAGCAATAGAAAAATCAGAAAAGACAAAAATTAAATATATTTTATTTTAATATTTTTAAGTAAATATCATTAACTAATTTAGCTTTGTAAAATTAGGTTTAATTCAAATATTTTTCTCAATAAACTTAAAAAACATGTAGAATTAGGTTTTAATTAATTTTAATTACTTTTTCTTTTATTTTATCATCTCTAATAATTAATTATTAAATATTATTTTTATAAATCAAATTGCATGTAAATAATTAGATTAATCTTAGGTTTAATTTTAACATGTTTTTCTTAATAAATAAAAAAATTAGAATTAAGGTTAATTTCTCAATTTCATTTAATTCTCATTAAAATCATAAATACCAAAATCTCAAAAAAGAACAATTTCCTTTTCTTTTAATTTAATTAATTTGTAAATAATAATTTCATTAAAAAGGGTCCAACGCCCTCGCTTTCAATTTTAATTCCAATTCGCACATTTACTGTCTTTTCGTATAATTCTTATGTAATTCTCCCAAAGCCGTGTAAACTTAATTTCTCGCACTTTACTTTATTTCTTTATTTTCTGTCAAATCGGGTCCGGGATTTTAATTTGGCGATGTGGACCCACGCCTTTGTAAATAGCGTAGGAACTTTTAATTCCGCACTTTTTTAACTGTTAATAAATGCATGCAAGAATGAATGACCAAAAATAAAAACAAACGCATAGATCACTTTGACATGAACAAGATAAATGCAAATGAATCTGACACACAAATCACACACCACCCCTAGGGTACGCCTCACTGTTGCCTTACCTCGAAAGGTGATCGTCGAGTAGAGGATGTCTTAGTAAGTCCTCATGATCCGGGAACCCGGCATGAGGGTAGCTTCTAAGGTGTCTTCCCATTGCTCTGGTGATCACCATGTCCCGAACCTCGAATTGACCCGAACACCTCCAACGGTGGTGCTACCTACCTCTCAATGGTGGGATGGCACTACTTTAAAGGACATTTACACAGATGAATTCCTTAGGGTAGGTAGACGACTCTAGATACTTGCTCTAATTTCAAAACAATTCAAAAAATACTTTTCACACCAACACATTTTCAAAAAGATTTCGAAAGCATTTTTTCAAACACTCTTGAGGACAAATACAAGAGTCGAACTGGAATTTTCAAAGAAACTTTTTAAAACCCACAGTTGAAAAGCAAACAAACCACTTTTGAAAACACATTGAGCAAGTATCTAAGAGCCCATGGATAACCATGGATAGAAAGGGTGCTAACACCTTCCCTTTCTATAATCTACCTCCCGAACCGAGAGCAATCTCTTTAAGGAATTTTTCTGTGCTTTTGTCCTTTCCATTTGGAGAAAATAAAAGACGGTGGCGACTCTTGCTTCCGCGACATTTCGCGAACCAGCGTTAAACAGTCAGTTCCAGATCCACCGATCACAGAGACCAATAAGCCTATGGAAGTCGAAATGGATGTGACTCATTTGCGCATGGAACTTCCTCAATCGTCTCAATCTCAAATGAACGAAGAGGAGCTAGCTCTCCTAAGACGAAATGACCCAATTGGATACATGAAGGCAAAACTAGCTCAAAGGGATATTCCTCTTGCTAGGGCTGGTACTAGTTCGACTAGCAATCCGTTGCCCTCAGATGATAGAGTTGTACTCCTTAACAGAATTAGGAGAACAATCCTTGATGTGGACTTGTTCGAAGTGCTCAAACAGGATAGTACAGCTTGCTATACCATGAAGGAGCTACTTACGCAAGTTAACCTCGCCACCTGCTCTTTTCCAGTCAGCACCATCTTATTCGATCTTCAATCTATGTTAGACAACGTGACTGGGTGTCTTCTCCAAGACGAATTTGCTACCAGAAAGGTCCAAGAGAAACGAACTGCCATGGACGCTGCTTATGAGCATGATTCGAAGCTCTCTAAAGAAGCTGAAGATCAAGCCATGCACATAAAACAAGCCAAAACTGACTATGAAGCTCGAGTTGAGTCTATTCTTCTCTGGGAAAAGCAAATTCAAGAACTTCAACAAAAAGTTAAGGAGGCTCAACAACAACAATTGGCCTACGAAACCAATACTGCTGGTGATCAGTTCGAAGAGCTCCTCAACAAAGGACTTGCAGAAATAGAGGCAGCAGAGCAACTTAAAGGAGAGGTAGCTACCCTAGAAGGAGCAAGGCGTTTCACTCAACAAAGGCTTGAGTCCTTTCGGAGTACCTTTAATAGATTGAGGAACAATGCCTATTTTTAAAATCTTAGTTTTAATTAGTTTTGAAATTTGGTTTTGGTCTGTAATATCCGAACAACGCCATTTTGGCAATCCCATATTACCATTTTGGAATTCCTTTATGATGTTTTGATTACGTTGTTATTATTCGAATCTCCTGCAGGCATGGCTTATATTTCTTTAAATATTTCCCATTGACCTTTAGGATTCGCTTATCATCAGCCAACTCTTCGATTTCATATGCATTGTTTGAAAATATCTTTATTATTCGAAAGGGTCCTTCCCAATGAGGTGACCATTTACCTAATGTTTTATTTTTCTTGTCCATGGGCAATATGACTTTCCAGACTAAGTCATTAATAGTGAATGCTTTTCCTTTTACCCTTTTGTTATATGCCCTGGCTACCCTTTCCTTTTGTCTCATTAGGATTTGCAATGCATGCAATCTAACTTCATCTAACTCAACTAATTCATTCATCATCATCTCCCAATATAATGCAGATGGGATTTCATTTTGTCTTTGAATTCGAACTGATTGTAGATGAATTTCTACTGGCAGAACTGCATCATGACCAAATGTTAGTTGGAAAGGCGTGGTGTTGGTAGCTTCTTTAGGAGATATTCTACAGGCCCATAGTATTTGGTCCAAAGTTTTGTGCCAGTTCCTTGTCTTTTTACCAATATGTTTCTTGATTAACCCTATTATCACTTTATTAGCTGCTTCGACCTGACCATTTGCTTGAGCATAATATGGTGTTGATGTCAGTAATCTAAACCCCATCTCTTGAGCAAACTCTTGCATCTTTCTTCCAGTAAACACAGAACCTTGGTCTGTGGTTATGCTCTCTGGCAATCCGAACCTATAGATAATTTGTTTCTGTATGAACTCAATAATAGCCTCTTGATCAGCAACTACTAATGGTATTGCTTCTATCCACTTGGTGAAATAATCTATTCCTACCAAGATATATTTCTGTCCTTTAGACGAAGCAGGATTTATTTCTCCTATTAAATCCAATGCCCAACCTCTGAAGGGCCATGGTTTAATGATCGAATGCAACTCACTTGCAGGGGCATGTTGAATCCCTGCATGTTTCTGGCATTCTTCACACCCTTTAGAAAAGTCTATACAATCTTTGAGCATGTTGGGCCAATACATGCCATATCGAAATAACAACCATTTCATTTTATGACCTGCTTGATGTGCCCCACATGCCCCATTGTGGACTTCTGACAATGCTAAGTATGCCTCACTTTCTCCTAGGCATTTCAGTAATACGCCTTCTTGGGTCTTTTTGAACAATTCATTTCCCATGAGGACATATGATAATGCTCTATATTTTATCTTCCTATCAACATTCAATGTTGGATTTGTTAAATAACTCACAAGTGGACTTCGCCAATCTGCATCTGATAAGGTGTCTATGGCTAGTACTTCGAATCCCTGTTTCTCAGCATACCCTAATTTTATACTCTCTAGATCTGATGGTATGAATCTAGTAGCCATAACTCTACCTCTTAATTCGACCAAATCCTCAAAGTTTTTGGCAGAAACTTTATAACCTAAAGCCAACTGTGCTAAGTCATTTGCTTCTTGGTTTTCTATTCTTGGTATATGTTGAATATCCATGTATTCGAACCTTTTAAGTAGCCTGTTAACTACGACGAAGTATATCATCAGATTTTCCTTTATGCATTTGTACTCCTTTGTTATTTGCTTGACCACTAACTCTGAGTCTCCTTTAATTTCGACTTTAGTTGCCCCCAATTCCAACAAAGCTTCAAGTCCAACAATAAGCGCTTCGTACTCAGCTTCGTTGTTCGAGCAACGAGGACCATCTAATTTATATTTGAATTTTGTTGGAATTCCTTCAGGAGAAATTATAAGAACTCCAACACCACTACCATTCATGTGGGTCGAGCCATCAAAGTATAATTTCCAAGGTTGCATTTCAACGTAACTGTGATCGGTGGATCTGGAACTGACTGTTTAACGCTGGTTCGCGAAATGTCGCGGAAGCAAGAGTCGCCACCGTCTTTTATTTTCTCCAATATGGAAAGGACAAAAGCACAGAAAAATTCCTTATGAGATTGCTCTTGGTTCGGGAGGTAGATTTATAGAAAGGGAAGGTGTTAGCACCATTTCTATCCATGGTTATCCATGGGCTCTTAGATACTTGCTCATTTGTGTTTTCAAAAGTGTTTGCTTTTCAAATTGTGAGTGGGTTTGAAAAAAGTTTCGTTTAAAATTTCAGTTCGACTCTTGTATCAGTCCTCAAGAGTGTTTGAAAAGTTGTTTTGAAAGCTTTTTGCAAAGTGTCGGTGTGAAAAGAAGTTTTTGATTTGTTTTGAATTAGAGCAAGTATCTATGAGTCATCTACCTACCCTAAGGAATTAGGTTGTGTAAATGTCCTTGAGGCAGTGCCATCCCACCATTGAGAGGTAGGTAGCACCACCGTTGGAGGTGTTCGGGTCAATTCGTTTGTTAGGGACAGTGTGGTCACCAGAGCAACAGTAGGATACCTTAGAAGCTACCCTTATGCCATTGATCCTTTTTAATTCCGAGGCAACCGTTTCGAGGCAACTGGATCATGTCATGGACATAAGGACTTACTAAAACGTCCTATACTCGACGACCACGTTTCGAGGGGCAAGGCAACAGTGAGGCGTACCCTAAGATGCCACACCAACGTAGCCACTGCTTCATCCATGTCGGTCTACGCCGGACAGGTCCCTCACAGATTATGCTACCTAAAAAAGGGTTTCCCCAGATCCGGGTTAGGATCTATAAAACTCCGATACAAAGCCCACAAATGTAAAGCAAATAAAGCAATCAATTGAAAGTAAAGGTGATCTAAACCCTAAGGTAACCCCACTTCAAAAATAACTCCCCATCAGAGTCGCCAGTTCTGTGGTACGGTGGGAGAACTGACTTGTGTTTTGCGTTCGTATTCGCACTTGTGCGGTTGAGCAAGAGTCGCCACCGACTTTTTATTTTATCCTAAAGGAAAGGTTTAAAAAAGCACAGCAAAAACCTTTTGAGATATTTCGTGGGTTCGGGGGGTAGATTATGAAAAGGGAAGGTATTAGCACCCTTTTCATCCATGGTTATCCATGGGCTCTTAGTTACTTGGTTTTTTAGATCACTCGCCTTGTTTTTCGATTGCTTTGAAAATGGTGTGTGTGTGGGTGCTTTTTGAAAATGCTTTGGAAAAAAATGCCTTGTCTTAGGCAACTAATGTATTTGACTCGTGTTTGAGTGTTTTACAAAAGTGTGGATCTTTTCGAAAAGATGTTTTCAAAATGTTTTTGAGAGTTTGTTTGAAAGTGTTGTGGATTGTGGTTTTTGAAAAGAAGGCAAGTGTTTTTGCAAATTGATCTCAAGTAACTAAGAGTTTTGTCTACCCTATTGTACTCAAAGGTTTTTGTTATGTTTTAACCCCTTTTAACAATTTTGTTCTACCATTGAATTTGGTGGACAATCTTGCGTTTAGGAAGTTTATTCGGAACGGGCGCGGGTCATCGTATGGACCATGAATGCAAGGATGCCAAGTGTCTTTGGCAATTTGTTTTGAAGGGACTATGATCATTCCGTTTAGGCAACACTTTGAGACTCATGATCATTTGTTTTTGTTTTGCCAAAGATACTCGGCGTGCAAGCATGGCCCATTTTGGAAGGCAACATGTGGGATTACCCTAGAGGGTGCGAGTGTGATTGTGTATTGATTACATGTATTTTTCTTGTATTAGGTTATCTAGCGTTTGATTTTATGTACATGCAAACCCTAGGTCTAACCATGGTATAATTGGAAAACTGTAAATTGCGGGAATGTAAAATCTACGCTATTACAAAATAGTGTCCGGGAGTGGGGGTATAAATGTACAAAAGGGGATGAGACTTATAGTATCCAATAAGTTACAACCAAATCGAATGTGCGATCAAATGTAAATATCGAATATTCAAATATAAGATAAACAAGTGTATAGAAGCAATGTATTGTGTAAGTGTAAGTGTGAGATGTATATGTATCGGGTGTAATTATTTACAGGCGCGATAATGTGAAACTGAAGCGTATTAGGGTTTTTGACCTAGACATGTATTTTAATGAATCTTTGATTTGTATATTTAATTATGTACAAAAAGAAAAATGTTTTAACTTAAATGTTCAAGTTTTAATTAAGAAATGTATCTTTATTTGTTTATATACAAAAAGTATTTTAATCAAATGTTTGTGAAATTTAATATTAGAGAAAAAATGTATTTTTATTATTATGTACAAATATGTATGTTAATTAAAAAGTTTTCAATTTTAATTATATGATAAAAAAAAGTATTTTACTATTTTATATACAAATATATACTTAAAAAAGATATTTTAACTATATGATAAAAATATGTATAATATGTACAAAATTAATGTTTTAAAATGTATGTACAAATGAAAATGTTTTTAATAGAATATTCAAGTTTCTAATTAAATTATGTATAAAATGTTTTAAGAAATTTAAATTATGCAAGAAAATGTATATTTATTTTAGTATGTACAAATGTATTTTATTTAAAGAGTAAATAAAGTAAAAAAAGAAAGTATTTTCAATTTTAATATATGACAAAATGTATTTTAATTATGTGCTTAAATAAAAAAATCAAAGATTAAAAGGAAGTAATTTTAAGTATTTTAGTATTTTTAATATTAATGTATTATTATGACAAATGTATTAAATTAGAAAAATATAAGGTGTTTATATATAAAAGAAATTAGTGTTAATAAAAATATTTGTAAAAAAAGGGTTAAGTTAGTTAATAATAAAAAAGAAAACAATTTGTTTTATAAAAAAAGGTTTGTTTTGTATAAGTGGGTTTAGGATTCTTAATGGACTTTTAGAGATGTCAAAAACGGGTTAGGCCCATGGTTCAAGCAAACGATTTAGGGTTAGGGAATGTTTGTTCAGAACGAAAGTTAGGGTTTGTAGCGGCGCCGTTCGTGTTCGTTCAACGTTCTTCTTTATCCTTGCAAGCTTCCTGAGCAACTCATCCCTTCGGCCACCAGTGTCACTCTCGAACCTCTCTTCCCTCCATGGCATGAACCCAGCATCCTCTTGATACAAGGTTCGTTCCAACGTTTTATGTTTCCTTTTTCTTTTCTGAATTTGCGTGTGTTGTTTTAAGTTGGGTTTTGATTCTTAATTTTGTATTATTATGAGGTGGTGAAGAAGAAAGGGGGAGAAGATTGGCTACCTGACCTTGGAGGAGGAGGAGAGAAGAGGGGCTGTGGCGCTTAGGAGGCCGGGACGGCGTGAACGGTGATGGAGCTGGAAGCTTTCCTGGTATCTTTTATCTTGCTCCTTAGGGTTTTGATGATGATTTGTGCTGAGAACCCCTTTTTAATTCACTTCTTTATCTCTTCTACTGCATGTTACCTTTGGGAATTCGTATGTTTTTGAATCGTTGCCTTGCCTATGATGAAGCTTGCTTCTGAGGCTCTTGAATTGCCTTCTGAGATTGATGCCCTTGGAATGTATTTTGCTTGTGATGTATGTTTACTGAGTTCACCTCTTTCCTCTTCTCTTGAACGCTGTATACTTGTTTGTGTTGCCCTGTGATGATCTCAGAGGTCTGAGGGCCTAGGTTGCCTTGGAATATATGTTGCTGGCCCTCTGAGATAGATATACTTTGTTGAAAATGCTTCTTTCTTCTTCTTCTGTCCCTTTTGCCTTTGGATGTGTTTATCGCCTATGATGAGGAAACTCTGAGGCCTAGGAGTTGATTTTGAATGCTTTGAGGTTTGGATGTGCTTGAGGGATTTGGATATGTTTGAGAGATTGTGTGTTTTTTGGTTGAGGGGTTATGTTGGTTATTGACAGTATGTTGGGTTATGGTTTGACAGAGGTTTTGGTAGTTCAGTTTCAGTTTATGTATTTTTGGTTTGAACTGGACAGTAGGCAGGTTTAGGGCATTAGCAGGTTGATGGATCTTTTTGAGTTTGTATCAGCTTGCAGGTTTTGATGTATGGTTCTGTTTTTTACTGATGCAAGTTTGAAGCTTCAGCATGTTTATGGCTTGAGTTTTGGTTTAATATTTGACAGTAGGTTGGGTTATGGTTTGACAGGGGTTTTACAGGTTTGAAGGCTAGGCCAGGTTTGGAAGTTTTTTTTTTATAAGTTTGTATGTGTTTTGGTTAAGCTGATATGGTGAGGTTGGATGGTTTTTTGTGTGAACTGGACAGGTTTGTAATCTTTGTTGTGCTTGATGGCTTTGAGGGTGAAGCTTCAGGTTTTGGAGGCAGGGCTCCTGAGGTTTTGGTTAGGCTAATGCTTTGTATATTTTTCTTCCTCTTCAACTGTGTTGTATTGGCCTTGGGTTTGAACTTGGTTCTAGTTCACAGCTTTGTATATTTTTTGCTCTCCTTGAACTGTGTTGTACTGGCCTGTGTATCTTTTTTGTCTTGTTATCCTGCCTATGCCTAAGACCTGAACTCTTATCTTATCTCTCTTCTTCTCATTTTTCAGTACAGTTTAATATTATTATATGATTTTCATGTACTATTTCTGAAGGGGCCCCTTTATGCTGGGAAATGATGACTTAGATTGCTTGCATAACACATTTTTCCCTGCATCTTTATCCAGCTTTGACAGTTTGTGTGCTTTTTCTTGTCCTTGATATCTTGGCCAAATCTTCCTCTTTGACAGCTTGGGATTTGACTTTGTATTTTGACAGTAAATTGCCTTTTTGCTTTTGATAGAAAGTGGAATTGGATTTGAACTATGCAGTTTGAACTTTGGAATTGAACTATGCAGTTTGAACTTTGGAATTTATGCATTTGACATTTGCATTTATGAATAAAATTCTTCCCTCTCTGTGAACCGGGAGAAATCCCGTGATTTGCAGAGAGGGTCAACTGATCCCAGTCAGTGGCCCCTAATGATGAGCAAATTTTATCTGTCTCTAATTAATTCAACTGCTTTCTAACTTTTCTTCTTCTTTTTGCAGATAAAAAATGGAGCACTGGAGCGGAGTGAAGAATGAAGAATATTAGAAATAGGATAGTTTTTTTATTTTATTTAATATTTAAATTAATGTATATTATTGTTTGTAATTTAAATTATAAACAACAAATTTGTACAAATAATTCAAATATCAATAAAATCTAAATTATCCAATTAATTCTAATTTTCTTTATTGTTTATTTATTTATTTAAAACTCTTTGAATTAAAACAATTGAAAAATAAATTTCAATCATTCAATTTTAGAATAATAAATAACTTAAATAAAAACAATATTGATCAATTAAACCTGTCTCTTCCAATATCCAAAGCAAAGCAGCAGTCAACCAAAATAAACTGATCAAGCGCATTCCTTCTTCACTGATTTGCCGTAAACACTGAATCCAATACTGCATACTGTATTTGACTGGCTCAAAGAAAACAACATGAATTCAAACCACTGTCTCTTTCACTGATTAAATCAAAACAATGCGAATTTAACCCCAATCTCGGAATAAACGGCAAAGTGCTGTAGAATTTAAATTCTTCTGAGAATATGCCCATAAAACCTTAACTCCTGATTAAATGTCAAATAACGCTCGCCTGATCAAAATTGAACCAAAAAATCACCCAAACCCTAAGCCAATTGTGAAACAATCCAGAGTCCTAAAAATCAGTAAAAACCCTAATTTTGCTTGACTGTCAAGAAAAGTCCGTTTGTCCGATTCTTGAGCCAGTTTGAAAAGTCAGGAAATGTCTGAAGCTGAGATTGCTTGGGGAAAAATGCGAGGGCAAATTTTGGGGTACAACAGTTGCCCCTGTTCAATCTTCTTTGACCTGAAGAGTTAGATTGGCAAGTTTGCCTTTCGCGACTTGAAGGTAAAAGAAGATTGGACACTAAAGTGCCCAGAAAATTTGCACTCGTCGATGTGACGGTAAATGTGAATGGGCTTAAAGATGCCATTTGATGATGGGCTTAAAGATGCCATCTGGTGCGGTAGAATTTTGTCGGGGGATGGGCTTAGAGATGCCATCTGAGAATGGGCTTACAGATGCCATTCGGCGACTGCTGGTAGGAGGATGGGCTTATAGATGCCATCTGGAAATGTTGAACTGTATGTCAAAAGCGAGTGGATAGGTGTCAGAAAGGCATCCCTGTTTTGGAACATCTCTGAATTGAGGTCTGAACAAGCAACAGATTGACGTCCATATCTGGAGAATCTGTAAGCTATCTGAGATTGAATAAGCAATAGAGCAGCATCCGTTGTTGGGACGTGTCCGTAAACTATTTTCAGAAATTGTGAAGAGTCTGAACAAGTTGGTAGATTGACATCCATTGGAGGGAAGAATCCGTAAACTGTTTCAGAAGTTGAGAAGAGTCTGAATCAGTCGGTAGATTGACATCCGTTGTAGGGAAGAATCTGTAAACTGTTTCAGAAGTTGAGCAGAGTCTGAACAAGTCGGTAGATTGACATCCGTTGTAGGGAAGAATCTGTAAACTGTTTCAGAAGTCTTGAAGTTGAAGAGGAACCGGTGTAAGGTTTCTGCTGATGCGTCTGACTGAATCTGGAATAAGTATCAGAATGTCGCCATGTCCGGGTCACATCTGAACTATTTCTGGATGAATCTTGGGAGATGATCTTTGTCTGTCGACTGATCTTACCTGAAAAGGCAAAGGGTTAGTTGTATGCAATGCTATGATGCATGATGCAATGCATGCGACATTAATGTTTATGATATGAATGCAATGAATACGCATGTAAGCTGATGAGCTAATCTTGCCGAGGATACATGAGTCCGAGATGGCTGAAGATAAAAGAATCTTGATTGCTGTCGGGGAAAATAAATCCTTGGCTGTTGCTGGAGAAGAGAATTCCTGATGACCTCTACTGGGGGGTTCCAAACTAGTAGACTCATGTTGGGGAGGCCAGATTGAGAATCTTCGGCTTGATGGGAAGTAACTCTGGAGACTTCACTGGGGAACTCAAGATTTGCCCTTTCCAAAACTCTGTGGGGAGAAGGTTCAATGGTCTGGCTCCGCTGGGGATTGATAATGAACTCCGCTGGAGATAGGAAGAATTTTGGCGAACGCGAACTTCCGTGGTTGTTAGCTTGAGAAGAATCTGAACAAGCGATAGGTTAACATCCGTTTACTTGGAGAACCCGTGAACTATTTTCAGAAATCTTGAGATTGAATCAGCAATAGAGCCGCATCCGTTGTTGGGAAGCGTTCGTAAACTAATTTCAAAGGTTGAGAAGAGTCTGAACAAGTTGGTAGATTAACATCCGTTGTAGGGAAGAATCCGTAAACTATTTTCAGAGGTTGAGAAGAGTCTGAACAAGTTGGTAGATTAACATCCGTTGTTGGGAAGAATCCGTAAACTTGTTTCAGAAGTCTTGAAGAAGAATCTGAACAAGTGATAGGTTAACATTCGTTTACTTGGAGAACCCGTGAACTATTTTCAGAAATCTTGAAGTTGAATCAGCAATAGAGCCGCATCCGTTGTTGGGAAGCATCCGTAAACTAATTTCAAAGGTTGAGAAGAGTCTGAACAAGTCGGTAGATTAACATCCGTTGTTGGGAAGAATCCGTAAACTTGTTTCAGAAGTCTTGAAGAGGAACCGGTGTAGGGCTTCCTGATGATGAGCTTGTGTAAAACTGCATCGGGTTTGAACACTTTTGACATTCGAATGCCCCAAGTGGTGATGTAGATAAATTCCTGGCTTATTACAGGTGTTGGTCTACAATCGGTCGTTCACAGATGTTTCCTGGGTTGTTGCAGGTGTTGATCTGGAATTCTTCAGACATGCCCTGGCTGGATACAGGAATCGAATCTGGAAAGGTGATAGTTGATAGATGTGCCCTGGCTGGATACAGGAATCGAATCTTCAAACTCTTCAGACGTGCCCTGGCTAGATACAGGAATCGAGTCTGGAAATGTGGTCAACAGATATGCCCTGGCTGGATACAGGAGTCGAATCTGGAAATAGTCGTCAACAGATATGCCCTGGCTGGATACAGGAATCGAATCTTCGAACTCTTCAGACGTGCCCTGGCTAGATACAGGAGTCGAGTCTGGAAATGTGGTCAACAGATATGCCCTGGCTGGATACAGGAGTCGAATCTGGAAATAGTCGTCAATAGATATGCCCTGGCTGGATACAGGAATCGAATCCTCAAACTCTTCAGACGTGCCCTGGCTAGATACAGGAATCGAGTCTGGAAATGTGATAGTTGATAGATATGCCCTGGCTGGATACAGGAATCGAATCTTCAAACTCTTCAGACGTGCCCTGGCTAGATACAGGAATCGAGTCTGGAAATGATGTAGTTGATTTGTTGAACACTTTTGACATTCGAATGCCCCAAGTGGTGAAGAAGGAGTCTTAAATCAGATTACTCTGCATATTGAGAGATTTCTTGAAATCTTGACTGGACTGCCCCAGGTTAACTGAATTTTGAAAGATCTGTTGGACCTTGACTGGACTGCCCCAGGTTAATTGAATTGTGACAGGTCATGCCCCTTGTTGATAAAGGGATTTGATGGAAGTGTCATCCTCTTGAAGTGATTTTGACTTACTGAGAGAGTTTTCGTTCCTCCGAACATTCGCTGTATGAATTTCTTCGCTGTCAAACAAAAGGGTCAAATGCAGACAGTGATATTCAAGCAATGCAAAGTTTATGTTTGTCTTTGGAGTTTTGAAAAATGCGTTTTTAGCAGAAAACTTTTCATAAGACTAGTTAACACAAGATTTAGAGTAAGCCCTACAGGAGTCAGGATACCTTTTGTAACAGTATGCTTTCGAACTAACCCATGCTTCAATTAGGACTTTTAAAGGGTTGTAACGTGGCCTGGTTCACGGTTTAAGAAACAAAGGATAAAGGCTCAAAGTATATTTGTACCCACCCGCTCTTCGTGATGTTCTTCAACCTAAGCTCAGTTAATTGTGCGTCACACTCTGTTTTGAGTTTGGAACGACTTTTAGGCGATGGTTCACCAGTTGAATTTTGGGGGAGACAATCATCATCTCCTCTTTTATTTTTCAACATTTTTCATGTTGTTGAGGATTTTGTAATGACCTCACTATTTTGATTTTGATTTGTTATCCCTAACTTTTGCCTGACTGTTACCGTTTTCGGGATTACTGTCAGCGGGATGCCCCAGCTTTCTTAAGCCTCCTTTATAGGTTTTGGCTCAGTGGGCTTTTCTCTTTTGAGAGATTGACTGTCTACGTGATAGGGAACCACCCTGGTCTTTTGATTCCCAAGGAATGCTTTCTTTTTCGATGCCGTTCGTTGTATTACGAACTGAGAGTTTGCGACTTTAATGCGCATTTTCTTTTGAATTAACTGAGATACTACCCTGCCCCAGGTTTATATCAAAGGTTTTGATCGTTTAGAACAGAAAACTCCTACTTCTTTGGCTCGAAGGGGTTGACTAGGGATTAACTTCCTTATAACTCCAGTGTTTGGGAATTGAAAGAAATGCCTGTACATCATCAACAAGGTCGGTTCAAAAGCATATTGTATAAGATTATGGTATCGTTTCGTCATCCTCCCTCTAAAGGCTTGCAGCTTTTTATCAAGAGTCAAATATCATAAAGAAAAGCATAAGAGTAGTGAAACGAATGGATGAATTCAAGACAAACATATGCAATGCATTAATGAAAACAGAGTTTAACATCAACAGATAATTGTTTGACAGCAAAAGAAATTACAACTTTGAAAATTCAGAAAGGAGCAAAGGTCTTTCAGCTTGAGCTTCGTCACTTCAAGTGGAGAACCCTTTAACGGAAGATCTTCATCTCGCCGTCTGGCATGAATTCCAGCACCCCAATGTCGATCAGATCTTGAATCTTGTTCTTCAAGGCCCAACAGTCGTTGGTGCTGTGTCCCGGGCTGTAGGAGTGGTAAACACAGAATGCGTCGGGATTAAAGTGAGGAGAGGAGATATTGGGCTTCTGAGGAGGATCCTTTACAGTGAGCAAATTGACCTCCAACAGGCGCTTCAGTATGAAGAATGATGGTATTTCAGTCTCCGTAAACTGTCTTCCCGACTTTTCTTGCTTACGCCGATTACCCCTTTGACGCTGGCGAGGTTGTTGATGGGTTTGTGACCCTGAAGCTAGCAAAGGAGCTTTCCCCTTGTCTTCTTGAGTGGATGGAGGCTGAGCGGTGACTTGCTCTTCAACCTCGGATTTTTGCCCCAGTTGGTTGTTTGGAAGCAGTTGGCGGACAAGAACTCTGAGTTCCTCTTGTCTTTGAGATAGGTCTTGGATGAGAGCCATCTGGCCCACCAACTGTCCCATCATTTGAGTCCTCAGTGTTGTCAGATCAAACTGCAGCTCCGCAATCTGATCACTCCTGGCATTGTTGGAATTCCCCAGGCCTTTGGTGAGGAGAGCTTTCATCTCTTCTTGCCCCAGAGACAAGTTCAGGAACATCTCCTGCAGCTGAGCAGTCTGGTCTTGGATGTCTTTGACAGATCTTTCTAGAGCCATCTCTTGCTGAAATAAACAGCAGGAGAGTAAGGAAACCTGAAAAAGGAAAGATTGTCAAAATGCAATGCATGATATGTGGATGCATGCTTTCAAGGATCTCTTGGGGTAAACACAAGAAAATGTTAGAGGTTGAACTCTGCTCTTGGATTGGAGATCTCTGCATCGGTGGATGTCTTTCCACGAGAATCAAGCTCACCATGTCGAGTGGGTCATAGCCACTGATTCAAGTTGTTGTATTTGGACTTTGATTGGAGAGCTTTGTATCGGTGGATGTCTTTCCACTAGAATCAAGCTCACCATGTCGAGTGGGTCATAGCCACTGATTTGTTGTACTTGAACTTTGACTGGATTGGTTAGAGGAGAAACCCCCTTGCCCCTTGATAGATGTCTGGTTCAACGTAACCCTGCATCAATAGAACCCTCGAGATCCTTGAAATGGTTATTGAAAATGCTATGGTATGATGTCATGATGTTATGTCCATGTATGCGAAAAGCAGGAAAGTGTATATACAGGCAAACATATTCACACAAAGCACACAAGTCCTTAGGTTTAGGCTTGCATGAGGTTCAGGTACTACCCTCTTTCAGTTTATTGGTTGAAACCTGTCTTATCAAAAGTAACCGGGTTCTAGAGGATCTCATATCATTGGCTACCCTCAATCGGTCATAACTCCAGCATCGCAATCTTTTCTCGCGGCCAGAACCATCTCGAGAGTTTAGCCTCAATGAGTGTAGCATACTGCTACTGTTCTAATGGCCAAGTTGGTCAATTAGGGTTCTAAAGTCGGTTGGTGTTTAATGACCCCTTAGAAGACCTATATTCTCCCCGTTGCAACACAAGGGATATAGGTACAGACTAAGATGCCACACCAACGTAGCCACTGCTTCACCCATGTCGGTCTACGCCGGACAGGTCCCTCACAGATTATGCTACCTAAAAAAGGGTTTCCCCAGATCCGGGTTAGGATCTATAAAACTCCGATACAAAGCCCACAAATGTAAAGCAAATAAAGCAATCAATTGAAAGTAAAGGTGATCTAAACCCTAAGGTAACCCCACTTCAAAAATAACTCCCCATCAGAGTCGCCAGTTCTGTGGTACGGTGGGAGAACTGACTTGTGTTTTGCGTTCGTATTCGCACTTGTGCGGTTGAGCAAGAGTCGCCACCGACTTTTTATTTTATCCTAAAGGAAAGGTTTAAAAAAGCACAGCAAAAACCTTTTGAGATATTTCGTGGGTTCGGGGGGTAGATTATGAAAAGGGAAGGTATTAGCACCCTTTTCATCCATGGTTATCCATGGGCTCTTAGTTACTTGGTTTTTTAGATCACTCGCCTTGTTTTTCGATTGCTTTGAAAATGGTGTGTGTGTGGGTGCTTTTTGAAAATGCTTTGGAAAAAAATGCCTTGTCTTAGGCAACTAATGTATTTGACTCGTGTTTGAGTGTTTTACAAAAGTGTGGATCTTTTCGAAAAGATGTTTTCAAAATGTTTTTGAGAGTTTGTTTGAAAGTGTTGTGGATTGTGGTTTTTGAAAAGAAGGCAAGTGTTTTTGCAAATTGATCTCAAGTAACTAAGAGTTTTGTCTACCCTATTGTACTCAAAGGTTTTTGTTATGTTTTAACCCCTTTTAACAATTTTGTTCTACCATTGAATTTGGTGGACAATCTTGCGTTTAGGAAGTTTATTCGGGACGGGCGCGGGTCATCGTATGGACCATGAATGCAAGGATGCCAAGTGTCTTTGGCAATTTGTTTTGAAGGTACTATGATCATTCCGTTTAGGCAACACTTTGAGACTCATGATCATTTGTTTTTGTTTTGCCAAAGATACTCGGCGTGCAAGCATGGCCCATTTTGGAAGGCAACATGTGGGATTACCCTAGAGGGTGCGAGTGTGATTGTGTATTGATTACATGTATTTGTCTTGTATTAGGTTATCTAGCGTTTGATTTTATGTACATGCAAACCCTAGGTCTAACCATGGTATAATTGGAAAACTGTAAATTGCGGGAATGTAAAATCTACGCTATTACAAAATAGTGTCCGGGAGTGGGGGTATAAATGTACAAAAGGGGATGAGACTTATAGTATCCAATAAGTTACAACCAAATCGAATGTGCGATCAAATGTAAATATCGAATATTCAAATATAAGATAAACAAGTGTATAGAAGCAATGTATTGTGTAAGTGTAAGTGTGAGATGTATATGTATCGGGTGTAATTATTTACAGGCGCGATAATGTGAAATTGAAGCGTATTAGGGTTTTTGACCTAGACATGTATTTTAATGAATCTTTGATTTGTATATTTAATTATGTACAAAAAGAAAAATGTTTTAACTTAAATGTTCAAGTTTTAATTAAGAAATGTATCTTTATTTGTTTATATACAAAAAGTATTTTAATCAAATGTTTGTGAAATTTAATATTAGAGAAAAAATGTATTTTTATTATTATGTACAAATATGTATGTTAATTAAAAAGTTTTCAATTTTAATTATATGATAAAAAAAAGTATTTTACTATTTTATATACAAATATATACTTAAAAAAGATATTTTAACTATATGATAAAAATATGTATAATATGTACAAAATTAATGTTTTAAAATGTATGTACAAATGAAAATGTTTTTAATAGAATATTCAAGTTTCTAATTAAATTATGTATAAAATGTTTTAAGAAATTTAAATTATGCAAGAAAATGTATATTTATTTTAGTATGTACAAATGTATTTTATTTAAAGAGTAAATAAAGTAAAAAAAGAAAGTATTTTCAATTTTAATATATGACAAAATGTATTTTAATTATGTGCTTAAATAAAAAAATCAAAGATTAAAAGGAAGTAATTTTAAGTATTTTAGTATTTTTAATATTAATGTATTATTATGACAAATGTATTAAATTAGAAAAATATAAGGTGTTTATATATAAAAGAAATTAGTGTTAATAAAAATATTTGTAAAAAAAGGGTTAAGTTAGTTAATAATAAAAAAGAAAACAATTTGTTTTATAAAAAAAGGTTTGTTTTGTATAAGTGGGTTTAGGGTTCTTAATGGATTTTTAGAGATGTCAAAAACGGGTTAGGCCCATGGTTCAAGCAAACGATTTAGGGTTAGGGAATGTTTGTTCAGAACGAAAGTTAGGGTTTGTAGCGGCGCCGTTCGTGTTCGTTCAACGTTCTTCTTTATCCTTGCAAGCTTCCTGAGCAACTCATCCCTCCGGCCACCAGTGTCACTCTCGAACCTCTCTTCCCTCCATGGCATGAACCCAGCATCCTCTTGATACAAGGTTCATTCCAACGTTTTATGTTTCCTTTTTCTTTTCTGAATTTGCGTGTGTTGTTTTAAGTTGGGTTTTGATTCTTAATTTTGTATTATTATGAGGTGGTGAAGAAGAAAGGGGGAGAAGATTGGCTACCTGATCTTGGAGGAGGAGGAGAGAAGAGGGGCTGTGGCGCTTAGGAGGCCGGGACGGCGTGAACGGTGATGGAGCTGGAAGCTTTCCTGGTATCTTTTATCTTGCTCCTTAGGGTTTTGATGATGATTTGTGCTGAGAACCCCTTTTTAATTCACTTCTTTATCTCTTCTACTGCATGTTACCTTTGGGAATTCGTATGTTTTTGAATCGTTGCCTTGCCTATGATGAAGCTTGCTTCTGAGGCTCTTGAATTGCCTTCTGAGATTGATGCCCTTGGAATGTATTTTGCTTGTGATGTATGTTTACTGAGTTCACCTCTTTCCTCTTCTCTTGAACGCTGTATACTTGTTTGTGTTGCCCTGTGATGATCTCAGAGGTCTGAGGGCCTAGGTTGCCTTGGAATATATGTTGCTGGCCCTCTGAGATAGATATACTTTGTTGAAAATGCTTCTTTCTTCTTCTTCTGTCCCTTTTGCCTTTGGATGTGTTTATCGCCTATGATGAGGAAACTCTGAGGCCTAGGAGTTGATTTTGAATGCTTTGAGGTTTGGATGTGCTTGAGGGATTTGGATATGTTTGAGAGATTGTGTGTTTTTTGGTTGAGGGGTTATGTTGGTTATTGACAGTATGTTGGGTTATGGTTTGACAGAGGTTTTGGTAGTTCAGTTTCAGTTTATGTATTTTTGGTTTGAACTGGACAGTAGGCAGGTTTAGGGCATTAGCAGGTTGATGGATCTTTTTGAGTTTGTATCAGCTTGCAGGTTTTGATGTATGGTTCTGTTTTTTACTGATGCAAGTTTGAAGCTTCAGCATGTTTATGGCTTGAGTTTTGGTTTAATATTTGACAGTAGGTTGGGTTATGGTTTGACAGGGGTTTTACAGGTTTGAAGGCTAGGCCAGGTTTGGAAGTTTTTTTTTTATAAGTTTGTATGTGTTTTGGTTAAGCTGATATGGTGAGGTTGGATGGTTTTTTGTGTGAACTGGACAGGTTTGTAATCTTTGTTGTGCTTGATGGCTTTGAGGGTGAAGCTTCAGGTTTTGGAGGCAGGGCTCCTGAGGTTTTGGTTAGGCTAATGCTTTGTATATTTTTCTTCCTCTTCAACTGTGTTGTATTGGCCTTGGGTTTGAACTTGGTTCTAGTTCACAGCTTTGTATATTTTTTGCTCTCCTTGAACTGTGTTGTACTGGCCTGTGTATCTTTTTTGTCTTGTTATCCTGCCTATGCCTAAGACCTGAACTCTTATCTTATCTCTCTTCTTCTCATTTTTCAGTACAGTTTAATATTATTATATGATTTTCATGTACTATTTCTGAAGGGGCCCCTTTATGCTGGGAAATGATGACTTAGATTGCTTGCATAACACATTTTTCCCTGCATCTTTATCCAGCTTTGACAGTTTGTGTGCTTTTTCTTGTCCTTGATATCTTGGCCAAATCTTCCTCTTTGACAGCTTGGGATTTGACTTTGTATTTTGACAGTAAATTGCCTTTTTGCTTTTGATAGAAAGTGGAATTGGATTTGAACTATGCAGTTTGAACTTTGGAATTGAACTATGCAGTTTGAACTTTGGAATTTATGCATTTGACATTTGCATTTATGAATAAAATTCTTCCCTCTCTGTGAACCGGGAGAAATCCCGTGATTTGCAGAGAGGGTCAACTGATCCCAGTCAGTGGCCCCTAATGATGAGCAAATTTTATCTGTCTCTAATTAATTCAACTGCTTTCTGACTTTTCTTCTTCTTTTTGCAGATAAAAAATGGAGCACCGGAGCAGAGTGAAGAATGAAGAATATTAGAAATAGGATAGTTTTTTTATTTTATTTAATATTTAAATTAATGTATATTATTGTTTGTAATTTAAATTATAAACAACAATTTGTACAAATAATTCAAATATCAATAAAATCTAAATTATCCAATTAATTCTAATTTTCTTTATTGTTTATTTATTTATTTAAAACTCTTTGAATTAAAACAATTGAAAAATAAATTTCAATCATTCAATTTTAGAATAATAAATAACTTAAATAAAAACAATATTGATCAATTAAACCTGTCTCTTTCAATATCCAAAGCAAAGCAGCAGTCAACCAAAATAAACTGATCAAGCGCATTCCTTCTTCACTGATTTGCCATAAACACTGTGAATCCAATACTGCATACTGTATTTGACTGGCTCAAAGAAAACAACATGAATTCAAACCACTGTCTCTTTCACTGATTAAATCAAAACAATGCGAATTTAACCCCAATCTAGGAATAAACGGCAAAGTGCTGTAGAATTTAAATTCTTCTGAGAATATGCCCATAAAACCTTAACTCCTGATTAAATGCCAAATAACGCTCGCCTGATCAAAATTGAACCAAAAAATCACCCAAACCCTAAGCCAATTGTGAAACAATCCAGAGTCCTAAAAATCAGTAAAAACCCTAATTTTGCTTGACTGTCAAGAAAAGTCCGTTTGTCCGATTCTTGAGCCAGTTTGAAAAGTCAGGAAATGTCTGAAGCTGAGATTGCTTGGGGAAAAATGCGAGGGCAAATTTTGGGGTACAACACCTAATTTCTACATTTTTTAGTTATTTAAAATAAAACATTAAAGTTGAAGACCTAAAATTAAACTAATTGGATTATTGAGATTTATTTACAAAACTATTGATGAATTAAAAATTAAATAAAACATATTTTTATTTTTATGATTTTCTGTTTTTTTATATTTTTGTGTATTATGAGAATTAATTAAAATAATTAAAGTAAATAAAAGAAAAGAGGAAAAAGAGAAAGAAAATGCAAACATGGGGGGTGGTTGACCCAATTGAGGAGGTTTATGGGAGTAATCTGGCCCAACAGATGGAGGCCTTTTTGACTTTTCAGCAATTGTGTATGGAGCGTTTGACTAGTATTTTCCCTGGAATTCTCATCATGGCCTTCTGATTGATCATTAGAGACACATGGCAGGCTTGGGTATTAGGATGCATGGTGCTCCTTTGAGTGAATGCTGCGCTGGAATATGTTCGAGAAAAAAGTATGAAATATATAAGGGGACCTGGGAATCGAACCCAGGTCCTAATACCTGCATGCCAGCGTGTTTACCAACCATGCCATTGAGTCACTTTGATATCATAATGGACAATGAATAAGATATGTGAGAAAGTGATGGTGGCTTGAAAAAACGCGCTAAATTTAAACCGTCCAATCTGGCTGAGACACGTCTACCTTCTTCTTCGTTTTACCTGAAAACATAAGATAGATAGCGGGGGTTTTAAACCCCCACTAACCCTAAACCTGAAAAATAGCGAATAGCATATAATCAAAAAGAAAAAGGGCGCGATGGGTGGATTCCGTTCGTTGGGAGGTCCTGATTCCAATAGTATAGGTTTGAATGGCCAATTGTTCCATATGAAAGAAACCCCAAAATTAGAGCTCTGAAACCCTAGAAAGCTCTCATGGTAACTTTGCATACAGGCGATATTAGTTCAATTGGATAACACCGTTAGCTTCAGAAAGATCATATTAGTATAAACCAACCATTAAAACACAGTAATCATGCATGAAAAGTCAAATACGAATATGAAAATTTTAGAGGAAAGTCAAGCTTATATCTACCAATTCCTTGAGTATGGAGGCGTGATTTTGATTGGAAAAGTTCCCTGGTAATGTCAGGAGTGTAATGGAATGGTTATTTGGCTTTGAAACGAGCTCTAGCTGTGAAAACAGTTTTCAATTTTTTTGGAAAAAATGCAAAGTTGTTCCTTCAATTCTTGCGCAGCTTTCTTGTCCTCTAGCATTAGGTTTCGTTTGCATATGTATGAGGAATCATTCTAGGTCAAAAACCAAAGCCCATAATCCATGTATTCAATCCTTTTGAATTTGTGATTTTCCATGATCTTTTCAATCTTTTCTTACCATGGAACTTGCCTATTTTGGAATATTTGATCTCTTGAGCATGTGCACGAAATATTTAGGTCATAAAGAGTGAATATGCTGCATAAAAAGATTTGGAAAACATGTTTTAGTATTTTTCTTATATTTAATTTTAATTAAATGAATTAATAGGATTAAAAACTTAATTAATTAATTAAAAATAAGAAAATAACTCCCCTTTGGGTCAATGGGTCGTGCATAGCTATTGGGTGATGATTCTTTGAAGAAATTGAGGCCCATTAGCAATTTTGAGGCATTTGAAGCAAAGTTGACTTTTCAAAATTCCCAAAAAATTCCCAACTTTCACAAGGCATATCTTGCTCAATTTTTAAGCTTTGATCATGTTCTTGGACATTTTGGAAAGGTCTTGAAGTCCTTTAACCAATGCATTTGGTCCCATGTCATTTTGATTTACCAATCTCTTATGGTCTTTGACTTAAAGTGCCTTTTTGTTGACTTTTGAAAATGACCTATAATGTTGAGATTGATAACTTTTTGTGAGAGCATTTCTTGGACTTGAAGTGTGAAGATGAGTTGTAGGAAATGTCATTCTATTAAAAGTGAGCTTTGGATGAAATTTTTCTGATAAACCATGTGGAAGTTATGCCTTGGTCAATTTGCAGTTGACTTTTCCAACTGTCCAAAAATAGAAACTTTTGCATCTTGAGACTTTTTGAGCCATGCTTTGAGAATCATGATCAAGAATTGATCAAATGATGTTTGTGGCTTCAAAATAAGGTGTTGACCAAAAATTTTGACTTTTGACTGTCAAATGACCATTTTGCCCCTACAGTTGACTGTTGAGCAATTAGGGTTTTTGACTGTGCAATTTTGTGTTGTGAGTCTTGAAACTTGGTATGAGGATGCTTGACAATGTTTATAGGCATGTGGGACTTGTTTGGGCCCTTGGAAACTTCAGCTTCTTTGCCAGAACCAAAACCCTAATTTTTGACTGTTAGGAGGCAATTGGACTGTGCAACCCTTGGGAGATTTTGAAACATGCTCTTTGCAAATCTTGAAGAATATGGGAGGGCAAATTTTGGGGTACAACAGTAACCCATGACAGTCTTTTCAACCAGTGAATGGTCCACAATGAAATCAGAAATCACTTGGCCTTTCACAGCTTTTAAAGGCATGAAAGTCAAAGAATATTCTGTTAAGGCTAAAGCCCATTTGCCAACTCTGCTATGCATTATTGGTTTCGAAAGCATGTGTTTAATAACATCGAAATGAGATGAAACATAAACATCAACAGGCTTTATATAATACTTAAGTTTCATACAAGAAAAGTACAAACAGAGACATAGCTTTTCTATATTGTTATATCTAGTCTTTGCATCATTCAATACCCTACTTAAATAGTATATGGCTCTTTCGATTCCATTGCTGTCTTCTTGTGCTAACATACTACCTATACTAACTTCAGAGGCAGATATGTACAATCTCATGGGCTTTCCTCATGAAGGTGGAGACAAGATGGGAGGCTGAGAGAGATATCTTTTTATCTTGTCAAATGCCTCCTGATGGGCTTCGTTCCACTCGAAGGCTTGGCCTTGCTTCAAACGAAGCAACAGAGAGAAAGCTTGGGTTCTTCCACTTAGATTCGAAATGAACCTTCTGAGAAAGTTAATCTTCCCTAGCAAAGATTGCAACTCCCTTTTTGACGTAGGCGCTTTCGTCTCCATTATGGCTTTGGTTTTATTTTGGTTGATCTCGATTCCTTTTTTATGAACCACAAAGCCAAGGAAATCCCCAGCCTGCACAAAAAATGCACATTTAAGGGGGTTCATCTTTAAGCCATGTTTTCTCATTCGTTCGAATGATTGGCTCAAATGATGCAAATGGGTTTCTGCAGATATAGATTTGATGACTATATCATCAATATACACCTGTATAAAGGTTTCAATGAAATCATGGAAAATCGAATTCATTGCCCTTTGATAAGTTGCCCCAGCATTCTTTAAACCAAAAGGCATCACCACCCATTCGTAGGTGCCTAAGGCTCCTGGGCAACGAAATGTTGTCTTGGCAACATCTTCTTCAACAATAAAAATCTGATTGTACCCAGAGTATCCATCTAACATACTTAAATATTCGAATCCCGCAACAGAGTCTACTAACATTTCTGCCACAGGTATGGAGTACTCATCTTTAGAGGTTGCAGTATTTAAATCCCTAAAATCTATGCAAATTCTCAGAGAGCCATTTTTCTTAATAACATGCACTATATTTGCTAACCATTCGACATACCTTGTGGTTCTGATGAATCTGCAGCGCAGCAACCTTTCGATCTCAGCTTTGATCTTTGTGAGAACCGCTGGTGCGAATCTTCTAGGAGTTTGCTTGATGGGCTTCTTGCCATCCTTGATTGGAAGTCTGTGTTCCACTAACTCCCTCTTTAAACCAGGCATTTCGTCATAATCCCACGCGAAGAAATCTTTGTTTTTCTTGAGGACTTCGATCACTTTCTGCTTGAGGCCTGGGTTAAGTTTTGCGCTTATGTAGGTTATTCTCTTTGTGTTCTCATCCCCTAAATTCACTTCTTCGAGTGGATCCGGCGCCAACATTTTGGCACCTGAGTCTATGGGGTCCCTTTCGAAGCCTAAGGGTTCTTTATCATAGATGGCATCCAACCTTTGATCTATTTCGAGTTCTTCAAAGGGTGAGCCTTTCGAGCTATCCCCATTTATTTCATTCACCTTTACAGCCAGTTTATTTATTTCAGCCTCTAAGGCCGCCTTTGATTCGTTCTCAGCCATATAGGCCGAAATCCTTTCGAAAAAGGAGGACTCAATCATGAGCAAGGTTGTCGAATTCCCAGCATGCTGGCCGTCTTTGCATAGTACCTTCGACTCCTTCATCTTCACTGATTATTCTTCTATCCCAATATATGCCATCATGGCGAAGGGTCATATAATAGTGTGCGTTTCTGGTTTCGTTGATTTCATCATTAGGGACACAAGGAGCAATCTTTGCCAGATGTTTGTCATAATTCCTCTTGTCAACTAAGTTGACTGCTGTCATGAAGTAACTCTGGTCCGCTTCAATGTTCTCCACAATCCCATCTTCTATCCATAAAACCAACCTCTGGTGCATTGACGAAGGAACAACTCCTACGCCATGGATCCACTCTCTTCCCAACAACAAGTTGTAGTTGGCTTTGGCTTCGATCACCATGAACATGGTGGGCCTACAGCTTGACCCTATCGTCAAGTCCAATTGAACCACCCCCAATGTTTTGCCTACTTTCCCTTCATAATTGGACAGAACCATGTTGTGTGGTTTGATGTCTCCTTCGCGTATTTCTAACTTTTTCAGCATGAAATGGGGTATTAAGTTAACTGCAGCGCCCCCATCCACTAAAACCTTATTTACGCCATGGGCACCAACCTTTGCCCGAATGAATAATGGCTTCAGATGATTTTTCATAGCTGGTTCTGGGCGCTCGAAGAACGCATTCTGCTCCTCGACAGCTCCGTTATCCATCACGTAGTAACACACAGGCCTATGCTTCATCAGATCTATGGTATCTTCTTCCTCATACTCTTCGATTTCAGTTTCCTGTCCAAACTCACAAGGAAGTACAGATACCACGTTGCAATTGATATTAAGCGAAGACTCCCCCTCTGATTCGAAGTTGTCCGTTAGCATATCTTCGTCTTCTTCTGGACCTGGAGTGTATTCCTTCGATTCATTTGGTTGTGCTTCAGAGAAGAGTCTCCTACTAACTGGGGGTTTGTCCTCAGTTTGATTATTTGGTGTGGGTTTGTTGGTGCTTGATTCTCCTTGGTTTTTTATCGAAGTTGCTCCTTTACTTGCCATAGCTTCCTTTTCAGCCTTTCGAATTCTCTGTTGCCTTCGCCATTGAGATCTTGACATGGGGTTTCTTCCTTTGTAGTTCTCTAACCTCACTTCTTCCCTCTTCGCTATGTTGAACTGCCTTCTATATGTCATAGCGTGGCGTGTATTTCGTTCATTGTTTCTCCATTTATCTTTGCCCTTGTCAGTTCTGACTTACAGCCATTTGTCTGTTGGTATTTCAGCAGGCATTTTGAACGTTACCCTCCGTGCGCCTTTGGGATGAGGACTATCAGGCCTTCGTTGAGTGTATTTGGTATCGAAACGTTGGTTCATCTGACCAATCTCTTGGTGGTTCCAGCATGGGGCGAAAGGGATTGTTTCGAAGGCTCTGGCCATACTTTGATCGTACACAGCAGAACACCTTGGGCACTGTGATTGGTGGAAATAGAACTGACTGTTTTTTAAGCTGGTTCGCGAAATGTCGCGGTAAGCAAGAGTCGCCACTGTCTTTTATGTTCTCCAACATGGAAAGGACAAAAGCACATCAAAATTCCTTCTTTGAGATGTCTCTCGGTTCGGGAGGTAGATTTATAGAAAGGGAAGGTGTTAGCACCCTTTCTATCTGTGGTTATCCACGGGCTCTTAGGTACTTGCTCTTATGTTTTCAAAAGATGTTTGCTTTTCAAGTGTGTGTGGGTTTTGCAAAAAACGAAGGCCTTTTGAATGCCGTTTGAACTCAATACCTTATGTGAAAATGTAGCCAACTCAATTTTTGAAATTTTGGCGCTGGAACCAGCTCGATACGATGAAAATCGACCAAGTTATGATTTTCTGAACATGACGCAAATAAACTTCTGTCACAAATTTTCTGTACGGAAATACTTGATAAATCCACACTTTTGAAGACCTTCTGATCGAAATTGGCTTCCACCCGTGAGAGATGAAAACATAGATGACGTCAAGACGGAATTTTTGCCACTAGAACGGGTTCAAAACGAGCCACGATCTTCAAGTTATGAATTTTTTAGCGCGTAAAAACTGCACTTTCAGCACACTTTTTCACCATATTTCTTTGGGAAAACTCACACATTCGGATACTTTCTTTAAAGAATTGACTCTTGAGTCGAACCTGAATTTGAGAATACGTTATCAGAGATATCTTGGCGAAAGAACACCTGAATATGACGCGCCGGGTTGGACTTGTGAATTTTTCTTGAAATGTTTTGAGAAATATGGGAGGGCAAATTTTGGGGTACAACAGTTGCCCCTGTTCAATCTTCTTAAACCTGAGGATGTAGATTGGCTTGCGTGCCTTTCGTGATCCGAATATGGAAGATGATTGAACACTAGAGTGCCCAGAAATTTGCACTCGCATAATAGAATATCAGCAATGTGATGTCGGGAATGGGCTTATAGATGCCATTTGGAGAGATGGTGGATAGGAGGATGGGCTTATAGATGCCATCTGGAGATGTGACAGAACCTTGTCGGGAATGGGCTTATAGATGCCATTTGGAAATGTAATGGATAGTTGAATCTGAATAAGAAATAGAATAGCTTCCATGTCTGGAGCATATCTAGTCTATATCCAATTGCTGACGTCTGAATAAACAGTAGAATGACTGCCGAGTCTGGGGTATATCCATACTGTATCTGAGTGAGTGACAGAATGTCATCTGAATCTGGATCATATCTGGAATGTCTTTTGAATGAATCTGGACTAAACAATAGAATAGCCTCCGGGTCTGGAGCATCTCTAAGTTGTCTTTAGAAGTTTGAATCTGAATAAGCAGTAGAATAACATTCGGGTCAGGAGCATCTCTAAGCTATATCTGAAAGGAACTCTGAATAAGCAAAAGAACAACATCCATCTATGGAGCATTTCCCAGCTATATCTGAAAGGAACTCTGAATAAGCAAAAGAACATCATCCATATCTGGAACATTTCCCAGCTATATCTGAAAGGGAATCTGAATAAGCAATAGAATATCATCCGCGTCGGGAGCATCTCTAAGCTATCTCTGAAAGGAAATCTGAATAAGCAATAGAATATCATCCGCGTCGGGAGCATCTCTAAGCTATCTCTGAAAGGAAATCTGAATAAGCAATAGAATATCATCCGCGTCGGGAGCATCTCTAAGCTATCTCTGAAAGGAAATCTGGAATAAGTATCAGAATGTATCCATATCTGGGTCGCATCTGAACCATCTCTAGAAGGGAATCTGGAATAAGTATCAGAATGTAGCCATGTCTAGATTGCATCTGAACCATCTCTAGAAGAAATCTCTGAATAAGCGATAGAATAGCATCCGGATCTGGAGCATCTCTAGGCCATCTCTGAAAAGCAACTCTGAATAAGCAACAAAATAGCATCCGGTTTGGAGCATATCTGAACTATCTCTAAGAAGAAACTTTGAATAAGCAAAAGAATAGCATCCGGTTTGGAGCATATCTAGGCTATCTCTGAAAGGAAACCCTGAATAAGCAAAAGAACAGCATCCATATCTGGAGCATTTCCAAGCTATCTCTAGAAGGGAGTTTGAATAAGCAAAAGAACAACATCCATGTATGGAGCATCTCTAAGCCATTTCTGGGAAGAAACTCTGAATAAGCAAAAGAATAGCATCCATATCTGGAGCATTTCCAAGCTATCTCTGAATAAGCAAAAGAATAGCGTCCATATCTGGAGCATTTCCAAGCTATCTCTGAAGAGAAAATCTGAATAAGCAAAAGAACAACATCCATATCTGGAGCATTTCCCAGCTATCTCTTTAATCTCTTTAATGTAGATATGCCCTGGCTAGATACAGGTATCGAATCTACAATCAATCGCTCACAGATATGCCCTGGCTAGATACAGGTATCGAATCTGGAACTGGTCGTCTACAGATATGCCCTGGCTGGATACAGGTATTGAATCTCTAAACTCTTCATGCAGACATGCCCTGGCTGGATACAGGTGTCGAATCTACAATCAATTACTCACAGATATGCCCTGGCTAGATACAGGAATCGAATATGGAATTGCGACAGTTGATAGTAATCATCTTTGGATTGACCTTTTTCCTGAAAAGGCAAAACATCAGTTGTATGCAATGTCATGATGCATGAACTGCATGATTTTAAGATGCTCTCCAAAACAAATGAGATTGTGTCGTATGATGCGTATGCATGCTATAATGTATGAAGATGTGATGTTTATGAATGTATTTTCGTCTAGAAAAATAAATCCTTGACGGATCCCGGGAAGTTTGTTGAATCCTGGGCTGGTGTTTGAAGAGTAGAGTTCTTCGTTTCCGCGGGGATGACGATTGCAAGAATAAACCGGTAGGAGAAGACGACTCTGTTGGGGGATACACTTGTTGGAGAGATTACTCTGCGGGGAAATACTCTGTGGGGAAGAGATGCTTCGCTGAGGTTTTGATGATAACTCCGCTGGGGATTCCATTGATAAGTTATGTTGAGGATTTTGATGAACTCCGCTGGGGGATAGGAGGACCTTCGCCGAGGACGGTCTTTCCGTTGTAATTAGCTGAGGATAACCCAGTTATAGGTTCTGGTGAGGAATAACCTTTGAATAAAGCCGGGGAGATGCTTTTGTGCTCTGCAGGGGTAAGCTTCCAGAATCTACTGGGGATAAGCTTCCTACTGGGGAGATAGGTTCAACTTTCCTGGGGAAACTTTTGAACTGTACTGGGGAGTGGCTCCACTGGATGTCTTGTATTCCACCGGGGAACAATCTTATATCAAGACTATCGGGGATGCTTGCTTAGGAACGCATGGATACTCGGCTGGGGAATATTGAGATCTTCTGGGGATACCCAACTTCCTTAAGGCTGACAGTAGGCTAACTCTGCTTGGGGGAGAGTGTTGCTGACTTGCTGGATACTGTGCCTTTTCGGGGCTGATGGGAGATCAACTCTGCTTGGGGAGAGTATTGCTGAATCTTGTCTTACTCTCAGGGAGTGAAGGTATCCTGGTCAAATTCTTCAGCCGAATCTACCTTTGTACCTGGAGGACAGAACAACTGGTATAGTTCAAACAATTCTTATTGCCTCAGCTTCTGTGGGAGAAGGTGCCTGTGGAGACCTTGATAACTGCCGGCTGACAAATCTTCTTTTGGTATGCAAGTGACGAGATGACGAGACATAGTCGTACGCTTTTGATCCCTAATTTTTGCCTGGACCGCACTTTCGGGTTTTCAGTCCATCGGGATACCCTTTTTTGCCCAAGCCACCTTTTCAGGTTTTCGACTTGCCGGGTGTACAGATTTTTTCATTTTCATCCCTTATTTTTGCCCGAACCCTTTTGGTTCGCCGGGAAGCCCTTATTTTTGCCTAGGCCAGTCAACCTAGCGGGTCTTTGATTACGCGTAGTATTATTTCGACTATGTCCGTGCTCTTAGGATACAGGAAGTTGTCACTGTCAGTAGTGCAGTGTTACCATACCGCCAGAAGATCTTCGTTTGATCTTCCAATGCCCCAAGTGATCCAGATGGAGATTTGCCCCAAGCTGGTTGGCCTCTTGAGAGATTCCTTGAATCTTGACTTGACTGCCCCAGATGATGGACAATGCTCATGTCGCGCCCCTGGATTGGAAGTGTTTTTCCACTTGATGTGATCCTTGAGAAGACTTTTTGTTCATTAGATATTCGTCGTGTGAATTTCTCTGCTGTTTGAACAAATAGTCATATGCAAACAATGTTATTTTAAGAATGCAAAGCTTATGTTTGTCTTGAAGTTTTTGAAAATGCAGTTTTCAATAAAACAAGTGAATTTTTGTAAAGTGTGATGTCAACTCAAGATTTTACAGCAAGCCCTACAGGAGTCAGGATACCTTTGTAACAGTATGCTTTCGTACTAACCCATGCTTCAGCTAGGACTTTTAAGGGTTATAACGTGGCCTGGTTCACGGTTTAAGAAACAAAGGAAAAAGGCTCAAAATTTATTTGTACCCACCCGTTCTTCGTGATGTTCTTCGATCCTAAACTCAGTTAATTGTGCATTAGATCTTGTTTGAGTCTCTGCTCTGATATTCCGGTGATGGTTCGGATATTGACAATTTATTTTGAACAGGCAATCATTTCTTTTTGTTGTTGAGGGTTTGTAGGACCTCTTTCTTTTTTATTTCATTATCCCTATTTTTTTGCCTGAACTGTTTCTTTTGTGATTACATTCAGCGGGATGCCCCAGTTTTATAAGTCTCCTTCATAGGTTTTGACTTTATTGGGCTTTTATTTTGAGAGATAATGACTGCCTGTCTTGACGATTATTCGGAACCGTCATTGTCTTTTGTATTGGAAGGACTCCTGTGATGCCATTCATTGTGCACCTGGATCAACTGAGAGAACTACCCTGCCCCAGGTTATAATTAAGGGTTTTAATTTTTGAAAAGAAAAACTCCGACTTCTTTGGCTCAAAGGGGTTGACGAGGGATTATCTTCCTTATAACTCCACTGTTTAGGATTTAAAACAATGCCTGTACTTCATCAACGGGGTCTGTTCAACAGCATACTATAAACCGTGGTATCGTTTTCGTCATCCTCCCTCAAGGGGCTTAGAATTATTAACCGAGCGTTGATCATCACAAAAAATATGAAAGCAATTTGAATATAGTGAATATAATTGGATTAATTCAAAACAGACATATGCGATGCACTAATGGAATAAAAGAGTTTGCTATGACATTAATTGTTTGTGTAAGCAAAGAAAAATACAACTCAGAAATTCAAATAAAACAAAAGCCTTCAGTGATTTGGCAAAGGAGCAGTGATTATGTTTGGAGTCTCTGGTGCTTCAAACTGGATTTCCTTGGCGTCAATCATGTCTTGGACCTTGTTCTTCAGAGCCCAACAGTTGTCCGTAGTATGCCCCGGGCTATCAGAATGGTATGCGCACCTATCGTTGGGATGATAGTTAGGAGCAGAAGTGTTTGGATTCCGGAGAGGAGCCCTTAAGGTAATCAGCCCTGCCTTCAACATTTGTTGTAGCGCTTGATCCAGTGACATGTTGATCTTGATGAACTGTCGTTTGGGTGCGACCTCCTTACGTTGCTGCCCCTGTCTTTGCTGAGCAGGCAAAGGATTGGAGATCTGGGTTGCCCCTACATGTTGATCATGACGGCTCTTTTTACCATGCACAACGTTGGACTCTTTTCTTCCATGGTAAGGCTTTTTATGAGCATCAGAAGGTGTGGCTTCTTGAATCTTCCCACTCTTGATGCCAGCTTCAATTCTTTCCCCAGTCAAGATCAGATCTGTAAACCCAGTAGAAGAATTCCCAATCAGATGGTTAAAGAATGGACCAGTCAGGGTCCCCAGGAACATATCAACGAGCTCACGGTCAGTTAGAGGTGGCTGCACCCTTCCAGCAAGGTCCCTCCACCTTTGTGCATATTCCTTGAATCCTTCACCCGTCCCTAGTGACATACCCTGGAGTTGGGTACGTGTAGGAGCGAGGTCGGAATTGTACTGATACTGCTTATAAAATGCAGTAGCCAAGTCCTCCCAGTTACGAATACTGGCTCCATCCAGCTGATAGAACCATTTGAGTTGAGTCCCTGAAAGACTTTCCTGGAAGAAATGGATCCATAGATTTCTTGTCGGCCGTGTAGGGATGGATCTTCCTTATGTATGAACGGAGGTGTAACTTAGGACATGAGTCTCCTTCGTACTTTGCAAAGGCAGGTGCCTTGAACTTGTGTGGGATCACCACCCCAGAGGATAGACCTATATCTTTGAAGTCTAGGTCGGGCACTTTCTGTATCTCCATAGCACTTAGCCGGTCTTCTAGCTGTTTATACATGTCCTCAGTTGGAGGGTACTGTTCATCATTGTAATCGGTCTCGTTGTCGAAGACCACTGGACTAGGAACCTCTCCCTCTTGGGGACTGTCTTTCTCAACAGACGGGGTAGTCAGCTCAGCTTCATTTCGTGATCCATTCCCAGATTTGCGCCTAGGGTTGAACAACATAGTCCTCTTCTTCTTCTTCTTCTTCTTCTTCTTCTTCATAAGCAGAGTCTTCAATTCCTGTTGACCTTGGGCTAAGCTCATAACCATCTCTTGGAACTGGACATTCTGGGCCTGGAGGGCCTTGATGGATTGCTCAGTAGATGATTCAGGATTCATGATGATTGCTGAAATAAACAGCGAAGAAGATAAGTGACCTGTCAAAAGGGTACCTGTGATGCAATGGTATGTATGATATGCATGCAATGTTTTCAAGGATCTCGCGGGGTAAACAAGAAAATTGTTAGAGTTGGAATCCGGTAGCTTGATTGAAGGAACTTCATGCTGTTGAGAATCCTTCTTCAAGAGTCAAGGCTCACCATATCGAGTGGGTCATAGCCCCTGACTCAAGTTGTCATGTTTTGATCTCCAAACAACCTTGGCTAGAGGAAAATAAATCCCCTTTGCCCCTTGCTAGACATTTTGATTCATCATGACCTACATCACAGACCCTTGAGATCCTTGAAATGGGTTAGTCCTTATGCAGGATGCATGTAATGGTATGATGGTATGATGTTATGCTATGCGTGGAGTGATGTAAGTAAACCCTGTTATAAGTCCTGATCAAGGACTGTAAACAAAACCTGCAAGGAACTCATGTGTCAGATAACAAGAATGTGCAAGTAGTTCAAGTTTGAAGGCACACAAGTCACACAAAGAGCCCTTAGATTTTAGGCCAGCATGAGGTCTAGGTACTACCCTCTTGAAGTTGGTGGGCTCAAAACCTGTCCTATCAAAAGTAACCGGGTTCTAAGGAGCTTAATATCATTGGGTTGTTTTCTGTGTTCATCGTTTTGATTTAGCCACTGGACTGGCGATCAAAATATTCCAAGAAAACAACCCTCAATGAGTGTAGTATCGAGTATCTACCAACTTCGGACTGCACCAAAGTCGGTCATCTCACTACCCTAAAGAGGCCAGGATGGTCAAGTAAGGTTCCTAAGGTCAGTTGATGCTTCACGACACCACGCGGCGGCCCCGTACTCTCCTTGACTTGACTCAAGGGTTACCGGTACTCACCAAAGTGCCACATCAACGTAGCAACTGCTTCAACCGTGTCGATATACCCCGCACAGTTCCCTCACAGTTTGTTGCTACCTAAAAGGTATCCCCCAGATCCGGGTTAGGATCTATGAAACTCCTAAAACAGGCCCACAATTTTAAAGCAAACAAAACAAGCAATTGAAAACATAAGAGTGGTCTAATCCTAAGGTACACCTCACTTTATAATTGTCCCCAACAGAGTCGCCAGTTTTGTGATAGGTGGAAATAGAACTAACTGTTTTTTAAGCTGGTTCGCGAAATGTCGCGGTAAGCAAGAGTCGCCACCGTCTTTTATGTTCTCCAACATGGAAAGGACAAAAGCACAGCAAAATTCCTTCTTTGAGATGTCTCTCAGTTCGGGAGGTAGATTTATAGAAAGGGAAGGTGTTAGCACCCTTTCTATCCATGGTTATCCATGGGCTCTTAGGTACTTGCTCTTATGTTTTCAAAAATTGTTTGCTTTTCAAGTGTATGTGGGTTTTGAAAAAAGTTTCGTTTGAAAACTTCTAGGTAACTCTTGTATCAGTCCTTAAGAGTGTATGAAGTGTTTGTTTGAAAACTTTTTGAAAGTGTAGGTGCGAAAAGTATTTTGTTTGTTTTTGAGAGAGCAAGTACCCATGAGAATCTACCTACTCTAAGGAATTAGGCTGTGTAAGAGTCCTTTAGATAGTGCTATCCCACCATTGAGAGGTAGGTAGCACCATCGTTGGAGTTATTCGGGTCAATTCGATTATTAGGGACAATGTGGTCACCGAAGCAATAGTAGGACGCCTTAGAAGTAACCCTAATGTCCTAGATCCTTTTTTATCCGAGGCAACCGTTTCGAGGCAACAAGATCTTTAGACAGGAGGGCGACCTCTAAAACACCCTATACTTGACGACCACGTTCGAGGCAACCAATGAGGCGTACCCTAGGAGTGGCATGTGCACATGTGTCAGGTTTCAGTCTATGTTTATCTTTGAACATGCATCATTGTGAGCTACGGGTTGTTTTTAATTTGTCATTCAGTCTTTCATGCTTATTAACAGTTAGGAGTGCGGAAAATAAATTGCGGAAATTAAATCTAAACTATTACAAGGCGTCGGGTATTTACATCTCCAAAAACAAACCCTTTAATTTAAATTGCGGAAAGTTAAATAAAGCAATAAATAAATAAAGTCCTAATTAAAATTATTACATTCCGGAAGCAAGTACAATAATATGGAAAAATGGATCGCGTGCGGGAAATTAAATTGGATGCGAGTTTTTTGGGTTTTGACCCTTTGTTGAAAGAAAGTTATTTTTTTGGTTATTTTTGAATTAAATGGAATTAAATTAAATGAACAATTAAATTAAATAATGAAAATATTTTTAGATTTTTGAGTTTTTTAAAGAAATAAAATAAATTGAATTAATGCTAAAAAAAACCTAATATTCTAAATTGATTTTAAATATTGCAAAAAATATTAAAAGTTAAATCTAATTAAAGCTAAATTGATTAAATTAATTTATTTACAAAAATAAAAGTGATGAAGTTAATTTTAATAAATAAAATATTTTTTTATGTTTTTGATTTTATTAGGAAAAATGTTAATTGGTTAGTGATTAATAAAAAGAATAACGATTAATTAATTAAATGAACATAATACAAATAGAGAGAGAGTTTAGGAGTATACGAGCCTGATTGGAGGGGTGAAACAGCTATTAGCGTCATGTATAAACTGTTTTGTTTTGGCCATTTATGTTTTGGCTTTTGGTCATTTGTGTTCTGGCCTCAACGTTCCTTAACCTTCTCAAGATGTCTGCCTCGCCATGTATTGGTGTCATGTGTAAGCTGTTCTGTTTTGGCCATTTGGCTTTTGGCTTTTGGCCATTTGTGTTTTGGCCTCAACGTTCCTTAATGAACCTGCATGGTATCCTGTCTAAAATCTGCAGTGTTGAATCTCATGAACACATTAAATAAAATCATAAAATACAAATAAAGCCAATATATGAAGAAATTTAATGTTTAGGCACAATATGACATGTATGAATGATTATACCCTTTTGATCATGGAGATCAAATCAATCTTACCCTTACTGGAAAAGCAGTGACATGAATGCTTTTATGCCCTTTTGATCATGGAGATCAAGCCAGCCTTACCCTTACTAAAGAAGTAGTGAGATGTTGGTTTGTAACTGAGATGGCTTGTTTGTAGTGAGAGAGGGATTTGTAATAAGGATTTCAAGGTTTTAGGGTTCTTGAAAGAATTTGATATTCTAACAGTGTTGTGGCAAAGTTTTTTTCTCTTTTTTCTCCTCTCTGGTTTGTGTGAAAAGAAGGTGATTATATAATGGAAATTAGGGTAAAGAAAATGGGCTTTGAATGTGCAATTGAGCCTCCAATGTTCACTTGAGTTCGTCACTTTCCAGGCTAAATCGCAGGGACTTAAGTGCAATTTTTGAAGTTGAAATGTGAAAACAAAATGTAGCCAACATCGAGAACTAACTCCTGTCTGAAAATCGGCTCAATCGGATAAAAAGTGAATTAGTTATGAATTTTTGAAGTTTCAGCTCAGACAAACTTATTTTGGGCTCTAGTGTCGACTCTGACACGTTCTTCAATAAAAAACTGGTATTGATCGGTGCATAATTTGGTCTCGACTTTTGAAGAAAAGTTGTAGATCTCTGAGTCAGTGACCTTGTGTAAAAATATGAGCTCAATCCGATAAAAATTGACCGAGTTATGAATTTTCGAAGTTTCGGCCCAGATAAAATAATATTCAGCATTCAGGATTTTCGGCGCGTCACGCACTCTGAGCAAAATACGAAGGCCTTTTGAATGCCGTTTGAACTCAATACCTTCTGTGAAAATGTAGCCAACTCAATTTGTAAAATTTTGGTGCTGGAACCAGCTCGATACGATGAAAATCGACCAAGTTATGATTTTCTGAACATGACACAAATAAACTTCTGTCACAAATTTTCGGTACAAAAATACTTGATAAATCCACATTTTTGAAGACCTTCTGATCGAAATTGGCTTCCACCCGTGAGAGATGAAAACATAGATGACGTCAAGACGGAATTTTTGCCACCAGAACGGGTTCAAAACGAGCCACGATCTTCAAGTTATGAATTTTTTAGCGCGTAAAAACTGCACTTTCAGCACACTTTTTCACCATATTTCTTCGGGAAAACTCACACATTCGGATACTTTCTTTAAAGAATTGACTCTTGAGTCGAACCTGAATTTGAGAATATGTTATCAGAGATATCTTGGCGAAAGAACACCTGAATATGACGCGCCGGGTTGGACTTGTGAATTTTTCTTGAAATGTTTTGAGAAATATGGGAGGGCAAATTTTGGGGTACAACAGGCACACTAGGCATTTTGTTGCTCCTTTGTAACAGCGAACCAAGAACTCCAACAAACTTTCTCCAGCTTTAGGATAACACCTGAATAACTGGTTATCCTGGCGCCAATTGATGCCAGTTCGTGCCCTTTGTATCCTCTCGAAGTTTGCAGCAATTCTCTGATTGCAGATGATGCTGCACCTAGGCATAGTATCATTCCCGTATCTCCTTTGTGGCACGACATGAGGTAATCTTTAAGACTGGCATCCCCAGCATAGTTATCCTCCATTTTATATTTTTCTTTTTCTAAGTATCTCTCCATCTCATCCATTTCAGAACGAGATCTCTCCATATCCACCATGTTTACATCTACATCATCCCCCTTAATGTCCTCATCTCCCCATCCCGTAGGTTTTATATCTTCAATTTGGATTTTTTGAACTCTCTGGGGAAGAATACTTAACCAAGTAGTCAAACTTTCCACTGGGCTCCCCTAAAGTATCCCATATTTCTTTATGAGGGGAGGGTGGCTTCGTGATCTGGACTTTCTCCAATTCTAGCCTCAGGCCTTCAGTGACCTGTGTCGACTCTTGCTTTTGGTTCTCCTGGCCTTCAGTAGCCTGGATTTCTTTTGAAACGGCCAAAGTTACTGCTTCAATCGAAGCTTCTGGTTGCTTGTGGACGTCCTCAGTGACCCCCTTGTTGACTTCGACTAACACCCAACTTTCATTCTCAGTACCTTTCTCTCCTAATGGAGTGTTATTCTGATCTGTTTCCACCATATTGATTTCTCCAATGCATACAGGCTCGGAGTAATTGGTGTCCGTGAAATCTAAAGGATCTTCATCTACTTTCATTTTTGGCTTGTCAGCGAATTTCAATCTGCCATCCTTAATCGCGTTTTGAATTAGATCCCTGAAAAGAAAACACTATGAGGTTTTGTGGCCTAGGAAACTATGATACTTGCAAAATCCTCTTTTCTTTCTTTGATCTAAAGGAGGTATTTTGACGTTCGATGGCACAATGAGTTGGCCATCTTTGACAAGCAAATCAAAAATCTCGTCACACTTTGTTATGTCAAAAGTGTAAACCTTCTTTGGGAATTTGTCATTTTTCTCATTTTCAACAATTTCTTTCCCTTTTGTGGGAACTAATAACTTACAAGAGTAAGGTGGAGCCTGTTTCAATTCGGCGAGATCAATTTCGACCTCTTCGAACTCAGGGTAATCTTCTGCTTCCTCAGCTCCAACATAGGAGACCCTTTCTTTCTTGTTATTTTTAAAAACTCTGGCCTTTTCGGCCTTTAGCCTTTCGACTTGTAGAACCCTATCGGCTAATTGAGCCATATCCCTCAAGTATTGTGTATCTAATTTCTTTCGAATAGATTAATCCAGGCCGCCAACAGCCATTTCGACTAACTCATGTTCAGGAACTACTGTAAAGCATCTAGATTTCAAAAGTCTGAACCTATTCAGATAATCATCTATGGGTTCAGTAAACTTCCTCTTGACACTGGCTAGTTCCTTCAGACTTATTTTAGATTCCCCCATGTAGAACTGTTCATGGAATAATCTCTCCAACAGAGCCTAAGTATCTATGGACCCAGGAGGTAAAGTGGTGAACCATGTGAAAGCGTTCTTAGTTAGGGAACTTGGGAAATATTTGATCCTAAGGTCTTCATTATTTGCTATATCTCCTGCTTCGGTTAGATACCTGGCTATGTGTTCGACTGTTGATTCATTGGTATCTCCAGCAAACTTTGTAAACTTAGGGACTTTATATCCCCTTGGTAAATCAGTATGCATTATGTAATCTAATATAGGAGAGGCATAATTTGGCCTTCTAATTCCTGTGTTGAGGCCATTCTGGGCCATGATTCTCTCTATCATGGTGGTTAAGTTATTTTCTGCCAAGATGTTATCGTTTCGAATTCTGTGAACGACTGCATCAACATCTTGATTTCGACCCACCATGACAACTCCTCTAGGTTGTTCTTCTCGAAACTCTGGGACTCCTAACCTTTCGATTCTTGCCCCTGGTTCTATAATTTCCCTTTGTAGGCCTTGAATCATTGGGGCTTCTAACCTTTGTGCCCTTGCCCCAAAATTAACCTCCTCTCTGGCTGGTCTATAGGGTGGGTCATCAGCAACTTGTTCTATGTTAGGTACGTTTGCTCGAACTTCCGCCTGATTCTGCCTACGCCTTTCTGGGGGAGCGAAAAAATCTGCTATTCGACTCATGTTATCCGCGTTTTCTCTGTTTGTCACAGTTACATTTTGTACTATTGGGGCAAAGATCTCTTGCATAGTTTGCACTAACACTCCTATCATATTATGGTTACTGTCATCCATTAATTGGCTAAAGGCCAACTGATTTTCTGTGGTTAAGATAGGCATTGCACTATAACCCACTGACCCCTGGTTATTTGTCATAAATTGATTTGCCCCAGACCCAGACCCTAATTGTGGTGACGTATTCGATGTCGGAGCGTGCAGACCCGCCATAAAAGATGTTGGCATCCCATAAGAGGATTTTTTGTGTCTGTTACCATCGAAACTGGGTGGTCTAATTAGTGGGGTGGCAAAATGGGTTTGTGTCCCTGATGGTGGGATGAATCCCCCAGGATAGCCAATGGTTCCTGTATTGCCTAGGATCGAACTGTTAGTCGTCATGCCACTTGTTCCATTCGTGGCTACACTACTGGTAGCAGATGCAACAAACTGTGCGTTCGAAGGGTCGCATCAGATGTTCCCATCGAAGCAGACATATTAGTGCCTGTTGCATGTGGGATATTTTGTTCCCCTTGTTGATTGTTTGGATTAGACATCTTGCTAATGCGTTTTCTGGGTAAGGGTTGATTGCTATTGGTTATTCTACCACTTTTAAGGTTCATAAAACAACGAACTTATCACTTAGAAAGTACTTTTACAATGGTTATGTCTCAACAATCTTTACTTTGTCCTATATTTCGTAATGACCAATGACGGTCCCACTGGGTGTGCCAATTTGTTTACATTGATTTCTGGTAAACAACCGCTAGTCCTCCAAACTATCAAATAATCTTAATGACTGTTATTTAATCTCTCTGGTAACTTGTAGGATCGACTAGATTGATCCTATGGTGTATTGGTCGTTTGGATAATTCTCGTTGTAGAACTGATATTCATGGTTGGTATTTAGAATGTTGTGTAGGCGTTCAACTTACTTCGATTACCATATTAAAAGATCTAATGACATGATTAAGTAAAGATGTACGAAACTAAATTGCATGAATAAAGATTCGATTGTAAAGAAATGTAAAACTGCAAGAAACAAATAAATAACTTTGAAGTATAAAAGCATGTAATGTAAAAGAGTTTCTGAAAGGTAAAGGATTCGAAATAAAAAGAAAGCGTTTAAATGCAAGAAATCAGTAAATGACTTTGAATGGAAAGATATTCGAATGATGAAAGCATGAAGATAAAAGCGTGAAATGCAAAAGAGTTTCTGTAATGTAAAGTACTCAAAATAGAAGGAAAGACTTTCAAATGCAAGAAATCAGTAAATGACTTTGAATGAAAAAAATTTTTTAATGTAAAAGCGTTTGAATGATATTGACATGAAGATAGAAGATAAACTGGAAATGATAAAGAGTTTTACTGAATCATAAATATTTGGTGTTATCATACGTACATTGTTCGAGCATTCGTTTCCCTAGCCATGTGGTATTTTGAATGTTTACTGAATTTTGTACAATAGATATGACACACGAAATCCTAACGCTAAGACTTCTATTTATACTACTTCGACCATAACAGTCTTGCCTATAAGATTCTGCCACGTTCAGAACATGCAGAGCACTGCCCCTCTCTAGCTTCCACGCGTCTTCGAACGCTCCAGCGCATATATTTTAAATTTCGAACATCCCGCTTGTGTTTGAATTTCAAATGTTTTGGCACTCTTCGCTTCGAACTCATTTCTTGGACACAGTCTCGTTACCACTTCGAGACTTCTTTTGAATATATCTCCATAACTGTCACTCGAAGCTCCGAGCTTTGACATGTTCATTCGAAGAACTGCTTCTACCATTTCGAACCATGACATCTTGCTTTATTCCAACGAAACATCCAATTTGCTTCGTTTCGAACTGTATCATCAAAATCTTCAGCCAACACCATGTTAAGAGAATTCTTAAATAGGTGAATGGGACAAGTGACTATGGTATATGCTATACTCTCATGGATCTAGTTCTGCCTTAAGTGGTTTTTGTGATGCTGATTGGGCAGGAAGTGCTGATGATAGAAACAGTACATCAGGAGGATGCTTCTTTCTAGGAAATAATCCCATATCTTGGTTCAGTAAGAAGAAAAATTGTGTGTCTGTGTCCACTGCTGAGGCTGAGTATATTGTTGCAGGAAGCAATTGTTCTTAATTGGTTTGGATGAAACAAATGTTAACATAATATAATGTCAAACAATATGTCATAACATTATTCTGTGACAATCTAAGTTCCATAAACATATCCAAAAATCCTATTCAACACAACAAGACCAAACATATTGATATCCGTCATCACTTCATAAGAGAGCTTGTTGAAGAAAAGATTATTGCCTTAGAACATGTAGCCACTAAATTGCAATTGCCTGACATTTTTACTAAGGCTCTGGATGTTAATCAGTTTGAGAACTTAAGAAGAAAATTAGGGATTTTCCTATATGAGGGTTTGTAGCAATTAAAGGCGTGTGGGAATATCATTAAAGTGATATTATATTATTTATGTTTCCAACAAATCAAATTTTGAAAGCAATCATTACAAGACTGTCTCAAATTGTTTTCCACATGCTACAAAATCACATCTTTCTACTTTCACAAACTCTTCATTCTCATATATAGAAAAAGAAACCTTGTCATTCTTCATCTCTCTGCTCAAAAAATTTCAAAGATGTCTCAACATCATACATCGTCTTCCTCAAAATCTGTCAACCTCCCTGAGAAACTCTCTCTTGACAAAGTACTTGGCGTTACTCCTCTAACAACTATCCCACCTCTTGAGAAGAAAGTCAAGAAACCCAGATCATCACCTGCAAAGAAATCCAAAGACGATAAAGGTAATACTTCTACTGCTACTGATGATAAGACAAAAGAAGAGATTGTTAATGTTGATAGAAGCATTAGAAGACTAGTATATAGAGTGTTAAATAAAGGTTTTGATGTGCCTAGGATTTCTACCCCTCTTTCTCGTATACCTGCTTCAGTTGACAAAAGAAATGACCCTAAAAGTGTTGTTGAATCATCTATCTCCAAGAAAGATGCTGCTGAAAGGAAACTTGATAAGCTTGCTACTTCTGCTCTAAAGGAAGTGGAAGAGGATGTTGAACAAGATGCTGAGAAGAAATCCCCTGCTAAGGAAGATGTCGCTGGCTCTAAAGCTGTAGAAAATCCAAATGATGTTAATGTAGTTAATGTTGATGAGTTGTCTGACAATGAGCTCATCTCTAATGTGGTGCCTGGAATTGCAAAAAGGCTCAAATCCAGGAAAGTGAAGGATGTAAGTGTCACACCCCCTGCCAAGACTGCTAAGAAGAAAACCATGTATGGTCCCCCAAAGCCTGGAAGTAAAGTGGTTCCTCCCTCTAGCAAAAGAAAACTAGACCTGATAGCTCCACAAATGATGATGATGTTTAAAAGAGATCTAAAAGCAAGACGAAAGATGTATTAGTTAAAGAAGCTGACTCTGAGTATGATGTCGAGTAAGATGCCCAGGACATCTCTCCTATCAAAAAGTCTATAAGCAAGAAGATTTCTGTTAGGGTTCCTGATGATCCTCTTGACAACATTTCCTTCCATTCTATTGGGAATGATGAAAAGTGGAAATATGTATTTCAAAGAAGAATTTCCCTTAAAAGATAATTGGGAGCTGGTGCACTGAAGTACAAAGAAATTATAGAGCTAACATCTTCTGCTGGATTGATGAAAATTGTTACCAAGTTTGCCAAATGCTATGTGACTCTTGTTAAGGAATTTATTGTTAATATTCCTATTGACTCTGTTGATCATAAGAGTAAGGAGTATAGAAAGGTGTTTGTAAGAGGTGGGTGTGTAGAATTTTCCCCTGCTATCATAAATAGATTTCCGGATAGGTCTAAAGATGACTATTGTAAGCTGGAAGTAACTGAAAATCAAGTGTGCAAAGCCATCACTGCTAACCAAGTGACTGAGTGGCCTATGAAGAATAAGCTTCATGTTAGCAAGCTAAGTGTGAAATATTCTATCTTGCATAGAATTGGAGCTGCTAACTGAGTTCCTACTAACCATACTTCAACCATCAATATTGGCTTAGGAAAGTTTATTTATGCTGTTGGAAACAAGAAACTGTCTGATTATGGTACTTACATTTTTTATCAGACTATTAAGCATGCAGGAATATGTGCCATTAAGATGCCTATTTCCTTTCCTTCGCTTATCTTTGGAATTATTCTTAATCAGCATCCTGGAATTCTAAGTGGTAATGATGTAGTGTGAAAGAGGGAGTCTACTTTGACCCTTCACTTCAAGCTTTTTTCAGAAAAACATGTCCCAGACATTGTTTTGGCATCTGCATCTGCTGAAAATAAGACCTCCACCAAGGATGATATGATCACTGAACTAAGGGAAGCCTGCAAAGAATTAGATGATGTGATCAGAGTTAGCTCAGTAAGAAAGCTAACTTTTGAAAAGATGATCAAGGAGCTACAGAAGGACAAAAACTGTGATGGTAGAGTGAGCTTTGAAGAAGAAGATTCTAGTGAAGAAGGAAGTTTTGGCTCTGCCAAGTCTATTGGTCCTGAAGACAGTTAGACTATTTGTTGTTTATTCATTTGACCCCTTTGTTTCTTTTTAGCACTTGTATGTGCTTGAATTTTGAATTATATGGTCTGTACCTATATTACTGATACACTCTTGAATGCATCCTTCTATTTTGCATATTATGACTAAAAAGGGGATGAGAAACTGACTACCTGACCACTGATTGTGGGAGAGCTTAATATTTGAGGGGGAGCCTCGTGTCTCAGAAGATGTTCTGACATCTTCCTTTGCTAACAGATAACTTCTAACTGAGTTTTTGCTTGCTCTGCTTGCTTTTCTTATGTTGCTGCTCTGATAATGTTCTTATAATGTGCTCAAATAATGTTTTAGCCAAAATTTGCCAAAGGGGGAAGTTTGTAAGTGTTTGTTGGCAGCAATTTTGGTAAAACAATGCTTTGATAATGTTTTGCTAAATGTCTTGACATTTGGAGCAAATTGTTTCTGAATGATGTCAAAGAAGATATCTTGACATCTGCCTCTTGAGATGAATGCAACTCACATCAGTTTAAGTTTTCTGTTTCCTGTTTTCATGCGTGCCATAATTCAGGATTTGTGACTCATAGGCTGCGAAAAATATGGAAGAATATTTTTCTATTTGAATTATCCTTATGGATTATATCTTGGCATGTTTTCATGGAAATATTCAAAAGATTGGAATATTTGTTTTTCAACCCAAGCCCACTGATGCGCCTTTATTAGGACTTGTTTCCTTATTCATTCAACAACAACTTTTGAAGAAGAATACTTTCTTTCTATTTTAGAAGTCTAAGTCTTTTAATTGTCATACACTCTAGTACTGATTTAATACTTGAGTTGTTATTTGAGTTGTTGATTGTGGATCATTCATAAGCTTTTAAGTATTAAATGATTGAAGTCTTTAAAACTTATTATTTCAGTTGTTCTTCACTGTAAGTGATTGAAGGGATTTGAGGAGGGCCTCATACCTAGTTGTGTCTTAGGTAGAAGTATAGTGCAGGTAGTGATTAAGTGATTAAATTGTAAACTGGTTATTTACTAAGGATCTATGAATTGATACTATTTAGTGGATTTATCTCTGGCTTGGTAGCCCCCAGAGTAGGTGTTGTTGTACACTGAAGTGGGTTAACAATCCCTTATGTTTTTACTGTTTTACTTTTGTTGCATTTTACATTGTCCTCAAATATTTGTGTCGCGACATCTCCTTTGATATCTCATATCTGATACCAGAATTTCAATGACAAATACAATCATCAATATCTCTCTACCTTGAATAAAACTTCTTTATCGAAGGAAATAATCTTGAACATGATAGTATAAGTATATATGTTAAATGTATTAAACAAAAATGATGATGATGATATGAGATATTAGAATTACATCCTCAAATAAAGAATTTACTATGTGCACACAAAATAATGCATAATATAAAAAACACATAAAATAAATAATAATTTATAAGTGACAATTTTACAATGGAAGATATGGAAAATTTTATAAGGAGATTTAAACTCAAAACTTGTTCAAAACTAGTAATAAACTCGCGCACTCGCACGGATTCTGGTACGAAACACATATTTTGTTTAAGATGTATATTTTCTTAGACAAAATTCTTATATTAAAATTAATAATCATTTTGTGGAAAAAAAACATAATGAATTAATAATTTATATTGTGTGTAAAAAAAATATGAACAAAATTTAAAGCCACACAAATAAAAATAAATAAATAAATAGCTTAAATTAAAAATAAATTGAGGAAATATTGTAACATAAAGTTGGTAAGAAGATTTGAGCAATTAATTTGTAGAATAATTATTCAAATTAGGTTTTTAAAAAATTTATTATAACAGACATGCATTACTCAAATGGGTCAGATAACTAAGGAAGGCCCATTGAAAGTATATCAAAGCCCATTGAAGTTATGACAAACAAAAGGAATGTGTATTTTATGAAGCGGGACATTCATCAGTTTCCAAAAGTCAGGAGTTTTAACGCAACCTTCCAAATTCCCAAAATCCCAGTATGTTTGGTGACGATTCGTTCATTTCTCTGACTCATAGGTTCGTTAGATTTCCAATCATCGTTTATGAATGTCTCTCTAAAGTATGTTCTGAAGATGTTTGAGATTTTGTTGTTTGCTTATAGCATACGAAGGTCATATGAGGTTATGGATCGTGAAGCTGCATGGAGAAGAATGTGGCTTGATGAGATTTACCTAAAATCTGAAGCAGAGATTGGAATGGGTTCTGGTGTGAAGAACAACCCCGTCACACAAACTGGGGTTGGTTGTTCCAAGACGGTGGGTGGAGGCAATAGTGGTGAGCCGCTATGGAATATCCTTCAGCTGAAGTGAAGGACGACATGCACGACTTCGAAGAATGCAAAGGACCCACTGAAGGCTTGGTCGGGATAGGAAAAACTATCGCTTTACCTGCACAGCCTGATGTGATAGTGACTTCATCTGAATGTGAAGGGTAAGTTTGTACAATAAGTGTAGTTAATGGTTATTATGTGGTCTGAAACTTAAAAAATATGAATTGACACTTTAGGGTTGTGCAAATGAATTTAAATGATATGAGCATGGTGAACTGTAGGCTATAGTTAGTAAAGGAGCAAGGTCAATTGTAGTGTATAGTTAGTATTGCATTATATTTGTTAAAAAAAGTGTTGTTACAATAGGGTTTGCCATTTGAAGTAAAATATAATGAGTTAGCTTATGTAATGGTTGAGAAATGATAGTCTGTGAATATTTATGTCGCAGTTCTGATAAGGAAAGTGGTGATGAAGAAGTTCTGGAGCGGCCTGAAGACTATGAAGTGAGGGAGGAAGTACTTGGTTCACTTGGAAGGGCATTTGTATGGAGAAGCAAGATAGAGTCGTGAGAGGTTGCAAGAAAAAAATGTCCTTGTAAGTCTCTTACTATACACAATTATAGTTGTTTATGTGGTTATGTAGTGTGCTTAATGTACTTCGACATATTTGGATATGCAGCAATTGCCTCAGAAAGTGATTAAAGAGTGTCTAGTGGACATTGAATGCAAGAGGAGGGATTATGCTCTATTCGCCACATTTATAATAAATTGTACTGAGGGGGTGTGGTTAAAAAAAAGAAGGCATGTGAATGCATACAAAAGGTTATTTACAAATATGTTGAATTGATATTTTATTTTAACATACCACTAATTGTAGAAGCTGGATCCCATAGGCAAGAAATAGTATTTTTATATGATACATTTACAATGAGGATGTCGATTTTGTAAGATATTTTTACTATAATGACTTGAGGTTGCCATTAAAAGTGTGTTAGAGGGAATATATTCCTTTGAGACATAAAGACAAAAGATTCATAAAGCAACCTAATGTTGGGACTGTTTGCACGTGAAAGAAACATTGTTTGATGTGCATAGTTGAGATATAAATTGAAGCACACATACAAAGTGTTTTGCAAAGTAAAACCAGTAAAACTAAAATAATAGCACTTCTCAATCTCTCATTTTGTATACCAGGCTCTGTAGAAAAATATCAAAACTGAACTTTGCGGAATTCTCAAACACTCGGACATGATTGACTATTTCATAATTGCCAAGATATCGTCAGGTTTGTTTTTTATTGGTTTCAATGAAGCTTGTTTGAAGCTTGTAAAAAATATACAGTAACTTCTGAAGCCATTTAGCGTAGATCTGCCGAAATTAATTGAGTTGTTATTTAGTTGTAGATTTTAATTTTTATGTGATTATGTCACATAGTATAACATCAAACACTAATTTTTATTGAATTGTAGAAATTGCAGGAGGACTTTGCAACCGTACTGAGAGACAATGTGTATGAAGATATTGTGTTGTGTGGTGACAACGGGAAGACTAAATTCATGTTGTTGTTCAAAATTGCAGACCCTCGCCACACAAAGTTAGGATATGGATGGGATGAATTTTATAAGTCGAATAACTTTAAAGCCGAAGATAGACTTCGATTTAGATTTGATGTCACTTCTTTGAACAAAACATGTTATGTATATTTATTTATATTTATTTATGTTATGTATATTTATTTTTGTAAGCATAAGACATATTTATGTCGGTAACATGGTATTCCAAATAATTTATATTTAAATTAAGTCTTAATGGTATGAAGATAAATAACATGTTGATATTCTTGCTTTATAATGGATAGTGTACATCAACGCACATTGAGTTAAACCTTATAAATTTGAAACACAATGCGAACAGCCCCAAAAAAAACCTTACAGTACCATTTGAGATTAAAAAAACCGTGAAAGGAATTTTCTCATCAGAGTGGCTGTGCATTCCAGACCCATATCAAGAGAGGCAGTTTGAAAACTGAAATGGAGTATTTTTCCTGCAAAGCCAAAAAGAAAATACTAATTACAGTTAAAATATATTTGGACAACACCTTGTAACATCAAATCAGAAATTCAATATAAACGTACAAAAGTGTTACCTGAATTAGGAAACATTTATATACTGTTGAAAATTTCTTTGTAAACAACGTTGGTAGTTGTCGACTTAAACTTGTCATTTTCATCATATATCAATATTTTTATTCCTTGTTCAGTTGAGACCCTTGATAGTGCAACATAGATTTGACCATGAGTGAATACACTCTTGGCAAGTAAAGTCTCACTGTATCCATAGATTGTCCTTGAGATTTGTTGATTGTCATTGCATATGAGACCACTATTGGAAATTGACGCCGATTAAGTATGAAAAGTCTAGGAGATTGCAAGGGTGACATATCTATTAGAGGGATGTAAACCAAGTTCCCATAATCTTTTCCGGCCATTATTTTTGCTTCGATGACATGGTTGGCCATCTTAGTTATCATTAGCCTAGTGTCGTTACACAAACCCTCCGACTGATTTATGTTTCACATAAGTATAACAGGTGTTCCAACCTTCAACTTAATGTGATGGTTAGGTAACCCTGGAGTACTTAATGAACTGAGAAACTCTGGTGTGAGAATATCAACTACATTTGTGTCATGAATTTCAGACTTATCGACAAAATTTGAGTTGTAGCAATCCATTATTTCCCATAAATTAGAAATATTGGCATGTCGGTGAATTTAATTAATATAACATATACTTAGAAGGTTCGGGAAGAGGATGACAACCTGACATCAAATCAAGGACGTGATTGTTTATTTGATCAACAACATCTAATGTAGAAGCAAGTATCGCACGACTTTGAGGTAATCGTTGGATTGCTAATGATGGATGAAATCAGGGTATGTACTATTCACAATGGTAACAATAGGGTTGTCATAATATGTGATTAAAAGTTCCGAAGGCAACTCAATGTCGACAAATCCATCATTTGGCTTAGAGAGTTTGCCTTCACCAATTTGTAGCAGCCACTTTGAGAAGTTTGCTATTTCTTTCTTTTCAATTTCAATTGGGTCGAGTCAATCACATGTTTTGTGTTAAAGTTAAAACTTGAACGGAATTCCATATGTAAGAAGAATTTATCCAGAGTGTACAATATAAGAGCGACTCCCTCTGGGAACAACGGGAAAAATCTGTCTAAAATCACCATTGAACACAACTACTTTGCCACCAAACACATCCTCTGAATTACTATACGTACTCATCACATCCTTCAAAGTTCGTTCGAGTGCTTCAAAAGTATGCTTGTGTGTCAAGGGTGCTTCATCCCATATAATAAGCTTTGTCTGCCTTAGAAGCTTTGCAACGTCATTGCCGTAGTTAATTTTGTAGGTCGAATTTTCCATTGCTGGCACGGGTATCTTGAATTTAGAATGTGCAGTTCTACCTCTGGGAAATAACAGAGAAGTTATTCCACTTGTTGCAACAGTTAAACATATATCATGTTTGGACCTCAAAGCACTTGCAAGTGTTTGTCACATGTAAGTTTTTCCGATTCCCCCATAACCATGTAGGAAGAACACCCCACTCTTTTGAGCATGGACAGATGCCATAATTTTATCAAAGATTGTCCTTTGCTCATCTAAGGAAAAGTCAGCAAGAATAAATATATCAAACGAATGTAAGGGAAAAGGCAATTGATTCAACAATCATGAGTACGTACCTGTTAGAGCATCGTAAAGGTTTGTGAATTCGGATCTCATTGTAGACACATCATAACTTCGTTCAACATGTATTAGTCAATTGCCTAATTATTGTAGAGCATACCCGTCTGGATATGGAATTGGTTAAAATCTGTGAGACTTCACCAGTTTTTCAATCTTAGTTAAAGTCAAATTCAACAACTGCTCTTCAGTCAAAACCAATTTTGCTCTGTTGATAGTACAACACAAAGTCAATGTAGAGTTAGAAGTGATAAATTTAGTACATAACATAAACATAAAATCTATGATAAATTAGAAGCATGGATTATTGTCACAGTTTGGCAAAGTCAACGAAAAAGTTATGGTAGGGTTAATATTGTTGATACAGGATATATGGTTTTAGAAGCAAAATGGTGACTTTTTGAGTAATTAGAGAGGCAGCATGATTTAATACAGAGTTAGAATGAATTACAAAGCATAATAGTTTACTACATAACAGGTTCTAATCAGGGTAGTAAACCGTTTTTTCACCTACTAAATGATAAAACAAACGTCCCACCGCTGGTTTCCTTTCATGATTGTTGTAAGAGTAAATTCTCCAACACGCTTCACTTGGGAAGACATACCTACAATCCAAATAGGGTTTGATCTCATCAACTGGCTCATTGTCGTTCCTTAACCTAGAGTTTGAAGGGACAATTGTTGTTGTGATTCTATCAAATCCTTTATGTATATACTTGAATAGATATTTGATAGATATAATTTGGTTACACCATTCCATTTTAATATGTGCATGGTACTTCAAAAGTAATCTTGTATTGTAAGGTACAACATTTTGATTGTCCAAAGCGATACCATTTTTGTGAATCACATGGGAATTAGATTGTCTTATGTAAAGGGGATAGCCCTCTGCATCAACAACCGTAGCTTCTTGGTAATTTTTTGGGAAGTATTTAGAGCATTTTCTATTTTTCATACACAGTGATTTCATGCGTGATGGACCACAAGGTCCGTGCATCATGTGTGCTGACACTAAGTTGTAAAACCTTGGATGAACATTGGAGTCCGAAATCTCAGCACAAATGATCTTATCTATGTCAGATGGTGTTGGGTATTTTCTATGAGGGTGTAAAAAGACTAAAATGTGAGCATGTGGCAATCCTCGCTTCTAAAATTCAATCGTGTACGTAACGGTAACAAAACAAAAAAACGTATTGGTATAGATTAACAAAGAGTGTGAATATTTGCATTTCAACATTTCGGTAAGAACACTTACATGGCAACACCTCCCCTTTCCAAGCACATGGTGTTTGGTTATATAAGTCATGAGCTTGTCAAATTTGATTTTGAAAACTTTGACAATAAGATATGGTCTATCATGTGTCTTTAACGTAGTGCCGAACAAGACACGTGCTATTTTCGGCCAAGAAGGATTGCAAGTAAATGTAACAAATAAATTAGGGAGTCCCAACTTACTTGAAATGGACATACTATCAAAATAAAGTTGATCCATGTATCGCTTGTTCCCAACAAAATTTGATGGCAACACCACACACTTTCCTCGCTTTGGTTCCGTATTTGCTTGAGGACCACGACATTGATCATTCAACTGGTTATATTTTCCAACTCGTAACTTAAATTTATTAGTCCTCAACCAATTGATTCGTTCGAACTCCATCATTGTGAATCCATCAACCAAAAACTGTTGAAATTTTCGTCTTCAATGAAGCAATGTTTTAGCCTCTGAATGACGCTCATGCAGTCGAAATGATAGCCAATCTTTGACGGATTGACGGTTTTTCCTGGTAACCTCACATTCATGCTCATATTTGTGAAAAATATTTTTCATGTATCAATCCTTGTCGTAGACAAAAATGAGAGAGTATTGATAAGCTAAGTCCGCAAGATGAAACTCATCAATTAATTGCAAATATCCATTGCGTGCGTGAATAATAATGTCTTAGTATTGTCGGATCGATATCTCCAACAATCAGAGCAGCAACTTCTGACACAGTTGGTGTGTTGTAGACACGGCCATCTTCGGGTCTATCACTAATTAGCCATAATTTTAAGTCTAAGAATGTGTTGGCTCTCAAAATATCTCTTGCCATCCGAAAAGCCTTTGCATGAACATTGCATTCGTCTAACATAACCTTCGATTTGCAGACAATGTCCCTGTTGACCACTTTGTTGTCCCTGCATGTTGTGATAAAAAAGATGGTTAATATGTTGTTATAGTGGTGATTACTCAATTATCCATCGTTGATAAAGTACAAATACCTGAAACACTTCATTCGGTTATCTATTTCATTATCAGTGTCAAAAATATAAATTTGAGCATATTGTGGATGATGTCCATCTTCCGATATCAATGTACCTATTCGATGACAGGTTTGACCGTGCAATCTTAAAGTAGGTGGTCCTCCTCCATTAGTAAAGGTGTTGTTGAATTTCATTCTAGGTTAAGTGAATGAAAACATGGCGTTGAAAGTTCAAATGTTGTTGTGGTAGTTTTTACTATCTGGACATGTTCCATTATATAGATGTTGCAGCAGTTGCGGAGAATCCTTTAGTAACGACAGCACAATCTTTCCACTCCTACAACACCGATGGAAATTAGGAAAAATTGTTGGAAATCTTGGTATGATGTAAACTTGGAGTGGGAGTTGGAATGCTTCATTGATATTAAATGGGCAATAAATGAGCACAAGTAAGAACTAGTATGGAAGTGAATTTGAAGAGATTCATTTTAGTCCCACATAGGAGGGATTATAAATACTAGTAGTGTATATATATTCCAACTTGGTCAATTGGGTTGGGCCCCAAGGGGTACCCCAATTTTGTAAAGGAGTGAGGACACACCCATAAGTCATCTTGACATACGCGCGCGCCGCCGCCGCCGTCCGACCGGCCAACTCGATTCGGTTCGGTCTAGATGGTGATGTGTCATGTACAAAAGACCAAGTCTTAACCTAATTATTGACTGGTTTTGCTTGCCCTTCAAGAGTTCGTGAGACTTGCTGACCAAGTAAAATAACGGCCACCTTTGACTGGGCCAATTCCACCTCTCCCACGATTCTCTCCCACTAGACCTGTTCCATTCAGTTGGACTTTTTTACTTATAAATTGAGTTGTTTCGGTTCATTTGTGCAGTTCCAGAATTTACTACTACAATTCTCTCTTCTCTCTCTCTACTCCCTTCATCTAGAATTTTTCTTCTCTCTTATTTTCGACTGGATCTCTCCAGATCCAGATACTAATACTGATTAACTACCATCCGAAGGTGTCATTTTACGAACGACTAATTATAGTGTAAGTAATTGTCGTACTTTGAACGAGCTGTTTTATCATGGAGGCGTCGTCGAAACTCGACTGCTTTGCATTAATATTGGCAGTACGAAGAAACGTCTTAAAGAAAGCGACCTAGTACGCGACTCGTCCCGATAGTTTTCCTTTGTGCCATTTTTTTAAAATCCAGTTTTTACAATTTTAAGATGTTTTCTTAACTGCAATGACTACTGAGGAAATTATCGGTACTAACGATTCCGCTTCTGTCTCTGACAAACCATTTAAGTTTGAGGGTTCCAATTTCAAACGTTGGCAAGCTAAGATGAAAATTTTCTTAACTTTAAAGAAGGTTGCCCACGTTCTGACTGAGGATATCCCTGTTGCTCCATCTGGATCAAACGAACTAAGTAATGGTAAGTCAACCGTGGAATCAGACGGAACTTCTAAAACGTCTGACTTAGACTCTGCTGCTAAAGCAGCGGCAGATAACTTACAGCTCCGAAAAGAAATCTCCTTATGGCAAGAAAATGATTACCTCTGCAAAAATCACATTCTGAACAGTCTTGCTGATGATCTCTATGATTACTATAGCAATTACAAGACTGCTAAACAGGTATGGGAGGCTCTGCAAAAGAAATATGATACTGAAGAAGCAGGTGCAAAAAAATATGCTGTCAGTCGCTACTTGAATTACAAAATGATGGATGAAAGGTCTGTGGAAGCTCAAAGCCACGAGATACAGAAGATTTCTCATGAAATCATAACTGAAGGTATGCCCCTCAATGAACAATTTCAGATTGCTGTTATAATTGACAAGCTGCCTCCTGGTAGGAAAGATTTTAAAAACTTACTCCGACATAAAACTAAAGAATTTTCAATCGAGAGTTTGATTACCCGCCTTCAAATTGAAGAGGAAGCTCGAAGACAAGATCAGAAAGATGAAGTCTTAGTTGTTTCAAACAACAAAAAGAAATTTGGTGCAGTTCTGAAGCCTACGGGCAAACCTTTAAAGAATCAGAACCGTAATACTATGAACCGAATTAAGAATGGGAATCCCTCTAGGGGTCCATATACTCCAATTCCTAGGCAGCAACCACCACCCCAGAAAAATGATGCTCCGGTTTTCACTTGCTACAATTGTGGGAAACCGGGTCATATGGCTAAGAAATGTAAGAGCAGGCCTAAATCTGCTACTGGCCCAAATGCACAGGTTAACCTGACTGATAAGCAATTCATTGCTATGATCACTGAAGTCAACATGGTTGATGGAAGTGATGGTTGGTGGATAGACACTGGCGCCTCTCGTCATGTTTGTAATGATCGTGCTATGTTTAAGACATACATGAATACTGAAGATAAGAAAGTGTTGTTGGGAGATGCCCACACCACTAATGTTGCTGAATTGGAGATGTTGAGCTGAAGTTCACTTCAGGAAAGACCTTGATCTTGAAGGACGTCATGCACGTTCCTGAAATTAGGAAGAATCTTGTTTCTGGTTTCCCTTTAAATAAGGCTGGGTTTAGTCAAACTATAGGGGCAGATTTGTACACCATCACTAAGAATGGTATTTTTGTTGGGAAAGGGTACGCCACAGATGGCATGTTTAAGTTAAATGTTGATTTGAATAAAAATTGTCCTTCTGTTTATTTTCTGTGTGATTTTAATATTTGGCATGCTAGACTTTATCACGTTAATAAGCGAATTATGTATAATGCAAGCAAATTAGGCCCGATCCCTAAACTAAATGTCAATGATTCAAATAAATGTGAATATTGTACTCAAGCTAAGATAATTAAGACATCACATAAATCAATTCTAAGAGAATCCGATCCCCTAGATCTTATACACTCTGATATATGTGAATTAGATAGAACTTTAACTAGGAACAGTAAACGTTATTTTATCACTTTTATTGATGATTGTTCTGATTATACTTATGTATACTTAATGAAGAATAAAAGTGAAGCACTTGATATGTTTAAGTTGTATGTAACCGAATTGAGAATCAACTTAGTAAGAAGATCAAGAGACTTCGTAGTGATAGGGGAACTGAATATGACTCTGGTCTATTTAAAGATTTTTATAAAGAACATGGAATTATACATGAAACGACTGCTCCATATTCTCCTGAAATGAATGGTAAAGCAAAAAGAAAGAATAAACTCTTACTGAACTTGTTGTTGCAATTATGATGAATTCTGGTGCTGCACCTCACTGGTGGGGGGAAATTTTATTGACTGTTTGCTATGACCTGAATAGAATCCCTAAGTCAAAATGTAAGATCTCTCCTTACGAGATATTAAAGAAAAGACAACCAAACTTGTCTTATTTGAGAACTTGGGGCTCTCTGGCTTATGTCAGAATTCCGGATCCGAAACGAGTTAAACTCGCTAGTAGAGCATATGAATGTGTTTTCATTGGATATACAGCAAACAGTAAAGCATATAGGTTTTATGACCTAATAGCAAAAGTGATCATAGAATCAAATGATGCTGAATTCTATGAAGACAATTTTCCCTTCAAATTGAGAAATAGTGGGGGCACACAATCGAGTCACACTCCTGTGATAAGAAGCACAGAATGCAACGACAATATAGAAACAGAACTTCAACGAAGTAAACGAGTAAGAGTCACTAAAGACTATGTGCCTGACTATGCGGCTTATAATGTAGAAGAAGATCCAATGAATCTTCAAGAAGCCTTGTCTTCTCTGGATGCTGATTTATGGCAAGAGGCTATCAATGATGAGATAGAATCTCTAGAATCCAATAAGACCTGAAACTTAGTAGACTTGCCTCCTGGTTGCAAACCAATTGGTTGTAAATGGGTTTTGAAAAGGAAACTAAAACCTGATGGAACTATTGATAAATACAAGGCTCGCCTTGTTGCCAAGGGTTTTAGACAAAGAGAAAATATAGATTTCTTCGACACCTTTTCTCCTGTCACTAGAATTACATCCATTAGGGTACTTATTTCAATAGCTGCTATTTATAACTTAATAGTACACCAAATGGATGTTAAAACAGCTTTTTTAAATGGTGACTTAGAAGAAGAAATCTATATGGAACAACCGGAAGGGTTTGTAATCTATGGACAAGAAAACAAGGTCTGTAAGTTAAATAAGTCGTTGTATGGACTAAAACAAGCTCCTGAGCAATGGCATGAAAAATTTGATAACTTAATGATATCAAGTGGGTACAAAGTGAATGAAAGTGACAAATGCGTTTACTATAAATCTGAGAATCGCATATGCACTATCATTTGTCTTTATGTTGACGATCTACTCATATTTGGATCTAACATTCAGACCATTAATGATGTGAAATCATTATTGTGCAACAACTTTGATATGAAAGATCTCGGAGAAGCAAATGTGATCCTTGGCATCAAGATCACAAGATCCGAACAAGGAATTTCTTTGGATCAATCATATTATGTGGAGAAGATCTTAAAGAAATATAATTACTTTGAATGTAAACCTGCATGCACACCATATGATCCAAGTGTGAAACTATTTAAGAACACTGGAGAAAGTGTCAGACAATCAGAATATGCGAGCATCATTGGCAGTCTTAGGTATGCCACTGATTGTACTAGACCCGACATTGGATATGTCGTAGGATTGTTATGCAGGTTTACGAGTAGACCGAGTAAAGAGCACTGGAAAGCTATTGAACGAGTCATGAGGTACCTCAAAAGGACCATGGATCCCGGCCTACATTATCAGAAGTTTCCTGCTGTACTAGAAGGGTACAGTGATGCAGATTGGAATACTTTGTCAGATGATTCCAAAGCTACTAATGGCTATATATTTAGCATAGCTGGAGGAGCTGTATCTTGGAAATCAAAGAAACAAACTATTCTAGCTCAGTCCATAATGGAATATGAGATGATAGCACTAGCCACAGCTAGTGAAGAAGCAAGTTGGTTGAGATGCTTGCTAGCGGAGATCCCTTTATGGGAAAAACCTATGCCAGCTGTGTTGATCCACTGCGATAGTACCGCGGCTATTGAAAAAATTGAGAACCGTTATTATAATGGTAAAAGACGTCAAATAAGAAGGAAGCACAATACGGTTAGAGACTGTATCTCTAAAGGAGCTGTAAGAGTGGATCATATACGCACTGATGAAAATTTAGCAGATCCTTTGACGAAAGGATTAGCTAGAGAGAAAGTCCATAATACATCCAAAAGGATGGGACTAATGCCTATAAAGAAATGAGTTGCTCATAATGGTAACCCGACCTAGATGACTGGAGATCCCAAGAAATAGGTTCAATGGATAATAACAAGTTTGAGTAATATGAGATGATCATGCAAATAAAGCATGAATCCTGAAGTAATAAGAGGATGAGGTAATAAAAGCTCTTAATGAGATCTATACTCTGTATGAGGGAGTACCTAGGCTACATGAGTACTCTTGATAGACTCACATTTGTGATTGTGGAACTTGGGTCGGTTCCTATGGAATTACGAGGCAGGATTCCTAGAGCCTTCACTAAACCGGAATATACGTGCAGGGCCATTAAAGCACAGACTATTAGAATACACCTTAAGAAAAGGTTGTGTGCGGGTATGATGTCTGAGATAGAGTTCAAGACAATAGTGTCACTCTTGTTGAATCAGAATCCTACTTGTTACGCAAAGGTTCAAGTCGTAGACACCTTTGCTTATGCACAATCTTAGAAACGTTTGACGTACTTCTAAAAATCACCTTTTAAATTCAAGTGGAGGATTGTTGGAAATCTTGGTATGATGTAAACTTGGAGTGGGAGTTAGAATGTGTTGTACCCCAAAATTTTCCCTCCCATATTCTCCAAGAAATTTCCAAGCCAAGTCACAAAATTCCCCAAGGGTTGCACAGTGCAAAGAGCTCCTATACAGTCAAAACTAGGGTTTGTGTTCTGATCAAAAGAATGAAGTTTTCAAAGGTCCAATCAAGTCTCATATACCTACAAATGTGGTCAAGCATTCTCATATCAAGTTTCAAGGCATTCAGCTCAAAATTGCACAGTCAAAACCCTAAATTGCACTACAGTCAACTGTAGGGGCAAAATGGTCATTTGACAGTCAAAAGTTCAAATTTTTGGTCAACATATCATTTTGAAGCCACAAACAGCATTTGATCAATGCTTGATCATGATTCTCAAAGTTTGGCTCAGAAATCATCAAAGATGCAAAAGTTACTATATTTGGACAGCTGAAAAAGTCAACTGAAATTTACCAGGGCATAACTTTCACATGGATTATCAGAAAAATTCCATACAAAGCTCATTTTGAAGAGAAAGACATTTCCTACAACTCATCTTCATACTTCAAGTCCAAGAAATGCTCTCACAAAAAGTTATCAATTTCAACATTATAGGTCATTTTCAAAAGTCAACAAAAAGGGACTTTAAGTCAAAGGCCATAACTTGAGATTGGTAAATCAAAATGACATGGGACCAAAGGCATTGGTTAGAGGACTCAAAGACATTTCCAAAATGTCCAATAACATGTGAAAAGCTTAAAAATTGACCAAGTTATGCCTTGTGGAAGTTGGGAAATTTTTGGAAATTTTTGAAAGTCAACTTTACTTCAAATGATCCAAAAATGCAAATGGGCCCATTTTTCTTCCAAGTTTCTTCATGCCAAGCCTATGCACGACCATTAAGCCCAAAGGGAAGTATTTTCTCAATTTTTAATTATTTATTTGAATTTATATTAATATTAATTCATTTTAATTATTTAAATATGTAGAAAATATAAATTTGACCTAAAAAATCTTTTTATGCACATTCTAGACTCAAGATTTCGTGCACATCTTAATTAGGCAAGTTTTGGTGTGATTGGAGCATGATTGAACCAAATTGCACATGGAAAAGATTTCAAAAAGATCTTACAAAATCAAAGATTGAAAACATTGAATACCATGGATTTTGTGCAATATTTTTAACCTAATAGCTTCACTATATGATCAGGAATGCAAACCTAATGCCTTGACACAAGGAGCTGCGCCCAAACAAGCTATTACACATTGAAATTTTTCCATAAAAACTCAAAACTGATTTCAAGGTTACAGGTGGTTTTAAGCCCTAATTCTTATACCAAAAGCTTGCTCGTGATTCATTGATCGTATTCCAATCAACATCAACCACAAAAGCTCCAGGAATTGGCATCAAGAACTCAAACTGTAAAGCAAAACTTTTGAAATCGTATAGCATGATTCAAGCATCTTTTTGCATTTTTATTCATGTATTCATGCTCATAATGAAGTTTGTGAGCTAACCATCATGTTTAATTGAGTTATTACGCAGTATATACAATTTCGCCATGATCGTTCTTTAGGGTTTCCAGAAGAAAAAATTAGGGCTTTCACAATAAAGCAAAATTGGCCCTCAAGACCATGACGGTTACATTCAGCAAGCCTGGACGAACCTGAAACACTGTTCGCGATCAATTTATATATGCTATAGCGCTAGTCGCTATTTTTCCATAGCCTGCCTAACACCACGGTTGCAAAACCGTTGCCTATTTTGTTTTGTTTACAGGGACATGGAGGAAGACGAAGCCGTGTCACTTGATGGTTGGTGCGTTTAAAAACGCGCGCGCTTTTCCAGGCCATTAACGCATTTGCCTTTATATTATTCATTGGATATTATATATTAAATAGAATTCACATGGCGTAGTGGTCAGGGAAGGCATTGGCAAGGCATAAGACCTGGGTTCGAACCCCAGGTCTGAATAATTTCACGTTATTTTTCCTTTAATGATTGTATGCAGGCATAATATTCAGGATCATCATACGCGCTCAATAATCAACCTCCACGCGTCCAAAGGGCATCAGATCCATGGCCAGGATTCAAAGAACGCTGTAAGCACCAGTCAACGCATCACACCTAATTCAAAAGGTCAACGAATTCAAAGCTAATGGGCCAGAAATCACCAGGCCTGTACCTCCAATTTGGGGCTACCCCCCCCTGGTTTGCATTTTCCTATTTTTTCTTCTTATTTTATTCTTGCTATTTTTTATTCATTTTCTTTGTTTTAACATAATTAATTTATTTTCATAAAAATATAAAAACATTCAAAAATTCAGAAAAGACCAAAAAATAATATTTACTTTATTATAATTATTTTCTTAGCATGTAAATAAATTAATTTCAAATTAGGTTTAATTTACATTTTTCCATAACAAAAAATCCAAAAATGTTAATTTAGGTTAGTTGATAATTTTTATATCCTTTAAATTTTCCCTTTTTAATTTTCTTTTTCTTATCACAATATTATTTATTTATTTATTTATTTTTATAATCAAATGTACATAAATAAATTAGGATTTAATTTAGGTTAATTCAATATTTTCATAATAAACTTAAAAAACATTAGAATTAGGTTTAGCTCTTTATTTTAATTCTAACTAAATTAATTCTTTTTCTTTTAAATCTAAAAAACACAAAAATACCAAAAACATTTAATTTTTCATTTTTAATTCCTTATTAATTTAATATTTTTGCAAAAGGGTCCAACGCCCATTGTTTTAATTATTTTATTTCGCGCATTTACTTTATTGCTTATTATGATTATGTAATTGTCCATAAGCCTTGTAACAATCTCATTCCTCGCACTTTTACTTTTGCTTTATTTATTTTTCCGCTAAATCGGGTCCGGTTTAATTTTGGCGATGTGGACCCGCGCCATTTGTAATAGTTTAGATTTATTTTTTTGCAAACTTTATAACTGTTAAAAAGCATGCAAGAATGAATGTCTTAATTAAAATCAAGCGTAGATCACAAATAAACATGACAAGACAAATAACTGAAACATGACACACAATTCGCACACACCACCCCTAGGGTACGCCTCACTGTTGCCTTTCGAAAGGTGATCGTCGAGTAGAGGACGTCTTAGTAAGTCCTCATGATCCGGGAACCTGGCATGAGGGTAGCTTCTAAGGTGTCTTCCCATTGCTCTGGTGATCACCATGTCCCTCTAAACTCGAATTGACCCGAACACCTCCAACGGTGGTGCTACCTACCTCTCAATGGTGGGATGGCACTACTTTAAAGGACTCTTACACAGACGAATTCCTTAGGGTAGGTAGGTTCTCAAGGATACTTGCTCTAATTTTAAAAACAAACAAAAATCTTTTCACCAACACATTTTCAAAAGCTTTCAAAGCAAATTTTTCAAACACTCTGACGTATGAGTCGAACTGAAATTTTTCAAAGAAACTTTTTTTAAACCCACATTGAAAAGCAAGCAACATTTTGAAAACACATTGAGCAAGTATCTAAGAGCCCATGGATAACCATGGATAGAAAGGGTGCTAACACCTTCCCTTTCTATAACCCACCTCCCGAACCGAGAGCAATCTCTTTAAGGAATTTTTCTGTGCTTTTGTCCTTTCCATTTGGAGAAAATAAAAGACGGTGGCGACTCTTGCTTCCGCGACATTTCGCGAACCAGCGTTAAACAGTCAGTTCCAGATCCACCGATCACAGAACTGGCGACTCTGCTGGGGAAAATCTTAAAGTGAGGTGTACCTTAGGGCTAGGTCATAACTGTGTTTTCAATTGTTTTCCTTGCTTGCTTTACTATTGTGGGTTGCATCGGAGATACATAGATCCTAACCCGGATCTGGGGATACCCTGTTTAGGTAGCATAAGCTGTGAGGGACCTGTCCGGCGTAGACCGACACAGGTGAAGCAGTGGCTACGTTGGTGTGGCACCTTAGTCTGTACCGATATCCCTTGTGTCGCAACGAGGAGAATATGGGTCTTCTAAGGAGTCATTAAGCACCAACAACCTTAGAACCTTAATTGACACAACTTGGCCTTTAGAATTGTAGCAGTATGCTACGCCCATTGAGGCTAAACTCTCGTGATGGTTCTGGCCGCAAGAAAAGATTGCGATGCTGGAGTTATGACCGATTGAGGGTAGTCAATGATATTGGGATCCTCTAAGAACCCGGTTACTTTGATAGGACAGGTATGAACCAACCAACTTCAAGAGGGTACTACCCAGACCCCATGCTGGCCCAAACCTAAGGGCTCTCTCTTGTGTGACTTGTGTGCCTTCGTACTTGACTATCTGCATGCTTGTGATCTAACACTTGTTTCTTGCAGGTTTTGTTTCAGTCCTTAATTAGGACTCATAACAGGGTTCACTCACATTACCCCATGCATAGCATAACATCATACCATTGCATGCATCCTGCATACATCCTAACCCATTTCAAGGATCTCAAGGGCTTGTGATGCAGGTCATGATAAATCAAACATCTAGCCAGGGGCAGAGAGGATTTATTTTCCTCTAGCCAAGGTTGTCAGGGGCTATGACCCACTGGATATGGTGAGCTTTTGACCCTTGAAGAAGGACTCTCAACAACATGAAGTACCTTCAATCAAGTTACCGGCTTTCAACTCTAACAAGTTTCTCTGTTTACCCCGCGAGGTCCTTGAAATCATTGCATGCATGTCATACATATCATTGCATAACAGGTACCCTTTCTCTGCAGGTTACTTACCTTCTTCGCTGTTTATTTCAGCCGATCGTCATGAATCCTGAATCATCAGCCGAGCAGACTATCAAGGCCCTCCAGGCTCAGAATGACCAATTCCAAGGGCTAATCATGAACTTGACCCAGGGGCAGCAAGATCTGAAGGCTCTGCTCTTGAAGAAGGAAAAGAAGAAGAAGAGGACTGTCTTGTTCAGCCCTAGACGCAGATCTGGGAATACACCGCAAGTCGAAACTGAGAGGACTACCCCATCTGTGAGGGAAAGCAGTCACCATGAGAGAGAGGTTCCCAGTCCAGTGGTCTCCGACAACGAGACAGATTTTGATGAAGAGCAGTACCCTCCTGCTAATGACAGATATAAGCAACTGGAGGACAGAATGAAAGCTATGGAGGTTCAACAGGTACCTGGGCTGGATTTCGGAGATCTGGGTTTGTCAACTGGTGTGGTTATTCCTCGGAAGTTTAAAGAACCGTCCTTTACTAAGTATGATGGGGCGTCTTGCCCCAAGCTGCATCTAAGGTCCTATGTTCGTAAGATTCAACCATATACGGTGGACAAAAACTTGTGGATCCACTTCTTCCAGGAGAGTCTTTCAGGGACTCATCTCGAATGGTTCTATCAGCTAGATGGGACCAAGGTTCGTAACTGGGAGGAGTTGGCTACTGCTTTCTACAAGCAGTATCAGTATAATGCCGACCTTGCTCCTACGCGTACCCAACTCCAGGGTATGTCGTTAGGATCAAGTGAAGGTTTTAAAGAATATGCGCAGAAATGGAGGGATCTTGCTGGAAGGGTACAACCACCTCTGACTGACCGTGAACTTGTGGACATGTTCTTGGGGACCCTGTCTGGTCCATTCTTCAACCACCTCATTGGTAACTCATCTGCTGGATTTACCGACCTCATCCTGACCGGCGAAAGAATTGAAGCTGGTATCAAGAGCGGGAAAATTCAAGAGGCCACACCTTCTGATATTCATAAAAAGCCTTACACGGGAAAGAAGGAATCTAATGCTGCATACGGTCAAAAGGGTCGCCGTGATCAACATGCAGGGGCAGTCATGATCTCTGGTTCTGCACCACGCCGCCAACCACAGAGGGGAAACCAGCAAAGGCCGGACGGGCCTAAAAGGCAGTTCACCAACATTAACATGCCATGGTCGCAAGCACTGCAACATATGTTGAAGATGAACCTGATTGCAGTGATCAACCCTCCTGCCAATCCTAAGACCTCCTCTCCTAGCTACAATCCAGAAGCCAGATGCGCTTATCACTCCGATAGCCCGGGGCACGATACTGAAGACTGTTGGGCACTAAAGTACAAAATTCAGAACATGATCGATGCCAAAGAGATCGAGTTCGAGCCTGCTGAGACTCCCAACGTGATCAATGCTCCATTGCCAAAACATGGCTAGGATTGAGAAATTTTTTGTTCATTTGAATTCAAGTTGTATTTTTCCTTTCTTGTTCAGATAAACAATTATTATGTTAAACTCTTTTATTTCATGAATGCATTACACATGTCTGTCTTGATTAATTATGTTTACTATGCTTAAAACTGCTTTCATATTTTTGCAATGGTCAACTCTTATTTGAAAATTCTAAACCTCTTGAGGGAGGATGACGAAAACGATACCATAATCTACAGTATGCTTTTGAACAGACCCCGCTGATGAGGTACAGGCATTGTTTCAACCCCTAAACACTGGAGTTATAAGGATGATAATCCCTCGTCAACCCATCAGAGCCAAAGAAGTAGTAGTTTTTTTTATTTTCGAAAATCAAAACCCTTAATCATAACCAGGGGCAGGGTAGTTCTCTCAGTTGATCCAAACGCACAATGAATGTCACTAAATGAGTTTTTTCAAAAAAAAAAAAAAAAAAAGACAGTGATGGTTCCGAACAATCATAAAGACAGGCAGTCATTATCGAAAAAAAATCATAAATGAAAAGCCCAAAAAGTCAAAACCAATGAAGAAGACTTACCAAACTGGGACATCCCGCTGACTGTAATCCCAAAAAGGAAACAGTTCAGGCAAAAAAAGAAAGGGATAACTAAATCAAAAAGAAAGAGGTCCTACAAAACCTCAACAAAAAAAGGAGATGGCTGCCTATTCAAAATAAATTGCCAACATCTGAACCATCATTGGAACATCAGAGCAAAGACTCAAACAAGGTCTAACGTATGATCAACTGAGTTTAGGTTTGGAGAACATCACGAAGAGCGGGTGGGTACAAATAATTTGAGCCTTTATCCTCTGTTTCTTAAACCGTGAACCCGGCCACGATATAACCCTTAAAAGTCCTAGCTGAAGCATGGATTAGTTCGAAAGCATACTGTTACGAAGGTATCCTGACTCCTGAAGGTTTGCTGTAAAATATTGAGTTGACATCGCACTGTATTACAAAAAATGCATTTTCAAAATTCAAGACAGACATAGACTTTTGCATTCTTAAAATAACCTTGTTTGCATATGACTATTTGTTTGAACAGCAGGGAAATTCGCACGATGAACACCTTGTGAACAGAAGAACCTCCAATCAAGGGGCACAGTAGGAGCATTGCTCATTATCTGGGGCATGACAAAATACTTCTAACAGGGGCAACTCCCTACATTCTGAGAGCGTGGACATAGTCGGAAAAATACTGCGCATAATCAAAGACCCGCTAGGTTGACACACCTAGGCAAAAATAAGGGCTTCCCGGCGAACCAAAAGGGTTCGGGCAAAATGAAGGGATGAAACGAAAAAACATGTACACCCGGCAAGTCGAAAACCTGAAAAGGCGGCTTGGGCAAAAATGGGTATCCCGGTGGACTGAAAACCCGAAAGGGCGGTCCAGGCAAAAGTTAGGGATCAAAGCGTACGACTATGTTCCGGTATCTCGTCACTTGTCTACCCGAAGATTTGTCAATCACCCACACAGGTATCCTCTTCCCGCATCTCCGAAGCAGGGGCAATAATGAGTTATCCAGGCGATCCAATTGCTCTGTCAACCAAAGTACCAAGGACAGATCAACATAAGAATGATTACCATCTACCTTTACAAATTCCAGATCGTGGGCTAGCGTCCGAGACCAAACAGGACAATCATCCACTTAATCAAAATCATGCAACCCAACACCGGTTTCTTCTCAACCTTCAGACAAAGTCATACACAGACTCCTCCTCCACAAGATGACCTAACCCCGGTTCATCAAGAAGTTTTTACACAAACTCATCCAGGTAACCTAACCCCGGTTCCTCCTGAAGTCTTACATGGACCTATCTTAAGATGACCTAACCCCGGTTCATCAAAGTTTTTACACAAACTTATCCGAGTAACCTAACCCCGGTTCCTCCAGAAGTCTTACATGGACCTATCTCAAGATGACCTAACCCCGGTTCATCAAGAAGTTTTACACGAACTTATCCCAGATGACCTAACCCCGGTTCATCCAGAAGTTTTTACACAAACTTATCCAGAAGTTTTTACACGAACTTATCCAAGTAACCTAACCCCGGTTCCTCCAGAAGTCTTACATGGACCTATCCCAAGATGACCTCACCTCGGTTCATCAAGAAGTTTACACGAACTTATCCAAGTAACCTAACCCCGGTTCCTCTAGAAATCTTACATGGATTTAGCTCAAGATAACCTCACCCCGGTTCATCAAGAAGTTTTACATGAACTTACCTCACCAGGCAACTCTACACAGGTTCTCCTTCTCCGGACGTAGTTTTACACGAACTCGACATCCAACAACCCTACACCGGTTCCCTCTCTTCAAGATGCAGTTTTACATGGACTCGTCACCCAGAAACCCTACACAGGTTCTCCCTTTCTAAAAACGAAGTTTTACACGAACTCATCATCAAAGTAACCCTACCCAGGTTCCTTCTCCATTTCAGATACAGTTTTACACAAACTCATCAGCATGTAACCCTACATAGGTTCCCCTTTTCAACTTACAAAATTACATTCCAAAACTCCCCAGAAGAGTCCAATCCAGTTTCCCCAGGAAAGTTGGAATTCATATCCCCAAGCAGTAAGCTTATCCCCAGTATATTCTGGAAGCTTATCCCCCGCAGAGCACGAACGCGTCGTCCGGCTTGATTTAAAGAGTTATTTCCTTAACAGGATATAACTGGGTTATCCTCAGCCAAAAGCCACGGAAAGAGCGTCGTCGACAAAGTCTTCCTATCCCCAGCAAACTGTTATCAACAATTCAGCAAAGCATCTATATCCTCACAGAGTATTGCTTCCCAGCATGGTCACTAGAGTATCTTTTCTCCCCGCAGAATCTTCCATTCGCCAAGTTTATTCCGCAACAGGAGTCATCTTCTCCTACCGGTATTCTTGCAGCTATCATCCCCAGCGGAAGCCAAATCTACTCCTCAACATCAGCCCAGGATACGACTTCCCGGCACCCGTCAAGGATTCACTTTCTTAGACGAAAACATACATAAAACATCACATGCATCATTACAGCATGCATAGACACATCATATCATACAAGTCTCATTTATATTGAGAACATCATTGCTTGATTCATATCATGCATTGCATATGACTGACCTTTACCCTTTCAGGAAAGATCCAGTTAAGTTCTCAAGCTACATTTTAAGACCTTGTCCGGTTCAGTTAAATCGCCCTAAGATTTTCCTGATGCTTATCCAGTCAAAGGCCTTCTCTGGTTCAGTCAGATCGACCCTAAGATCTCCCTGATGCTTATCCAGTTGAAGACATTTCAAGACCTAGACCGGTTCAGTAAATCGACCCTAAGATTTTCCTGATGCTTATCCCGTCAAAGGCCTTCTCTGGTCCAGTCAGATCGACCCTAAGATCTCCCTGATGCTTATCCAGTTGAAGATATTCCAAGACCTTGTCCGGTTCAGTTAAATCGACCCTAAGATTTTCCTGATGCTTATCCAGTCAAAGGCCTTCTCTTGGTTCAGTCAGATCGACCCTAAGATCTCCCTGATGCTTATCCAGTTGAAGATATTTCAAGACCTTGTCCGGTTCAGTTAAATCGACCCTAAGATTTTCCTGATTCTTATCCAGTCAAAGGCCTCTCTGGTTCGGTCAGATCGACCCTAAGATCTCTCTGATTCTTATTCCAGTAGAAGACACCCAGGATTTTTCTCAACAAGCGTTGTTGAAGTTAAAGACACCCAAGATTTTTCTCAACGAGCGTTGTTGAAGTTAAAATCACCAAAGGTTCTCTTACCATTCATGCTAAGGTAGTAACCATCCCTGGTTCATTCATCAGCGTTTGAAGCTCCAGATTCAGCTCCTGTAACCAGTCAGGACACATCTATACCAAGCATCTAAAATCAGCTCCTGCAACGTGTCAGGTACTCATTTTCTCTTTTGCAGGTATGCAGGTTCTAGCTAAAGAATCTCCTACGCAATCAACATCCAGATGGAACCTATAAGCCCATCATCCTATCCAGCAATCTCCAAATGGCATCTATAAGCCCATTCCCCCATCACTGCTAACATGTGAGCGCAAATTTCTGGGCACTCTAGTGTCCAATCATCTTCTACCCTCGGATTACGAAAGGCACGTCAGCCAATCTGCATCCTCAGGTCTAAGAAGATTGAACAGGGGCAACTGTTGTACCCCAAAATTTTCCCTCCCATATTCTCCAAGAAATTGCCAAGCCAAGTCACAAAATTCCCCAAGGGTTGCACAGTGCAAAGAGCTCCTATACAGTCAAAACTAGGGTTTGTGTTCTGATCAAAAGAATGAAGTTTTCAAAGGTCCAATCAAGTCTCATATACCTACAAATGTGGTCAAGCATTCTCATATCAAGTTTCAAGGCATTCAGCTCAAAATTGCACAGTCAAAACCCTAAATTGCACTACAGTCAACTGTAGGGGCAAAATGGTCATTTGACAGTCAAAAGTTCAAATTTTTGGTCAACATATCATTTTGAAGCCACAAACAGCATTTGATCAATGCTTGATCATGATTCTCAAAGTTTGGCTCAGAAATCATCAAAGATGCAAAAGTTACTATATTTGGACAGCTGAAAAAGTCAACTGAAATTGACCAGGGCATAACTTTCACATGGATTATCAGAAAAATTCCATCCAAAGCTCATTTTGAAGAGAAAGACATTTCCTACAACTAATCTTCATACTTAAAGTCCAAGAAATGCTCTCACAAAAAGTTATCAATTTCAACATTATAGGTCATTTTCAAAAGTCAACAAAAAGGGACTTTAAGTCAAAGGCCATAACATGATATTGGTAAATCAAAATGACATGGGACCAAAGGCATTGGTTAGAGGACTCAAATACCTTTCCAAAATGTCCAAGAACATGTGCAAATCTTAACAATTGACCAAGTTATGCCTTGTGGAAGTTGGGAAATTTTTGGAAATTTTTGAAAGTCAACTTTACTTCAAATGATCCAAAAATGCAAATGGGCCCATTTTTCTTCCAAGTTTCTTCATGCCAAGCCTATGCACGACCATTAAGCCCAAAGGGAAGTATTTTCTCAATTTTTAATTATTTATTTGAATTTATATTAATATTAATTCATTTTAATTATTTAAATATGTAGAAAATATAAATTTGACCTAAAAAATCTTTTTATGCACATTCTAGACTCAAGATTTCGTGCACATCTTAATTAGGCAAGTTTTGGTGTGATTGGAGCATGATTGAACCAAATTGCACATGGAAAAGATTTCAAAAAGATCTTACAAAATCAAAGATTGAAAACATTGAATACCATGGATTTTGTGCAATATTTTTAACCTAATAGCTTCACTATATGATCAGGAATGCAAACCTAATGCCTTGACACAAGGAGCTGCGCCCAAACAAGCTATTGCACATTGAAATTTTTCCATAAAAACTCAAAACTGATTTCAAGGTTACAGGTGGTTTTAAGCCCTAATTCTTATACCAAAAGCTTGCTCGTGATTCACTGATCGTATTCCAATCAACATCAACCACAAAAGCTCCAGGAATTGGCATCAAGAACTCAAACTGTAAAGCAAAACTTTTGAAATCGTATAGCATGATTCAAGCATCTTTTTGCATTTTTATTCATGTATTCATGCTCATAATGAAGTTTGTGAGCTAACCATCATGTTTAATTGAGTTATTACGCAGTATATACAATTTCGCCATGATCGTTCTTTAGGGTTTCCAGAAGAAAAAATTAGGGCTTTCACAATAAAGCAAAATTGGCCCTCAAGACCATGACGGTTACATTCAGCAAGCCTGGACGAACCTGAAACACTGTTCGCGATCAATTTATATATGCTATAGCGCTAGTCGCTATTTTTCCATAGCCTGCCTAACACCACGGTTGCAAAACCGTTGCCTATTTTGTTTTGTTTACAGGGACAGGGAGGAAGACGAAGCCGTGTCACTTGATGGTTGGTGCGTTTAAAAACGCGCGCGCTTTTCCAGGCCATTAACGCATTTGCCTTTATATTATTCATTGGATATTATATATTAAATAGAATTCACATGGCGTAGTGGTCAGGGAAGGCATTGGCAAGGCATAAGACCTGGGTTCGAACCCCAGGTCTGAATAATTTCACGTTATTTTTCCTTTAATGATTGTATGCAGGCATAATATTCAGGATCATCATACGCGCTCAATAATCAACCTCCACGCGTCCAAAGGGCATCAGATCCATGGCCATGATTCAAAGAACGATGTAAGCACCAGTCAACGCATCACACCTAATTCAAAAGGTCAACGAATTCAAAGCTAATGGGCCAGAAATCACCAGGCCTGTACCTCCAATTTGGGGCTACCCCCCCTGGTTTGCATTTTCCTATTTTTTCTTCTTATTTTATTCTTGCTATTTTTTATTCATTTTCTTTGTTTTAACATAATTAATTTATTTTCATAAAAATATAAAAACATTCAAAAATTCAGAAAAGACCAAAAAATAATATTTACTTTATTATAATTATTTTCTTAGCATGTAAATAAATTAATTTCAAATTAGGTTTAATTTACATTTTTCCATAACAAAAAATCCAAAAATGTTAATTTAGGTTAGTTGATAATTTTTATATCCTTTAAATTTTCCCTTTTTAATTTTCTTTTTCTTATCACAATATTATTTATTTATTTATTTATTTTTATAATCAAATGTACATAAATAAATTAGGATTTAATTTAGGTTAATTCAATATTTTCATAATAAACTTAAAAAACATTAGAATTAGGTTTAGCTCTTTATTTTAATTCTAACTAAATTAATTCTTTTTCTTTTAAATCTAAAAAACACAAAAATACCAAAAACATTTAATTTTTCATTTTTAATTCCTTATTAATTTAATATTTTTGCAAAAGGGTCCAACGCCCATTGTTTTAATTATTTTATTTCGCGCATTTACTTTATTGCTTATTATGATTATGTAATTGTCCATAAGCCTTGTAACAATCTCATTCCTCGCACTTTTACTTTTGCTTTATTTATTTTTCCGCTAAATCGGGTCCGGTTTAATTTTGGCGATGTGGACCCGCGCCATTTGTAATAGTTTAGATTTATTTTTTTGCAAACTTTATAACTGTTAAAAAGCATGCAAGAATGAATGTCTTAATTAAAATCAAGCGTAGATCACAAATAAACATGACAAGACAAATAACTGAAACATGACACACAATTCGCACACACCACCCCTAGGGTACGCCTCACTGTTGCCTTTCGAAAGGTGATCGTCGAGTAGAGGACGTCTTAGTAAGTCCTCATGATCCGGGAACCTGGCATGAGGGTAGCTTCTAAGGTGTCTTCCCATTGCTCTGGTGATCACCATGTCCCTCTAAACTCAAATTGACCCGAACACCTCCAACGGTGGTGCTACCTACCTCTCAATGGTGGGATGGCACTACTTTAAAGGACTCTTACACAGACGAATTCCTTAGGGTAGGTAGGTTCTCAAGGATACTTGCTCTAATTTCAAAAACAAACAAAAATCTTTTCACCAACACATTTTCAAAAGCTTTCAAAGCAAATTTTTCAAACACTCTGACGTATGAGTCGAACTGAAATTTTTCAAAGAAACTTTTTTTAAACCCACATTGAAAAGCAAGCAACATTTTGAAAACACATTGAGCAAGTATCTAAGAGCCCATGGATAACCATGGATAGAAAGGGTGCTAACACCTTCCCTTTCTATAACCCACCTCCCGAACCGAGAGCAATCTCTTTAAGGAATTTTTCTGTGCTTTTGTCCTTTCCATTTGGAGAAAATAAAAGACGGTGGCGACTCTTGCTTCCGCGACATTTCGCGAACCAGCGTTAAACAGTCAGTTCCAGATCCACCGATCACAGAACTGGCGACTCTGCTGGGGAAAATCTTAAAGTGAGGTGTACCTTAGGGCTAGGTCATAACTGTGTTTTCAATTGTTTTCCTTGCTTGCTTTACTATTGTGGGTTGCATCGGAGATACATAGATCCTAACCCGGATCTGGGGATACCCTGTTTAGGTAGCATAAGCTGTGAGGGACCTGTCCGGCGTAGACCGACACAGGTGAAGCAGTGGCTACGTTGGTGTGGCACCTTAGTCTGTACCGATATCCCTTGTGTCGCAACGAGGAGAATATGGGTCTTCTAAGGAGTCATTAAGCACCAACAACCTTAGAACCTTAATTGACACAACTTGGCCTTTAGAATTGTAGCAGTATGCTACGCCCATTGAGGCTAAACTCTCGTGATGGTTCTGGCCGCAAGAAAAGATTGCGATGCTGGAGTTATGACCGATTGAGGGTAGTCAATGATATTGGGATCCTCTAAGAACCCGGTTACTTTGATAGGACAGGTATGAACCAACCAACTTCAAGAGGGTACTACCCAGACCCCATGCTGGCCCAAACCTAAGGGCTCTCTCTTGTGTGACTTGTGTGCCTTCGTACTTGACTATCTGCATGCTTGTGATCTAACACTTGTTTCTTGCAGGTTTTGTTTCAGTCCTTAATTAGGACTCATAACAGGGTTCACTCACATTACCCCATGCATAGCATAACATCATACCATTGCATGCATCCTGCATACATCCTAACCCATTTCAAGGATCTCAAGGGCTTGTGATGCAGGTCATGATAAATCAAACATCTAGCCAGGGGCAGAGAGGATTTATTTTCCTCTAGCCAAGGTTGTCAGGGGCTATGACCCACTGGATATGGTGAGCTTTTGACCCTTGAAGAAGGACTCTCAACAACATGAAGTACCTTCAATCAAGTTACCGGCTTTCAACTCTAACAAGTTTCTCTGTTTACCCCGCGAGGTCCTTGAAATCATTGCATGCATGTCATACATATCATTGCATAACAGGTACCCTTTCTCTGCAGGTTACTTACCTTCTTCGCTGTTTATTTCAGCCGATCGTCATGAATCCTGAATCATCAGCCGAGCAGACTATCAAGGCCCTCCAGGCTCAGAATGACCAATTCCAAGGGCTAATCATGAACTTGACCCAGGGGCAGCAAGATCTGAAGGCTCTGCTCTTGAAGAAGGAAAAGAAGAAGAAGAGGACTGTCTTGTTCAGCCCTAGACGCAGATCTGGGAATACACCGCAAGTCGAAACTGAGAGGACTACCCCATCTGTGAGGGAAAGCAGTCACCATGAGAGAGAGGTTCCCAGTCCAGTGGTCTCCGACAACGAGACAGATTTTGATGAAGAGCAGTACCCTCCTGCTAATGACAGATATAAGCAACTGGAGGACAGAATGAAAGCTATGGAGGTTCAACAGGTACCTGGGCTGGATTTCGGAGATCTGGGTTTGTCAACTGGTGTGGTTATTCCTCGGAAGTTTAAAGAACCGTCCTTTACTAAGTATGATGGGGCGTCTTGCCCCAAGCTGCATCTAAGGTCCTATGTTCGGAAGATTCAACCATATACGGTGGACAAAAACTTGTGGATCCACTTCTTCCAGGAGAGTCTTTCAGGGACTCATCTCGAATGGTTCTATCAGCTAGATGGGACCAAGGTTCGTAACTGGGAGGAGTTGGCTACTGCTTTCTACAAGCAGTATCAGTATAATGCCGACCTTGCTCCTACGCGTACCCAACTCCAGGGTATGTCGTTAGGATCAAGTGAAGGTTTTAAAGAATATGCGCAGAAATGGAGGGATCTTGCTGGAAGGGTACAACCACCTCTGACTGACCGTGAACTTGTGGACATGTTCTTGGGGACCCTGTCTGGTCCATTCTTCAACCACCTCATTGGTAACTCATCTGCTGGATTTACCGACCTCATCCTGACCGGCGAAAGAATTGAAGCTGGTATCAAGAGCGGGAAAATTCAAGAGGCCACACCTTCTGATATTCATAAAAAGCCTTACACGGGAAAGAAGGAATCTAATGCTGCATACGGTCAAAAGGGTCGCCGTGATCAACATGCAGGGGCAGTCATGATCTCTGGTTCTGCACCACGCCGCCAACCACAGAGGGGAAACCAGCAAAGGCCGGACGGGCCTAAAAGGCAGTTCACCAACATTAACATGCCATGGTCGCAAGCACTGCAACATATGTTGAAGATGAACCTGATTGCAGTGATCAACCCTCCTGCCAATCCTAAGACCTCCTCTCCTAGCTACAATCCAGAAGCCAGATGCGCTTATCACTCCGATAGCCCGGGGCACGATACTGAAGACTGTTGGGCACTAAAGTACAAAATTCAGAACATGATCGATGCCAAAGAGATCGAGTTCGAGCCTGCTGAGACTCCCAACGTGATCAATGCTCCATTGCCAAAACATGGCTAGGATTGAGAAATTTTTTGTTCATTTGAATTCAAGTTGTATTTTTCCTTTCTTGTTCAGATAAACAATTATTATGTTAAACTCTTTTATTTCATGAATGCATTACACATGTCTGTCTTGATTAATTATGTTTACTATGCTTAAAACTGCTTTCATATTTTTGCAATGGTCAACTCTTATTTGAAAATTCTAAACCTCTTGAGGGAGGATGACGAAAACGATACCATAATCTACAGTATGCTTTTGAACAGACCCCGCTGATGAGGTACAGGCATTGTTTCAACCCCTAAACACTGGAGTTATAAGGATGATAATCCCTCGTCAACCCATCAGAGCCAAAGAAGTAGTAGTTTTTTTTATTTTCGAAAATCAAAACCCTTAATCATAACCAGGGGCAGGGTAGTTCTCTCAGTTGATCCAAACGCACAATGAATGTCACTAAATGAGTTTTTTCAAAAAAAAAAAAAAAAAAGACAGTGATGGTTCCGAACAATCATAAAGACAGGCAGTCATTATCGAAAAAAAATCATAAATGAAAAGCCCAAAAAGTCAAAACCAATGAAGAAGACTTACCAAACTGGGACATCCCGCTGACTGTAATCCCAAAAAGGAAACAGTTCAGGCAAAAAAAGAAAGGGATAACTAAATCAAAAAGAAAGAGGTCCTACAAAACCTCAACAAAAAAAGGAGATGGCTGCCTATTCAAAATAAATTGCCAACATCTGAACCATCATTGGAACATCAGAGCAAAGACTCAAACAAGGTCTAACGTATGATCAACTGAGTTTAGGTTTGGAGAACATCACGAAGAGCGGGTGGGTACAAATAATTTGAGCCTTTATCCTCTGTTTCTTAAACCGTGAACCCGGCCACGATATAACCCTTAAAAGTCCTAGCTGAAGCATGGATTAGTTCGAAAGCATACTGTTACGAAGGTATCCTGACTCCTGAAGGTTTGCTGTAAAATATTGAGTTGACATCGCACTGTATTACAAAAAATGCATTTTCAAAATTCAAGACAGACATAGACTTTTGCATTCTTAAAATAACCTTGTTTGCATATGACTATTTGTTTGAACAGCAGGGAAATTCGCACGATGAACACCTTGTGAACAGAAGAACCTCCAATCAAGGGGCACAGTAGGAGCATTGCTCATTATCTGGGGCATGACAAAATACTTCTAACAGGGGCAACTCCCTACATTCTGAGAGCGTGGACATAGTCGGAAAAATACTGCGCATAATCAAAGACCCGCTAGGTTGACACACCTAGGCAAAAATAAGGGCTTCCCGGCGAACCAAAAGGGTTCGGGCAAAATGAAGGGATGAAACGAAAAAACATGTACACCCGGCAAGTCGAAAACCTGAAAAGGCGGCTTGGGCAAAAATGGGTATCCCGGTGGACTGAAAACCCGAAAGGGCGGTCCAGGCAAAAGTTAGGGATCAAAGCGTACGACTATGTTCCGGTATCTCGTCACTTGTCTACCCGAAGATTTGTCAATCACCCACACAGGTATCCTCTTCCCGCATCTCCGAAGCAGGGGCAATAATGAGTTATCCAGGCGATCCAATTGCTCTGTCAACCAAAGTACCAAGGACAGATCAACATAAGAATGATTACCATCTACCTTTACAAATTCCAGATCGTGGGCTAGCGTCCGAGACCAAACAGGACAATCATCCACTTAATCAAAATCATGCAACCCAACACCGGTTTCTTCTCAACCTTCAGACAAAGTCATACACAGACTCCTCCTCCACAAGATGACCTAACCCCGGTTCATCAAGAAGTTTTTACACAAACTCATCCAGGTAACCTAACCCCGGTTCCTCCTGAAGTCTTACATGGACCTATCTTAAGATGACCTAACCCCGGTTCATCAAAGTTTTTACACAAACTTATCCGAGTAACCTAACCCCGGTTCCTCCAGAAGTCTTACATGGACCTATCTCAAGATGACCTAACCCCGGTTCATCAAGAAGTTTTACACGAACTTATCCCAGATGACCTAACCCCGGTTCATCCAGAAGTTTTTACACAAACTTATCCAGAAGTTTTTACACGAACTTATCCAAGTAACCTAACCCCGGTTCCTCCAGAAGTCTTACATGGACCTATCCCAAGATGACCTCACCTCGGTTCATCAAGAAGTTTACACGAACTTATCCAAGTAACCTAACCCCAGTTCCTCTAGAAATCTTACATGGATTTAGCTCAAGATAACCTCACCCCGGTTCATCAAGAAGTTTTACATGAACTTACCTCACCAGGCAACTCTACACAGGTTCTCCTTCTCCGGACGTAGTTTTACACGAACTTGACATCCAGCAACCCTACACCGGTTCCCTCTCTTCAAGATGCAGTTTTACATGGACTCGTCACCCAGAAACCCTACACAGGTTCTCCCTTTCTAAAAACGAAGTTTTACACGAACTCATCATCAAAGTAACCCTACCCAGGTTCCTTCTCCATTTCAGATACAGTTTTACACAAACTCATCAGCATGTAACCCTACATAGGTTCCCCTTTTCAACTTACAAAATTACATTCCAAAACTCCCCAGAAGAGTCCAATCCAGTTTCCCCAGGAAAGTTGGAATTCATATCCCCAAGCAGTAAGCTTATCCCCAGTATATTCTGGAAGCTTATCCCCCGCAGAGCACGAACGCGTCGTCCGGCTTGATTTAAAGAGTTATTTCCTTAACAGGATATAACTGGGTTATCCTCAGCCAAAAGCCACGGAAAGAGCGTCGTCGACAAAGTCTTCCTATCCCCAGCAAACTGTTATCAACAATTCAGCAAAGCATCTATATCCCCACAGAGTATTGCTTCCCAGCATGGTCACTAGAGTATCTTTTCTCCCCGCAGAATCTTCCATTCGCCAAGTTTATTCCGCAACAGGAGTCATCTTCTCCTACCGGTATTCTTGCAGCTATCATCCCCAGCGGAAGCCAAATCTACTCCTCAACATCAGCCCAGGATACGACTTCCCGGCACCCGTCAAGGATTCACTTTCTTAGACGAAAACATACATAAAACATCACATGCATCATTACAGCATGCATAGACACATCATATCATACAAGTCTCATTTATATTGAGAACATCATTGCTTGATTCATATCATGCATTGCATATGACTGACCTTTACCCTTTCAGGAAAGATCCAGTTAAGTTCTCAAGCTACATTTTAAGACCTTGTCCGGTTCAGTTAAATCGCCCTAAGATTTTCCTGATGCTTATCCAGTCAAAGGCCTTCTCTGGTTCAGTCAGATCGACCCTAAGATCTCCCTGATGCTTATCCAGTTGAAGACATTTCAAGACCTAGACCGGTTCAGTAAATCGACCCTAAGATTTTCCTGATGCTTATCCCGTCAAAGGCCTTCTCTGGTCCAGTCAGATCGACCCTAAGATCTCCCTGATGCTTATCCAGTTGAAGATATTCCAAGACCTTGTCCGGTTCAGTTAAATCGACCCTAAGATTTTCCTGATGCTTATCCAGTCAAAGGCCTTCTCTTGGTTCAGTCAGATCGACCCTAAGATCTCCCTGATGCTTATCCAGTTGAAGATATTTCAAGACCTTGTCCGGTTCAGTTAAATCGACCCTAAGATTTTCCTGATTCTTATCCAGTCAAAGGCCTCTCTGGTTCGGTCAGATCGACCCTAAGATCTCTCTGATTCTTATTCCAGTAGAAGACACCCAGGATTTTTCTCAACAAGCGTTGTTGAAGTTAAAGACACCCAAGATTTTTCTCAACGAGCGTTGTTGAAGTTAAAATCACCAAAGGTTCTCTTACCATTCATGCTAAGGTAGTAACCATCCCTGGTTCATTCATCAGCGTTTGAAGCTCCAGATTCAGCTCCTGTAACCAGTCAGGACACATCTATACCAAGCATCTAAAATCAGCTCCTGCAACGTGTCAGGTACTCATTTTCTCTTTTGCAGGTATGCAGGTTCTAGCTAAAGAATCTCCTACGCAATCAACATCCAGATGGAACCTATAAGCCCATCATCCTATCCAGCAATCTCCAAATGGCATCTATAAGCCCATTCCCCCATCACTGCTAACATGTGAGCGCAAATTTCTGGGCACTCTAGTGTCCAATCATCTTCTACCCTCGGATTACGAAAGGCACGTCAGCCAATCTGCATCCTCAGGTCTAAGAAGATTGAACAGGGGCAACTGTTGTACCCCAAAATTTTCCCTCCCATATTCTCCAAGAAATTGCCAAGCCAAGTCACAAAATTCCCCAAGGGTTGCACAGTGCAAAGAGCTCCTATACAGTCAAAACTAGGGTTTGTGTTCTGATCAAAAGAATGAAGTTTTCAAAGGTCCAATCAAGTCTCATATACCTACAAATGTGGTCAAGCATTCTCATATCAAGTTTCAAGGCATTCAGCTCAAAATTGCACAGTCAAAACCCTAAATTGCACTACAGTCAACTGTAGGGGCAAAATGGTCATTTGACAGTCAAAAGTTCAAATTTTTGGTCAACATATCATTTTGAAGCCACAAACAGCATTTGATCAATGCTTGATCATGATTCTCAAAGTTTGGCTCAGAAATCATCAAAGATGCAAAAGTTACTATATTTGGACAGCTGAAAAAGTCAATTGAAATTGACCAGGGCATAACTTTCACATGGATTATCAGAAAAATTCCATCCAAAGCTCATTTTGAAGAGAAAGACATTTCCTACAACTAATCTTCATACTTCAAGTCCAAGAAATTCTCTCACAAAAAGTTATCAATTTCAACATTATAGGTCATTTTCAAAAGTCAACAAAAAGGGACTTTAAGTCAAAGGCCATAACTTGATATTGGTAAATCAAAATGACATGGGACCAAAGGCATTGGTTAGAGGACTCAAAGACCTTTCCAAAATGTCCAAGAACATGTGAAAAGCTTAAAAATTGACCAAGTTATGCCTTGTGGAAGTTGGGAAATTTTTGGAAATTTTTGAAAGTCAACTTTACTTCAAATGATTCAAAAATGCAAATGGGCCCATTTTTCTTCCAAGTTTCTTCATGCCAAGCCTATGCACGACCATTAAGCCCAAAGGGAAGTATTTTCTCAATTTTTAATTATTTATTTGAATTTATATTAATATTAATTCATTTTAATTATTTAAATATGTAGAAAATATAAATTTGACCTAAAAAATCTTTTTATGCACATTCTAGACTCAAGATTTCGTGCACATCTTAATTAGGCAAGTTTTGGTGTGATTGGAGCATGATTGAACCAAATTGCACATGGAAAAGATTTCAAAAAGATCTTACAAAATCAAAGATTGAAAACATTGAATACCATGGATTTTGTGCAATATTTTTAACCTAATAGCTTCACTATATGATCAGGAATGCAAACCTAATGCCTTGACACAAGGAGCTGCGCCCAAACAAGCTATTGCACATTGAAATTTTTCCATAAAAACTCAAAACTGATTTCAAGGTTACAGGTGGTTTTAAGCCCTAATTCTTATACCAAAAGCTTGCTCGTGATTCACTGATCGTATTCCAATCAACATCAACCACAAAAGCTCCAGGAATTGGCATCAAGAACTCAAACTGTAAAGCAAAACTTTTGAAATCGTATAGCATGATTCAAGCATCTTTTTGCATTTTTATTCATGTATTCATGCTCATAATGAAGTTTGTGAGCTAACCATCATGTTTAATTGAGTTATTACGCAGTATATACAATTTCGCCATGATCGTTCTTTAGGGTTTCCAGAAGAAAAAATTAGGGCTTTCACAATAAAGCAAAATTGGCCCTCAAGACCATGACGGTTACATTCAGCAAGCCTGGACGAACCTGAAACACTGTTCGCGATCAATTTATATATGCTATAGCGCTAGTCGCTATTTTTCCATAGCCTGCCTAACACCACGGTTGCAAAACCGTTGCCTATTTTGTTTTGTTTACAGGGACAGGGAGGAAGACGAAGCCGTGTCACTTGATGGTTGGTGCGTTTAAAAACGCGCGCGCTTTTCCAGGCCATTAACGCATTTGCCTTTATATTATTCATTGGATATTATATATTAAATAGAATTCACATGGCGTAGTGGTCAGGGAAGGCATTGGCAAGGCATAAGACCTGGGTTCGAACCCCAGGTCTGAATAATTTCACGTTATTTTTCCTTTAATGATTGTATGCAGGCATAATATTCAGGATCATCATACGCGCTCAATAATCAACCTCCACGCGTCCAAAGGGCATCAGATCTATGGCCAGGATTCAAAGAACGCTGTAAGCACCAGTCAACGCATCACACCTAATTCAAAAGGTCAACGAATTCAAAGCTAATGGGCCAGAAATCACCAGGCCTGTACCTCCAATTTGGGGCTACCCCCCCCCTGGTTTGCATTTTCCTATTTTTTCTTCTTATTTTATTCTTGCTATTTTTTATTCATTTTCTTTGTTTTAACATAATTAATTTATTTTCATAAAAATATAAAAACATTCAAAAATTCAGAAAAGACCAAAAAATAATATTTACTTTATTATAATTATTTTCTTAGCATGTAAATAAATTAATTTCAAATTAGGTTTAATTTACATTTTTCCATAACAAAAAATCCAAAAATGTTAATTTAGGTTAGTTGATAATTTTTATATCCTTTAAATTTTCCCTTTTTAATTTTCTTTTTCTTATCACAATATTATTTATTTATTTATTTATTTTTATAATCAAATGTACATAAATAAATTAGGATTTAATTTAGGTTAATTCAGTATTTTCATAATAAACTTAAAAAACATTAGAATTAGGTTTAGCTCTTTATTTTAATTCTAACTAAATTAATTCTTTTTCTTTTAAATCTAAAAAACACAAAAATACCAAAAACATTTAATTTTTCATTTTTAATTCCTTATTAATTTAATATTTTTGCAAAAGGGTCCAACGCCCATTGTTTTAATTATTTTATTTCGCGCATTTACTTTATTGCTTATTATGATTATGTAATTGTCCATAAGCCTTGTAACAATCTCATTCCTCGCACTTTTACTTTTGCTTTATTTATTTTTCCGCTAAATCGGGTCCGGTTTAATTTTGGCGATGTGGACCCGCGCCATTTGTAATAGTTTAGATTTATTTTTTTGCAAACTTTATAACTGTTAAAAAGCATGCAAGAATGAATGTCTTAATTAAAATCAAACGTAGATCACAAATAAACATGACAAGACAAATAACTGAAACATGACACACAATTCGCACACACCACCCCTAGGGTACGCCTCACTGTTGCCTTTCGAAAGGTGATCGTCGAGTAGAGGACGTCTTAGTAAGTCCTCATGATCCGGGAACCTGGCATGAGGGTAGCTTCTAAGGTGTCTTCCCATTGCTCTGGTGATCACCATGTCCCTCTAAACTCGAATTGACCCGAACACCTCCAACGGTGGTGCTACCTACCTCTCAATGGTGGGATGGCACTACTTTAAAGGACTCTTACACAGACGAATTCCTTAGGGTAGGTAGGTTCTTAAGGATACTTGCTCTAATTTCAAAAACAAACAAAAATCTTTTCACCAACACATTTTCAAAAGCTTTCAAAGCAAATTTTTCAAACACTCAGACGTATGAGTCGAACTGAAATTTTTCAAAGAAACTTTTTTTAAACCCACATTGAAAAGCAAGCAACATTTTGAAAACACATTGAGCAAGTATCTAAGAGCCCATGGATAACCATGGATAGAAAGGGTGCTAACACCTTCCCTTTCTATAACCCACCTCCCGAACCGAGAGCAATCTCTTTAAGGAATTTTTCTGTGCTTTTGTCCTTTCCATTTGGAGAAAATAAAAGACGGTGGCGACTCTTGCTTCCGCGACATTTCGCGAACCAGCGTTAAACAGTCAGTTCCAGATCCACCGATCACAGAATGCTTTATTGACATTAAATGGGCAATAAATGAGCACAAGTAAGAACTAGTATGGAAGTGAATTTGAAAAGATTCATTTTAGTTTCACATAGGAGGGATTATAAATACTAGTAGTGTATATATATTCCACTTGGTCAATTGGGTTGGGCCCCAAGGGGCACCCCAATTTTGTAAAAGAGTGAGGACACACCCATAAGTCATCTAGACACACGCGCGCGCGCCGCCGCCGCCGTCCGTTTGACCGGCCGGCCGACTCGACTCGGTCCGGTCCGGTCTAGATGAATTAATCTTTTTGAACCGAATTAGTGGAAATTAATTAATATTAATATTATTAATTAATTAATAGATGGTGATGTGTCCTGTACAAAAGACCAAGTCTTAACCTAATTATTGACTGGTTTTGCTTGTCCTCCAAGAGTCCGTGAGACTTGCTGACCAAGTAAAATAACGACCACCTTTGACTGGGCAAATTCCACCTCTCCCACGATTCTCTCCCACTAGACCTGTTCCATTCAGTTGGATTTTTTTACTTATAAATTGAGTTGTTTCGGTTCATTTGTGCAGTTCCAGAATTTACTACTACAATTCTCTCTTCTCTCTCTCTACTCCCTTCATCTAGAATTTTTCTTCTCTCTTATTTTCGACTGGATCTCTCCAGATCCAGATACTAAGACTGGTTAACTACCATCTGAAGGTGTCATTTTACGAACGACTAATTATAGTGCAAGTAATTGTCGTACTTTGAACGGGCTGTTTTATCCTGGAGGCGTCGTCGAAACTCGACTGCTTTGCATTAATATTGGCAGTTCGACGAAACGTCTTAAAGAAAACGACCTAGTACGCGACTCATCCCGATAGTTTTCCTTTGTGCCATTTTTTTTTTAAATCCGATTTTTACAAAAATTGTATGTCATACTTTTTGTTTGCGTTCCTGATACCACGTAGAGGCATGACAAGATGGACATTCCCAAACTCGATCTCCTATGTTAGAGTATTCTGCATTGACAGGTTCAGAGAGACAAAAAACATATCTAAGAAGTAAAGTAAATTAGAACAATGAGTAGGCAAATATACCTTCTAAATGTGAATCTACCAACTATTCGTTATCAACTTCGTCATCATCATCAGAATTATTATCCAAGCTCATATCATTTTCAGAATTAGAATTGGTGTCATCTGAATAATGAGTTGTTGTGGCTACATTACTGAGAATTATCGTGTGATCTTTGTATTTTATGAGGTATGGAGTGATGTACATGTCTCTGATGGGGCAATGTTTGTCATGTTAGCTACATTCGTAGATAGTGGTAGACGCTTATTGGATGTCGTTGTTTGAGTGGCGATTAATACAGGTTGTTTGGTGTTGGAAATATTTTCCTTGTTTGATAAATTATGTACATTCTTCATGTTAGACAAGATAATCCTCCTCCTCTTTCTAACCATTGATGGCCCAGAAGAATTTTCCACTGATTGATAGCTAGTGGAAGTAAGGGTTCCATTTGATAAATTGTGTGCAACCATAGAATAAGCACTATGATCCACAGAAGTTAAGTTTTGAATGGGGCAGAAAATTAGTTGTAGTGTGATAGTAGGCCTTTGAGTGTCTCTAACTTGACGTGAGCGTCTCTGTGCCGACAATATAAGTCTTCCCTACGTCTTGCAATAGAAGAAGGAGTGACAGGATTTGACGTAGAATTGGACTTCAATGTTGTAAGCAACAGTTTGTTTATATAGCTGCAAAACAGGAAAAACAGTTTGTATTATGGAATAACATAACAATAATGGCCATTAAGTAGTTTTTGTGAAGTATAAAAAAAGGAAGCAATGCATGGTGTGATATAATGACAAAAGCATAAGGCATGTGTATTCTATTGTGAACATACATAACATGGACAAGTTGTAAATATGTATCCAAAAAGCAGAAACTGATATATGTTGTTGAAGATCTATATCAAAATATAGAGGATAACTTTGAAAATTTTAAATTTCCCGCTAATTTGGAGGATTGAATTGAAAGTGAATAGTTTGAAAATATAGAATCAAAAACAATAATATATGTAATATGTATTCCCAAACAGTATAACATAAAATAAAGAGCATTGGGAAGCAAAATATTGGGGAGCAGGTATATTGCAAGTTTGTGGATTTTATACCTGTGTATATCATGTAATCATATATATATATATATATATATATATATATATATATATATATATATATATATATATATATATATATATATATATATATATATATATATATATATATATATATATAGCATACAAAAGGTGTCTTTACGATCTTATCCTGAATTAAAAATTATTTAAAAAGATCTTGTAGATATAGTCAAATCAAGAGAGGTACATAAGATGGTTGTACATCTACAAATAAGATGGATGGGGGTTGTGGTAGACTTCCTTGACACAGATAAATGCTCTTTATTATTGTTGGATTATTAATATTTGTTTTTGAATTAATATTTGTTTTTAGTCAGTTAATAAAACTCTTATTCAAAAGGAGTATCTAGGTTAAGACCTATTCTTTAGCATAGTGTGCTAAAAAATAAGAAGTTCAGTTTTTTGTAAGGCTATTTATGCAGCCCGTCTTTCTGTTTTTTTAATATCAAGCAAAGTTTGCAGTTTCAATTACTTGTATTCTTATCTTGTTCAACAATTGGTATCAGAGCCTCGTCAAAGAGGGCTGATCAGATAAAGAGAGGTTTAGGAAACTAAACACGAGAAGGAAAATCCGTGAGAATGACAGAAAGTAGCAGTAGCAGCAGCCTCGTCAAAGAGGGCTGATCAGATAAAGAGAGGTTTAGGAAACTAAACACGAGAAGGAAAATCCGTGAGAATGACAGAAAGTAGCAGCAGCCTCGTCGAAGAGGGCTGATCAGATAAAGAGAGGTTTAGGAAACTAAACACGAGAAGGAAAATCCGTGAGAATGACAGAAAGTAGCAGTAGCAGCAGATTTATACAACCAGCAATTCCCAAATTTGATGGTTTCTATGAGCATTGGGCGAAGCTGATAATTGCAGAGCAGCAGTTGAAGGATTATCTTTATCAAGCCATTGATAGAGAAATCATGGGGACAATACTGAATGATGACACCTCAAAGCAGATATGGGACTCAATGAAGCAAAAGTTCAAAGGTTCAACTAGAGTGAAGAGAGATCAACTTCAAACCTTGAGGACTGAGTTCGAAATACTGAAAATGAAAGGGAGAATCTGTCAATGCATACTTTGGACGAGCTCTCTCCATAGCAAAACGGATGAAAGCTTGCGGAGAGATTGTGAAAGAAAACGACATTACTGCAAAAATTCTGAGGTCTCTTGTGCCAAAGTTCAACTATGTTGTGTGCTCCATTGAGGAGTTGAACAATGTGGAAACTCTAACCGCTGATGAACTCCAAAGCAGTCTTCTTATCCACGAGCAAAGAATGAAGGGATCAAATGAGGAGGAGCAGGCACTGAAGGTGACACACGAGGAGCGATATGAAAGAGAAAGAGGCAGAGGCATGATGAGAGGCCGAGGAAGAGGTAGAGGCCGACAGTTCACGAGTAAGGCTGCGGTGGAATGCTACAGGTGTCATAATTTGGGACACTATCAGTATGAATGCCCAAGCTGAGAGAAAAGAGTGAATTATGCCGAGTTTAATGAAGAGGAAGAGATGTTGTTGATGGCACAAGTAGATTCTCATCAAAACAAGAAAGAAGGAGTATGGTTTCTTGATTCCGGATGCTCAAATCATATGTCCGGAAACAAGGAATGGTTCATGCAGTTGGATGAAAGCTTCAGGCACTCAGTCAAGCTTGGAAATAACTCAAAGCTAGAAGTAATAGGAAAGGGAAACATCAAATTGGAGTTCGGAGGAAGCAATCATATTGTAAGTGACGTATTTTTTATTCTTGAACTATGCAACAACTTACTGAGTATTGGACAACTCCAAGATCGAGGCATCACAATTGTAATTAAGCGTGGAGTTTGCAAGCTATATCATCCGAGTAGGGGATGCATAATGGAAAGTTTGATGACCACCAACAGAATGTTAATTGGAGTTCGGAGGAAGCAATCATATTGTAAGTGACGTATTTTTTATTCCTGAACTATGCAACAACTTACTGAGTATTGGATAGCTCCAAGATCAAGGCATCACAATTGTAATTAAGCATGGAGTTTGCAAGCTATATCATCCGAGTAGAGGATGCATAATGGAAAGTTTGATGACCACCAACGGAATGTTTCTTGTGACAACAAACATTCTTATATCGGCGCCTACATGTTTCAATGCAAACGTTGATGATCTCGGCGAAATATGGCATAAAAGGTTTGGTCACTTGAGCTATAAGAACCTTGCGCTGCTGCATAACAAAAACTTGGTTCGAGGGATTCCAAAATTAAATGCTTCATCAAAAATTTGTACAAGCTGCATGGTGGGAAAACAACATCGAGAAGCTATCCCTAAGAAAAGCATTTGGAGGGCCAAACAACAACTACAGCTTATTCACTCGGATATATGTGGTCCAATTTCTCCTGAATCACATGGAAACAAAAGGTACATACTGACATTCATTGATGATTTTAGTAGAAAACTTTGGGTTTATTTTTTAAATGAGAAAAGTGAAGCTTTTACTACTTTCAAAGAATTTAAAACTATGGCAGAGAACGAGACTAGTTTGGCACTGTGTTGTTTAAGAACAGATAGAGGAGGATAATTCAACTCAAATGAATTTTCAAACTTCTGTAAAGCTCATGGAATCAAGCGACAATTGACAACAGCTTATACACCGCAACAAAACGGAGTCGCAGAGTGCAAGAATCGCACAATTATGAATATGGTACGCTGCATATTAGAAGAGAAGAGGCTGCCCAGAACGTTTTGGCTGGAAGCCGCAAAATGGGTCTGTCATGTGCTCAACAGAAGTCCCACATCTGCTGTAAAAGACAAAATGCCAGAAGAGTGTTGGAGTGGTTTCAAGCCTACTTTCGAACACTTTAAAGTGTTCGGATGCGTAGGAAATGTTCACGTACCAGATGCTAGAAGACTCAAACTTGATGCTAGAAGCCAAAAGCAGGTTTTCATTGGATATAGCGAGAAGTCAAAAGGGTATAAAATGATAAACCCTTTAACAATGAAGGTAACAATCAGTCGGGATGTAATCTTTGAAGAAGATGGCTGCTGGAATTGGGGGAGGACAGATAACGAATAAAAAAGTGAAGTACTTGATTGGGGTGAAGCTTATGAGGAAACACTTGAGGAATTAGATGAGCATGAAAATGAAAATACCACAAGTGAAGCAGAAGAAGACAACTTAGAAGCAAGTGATTCTTCTTCAAATGAATCGGTAACTCCACCAACTTTAGAGAAGAGAGTAAGAAGAGTTCCAACCTATCTTCAGGACTATACAAGTGGAGGAGAATTATCAGAAGATGAGGTACAAAATTTTCTTATGTTTATGTCTACTGATGATCCAATTTATTATGAAGAAGCAGTGAAAAGAAAAATTGGAGAGATGCCATGGACAAGGAAATAGCAGCAATAAGAAAGAACCAAACCTGGGAGTTAGTTCAAGCTCCTCCAGAAGCAAAAATAATAGGTGTAAAGTGGGTTTACAAAACAAAACTTGATGAAAACGGTGAAGTTAGCAAGTGCAAAGCTCGCTTGGTGGCCAAGGGTTATGCACAGGAGAAAGGTGTAGACTACGATGAGGTTTTTGCCTCAGTTGCAAGATGGGATACCATCCGAATGGTGATAGCTCTAGCAGCAAGAAATGGCTGGAAACTCTATCAATTGGATGTCAAAAGTACATTTTTGCACGGAGAGCTGCACGAGAATGTATATGTATCACAATGGCAGGGATATGAAGTAAAAGGAGAGGAGAGCAAAGTCTACAAGCTGAAAAGAGCACTTTACGGGTTGAAGCAGGCTCCAAGAGCATGGTTCAGTAGGATCGAAAGTTACTTTGTAAATGAAGGTTTCGAAGGGAGCTGCTATGAACACACCCTTTTAATAAAAAAGGAGGAAGATAAAATATTGATTGTAAGTCTTTATGTTGATGATCTTATTTTTACTAGTAATGATCTGAACATGATGCAAAGTTTCAAAAATTCTATGAAAAGAGAATTTGAGATGACTGATTTAGGCGAAATGAAGTACTTTCTGGGAGTTGAAGTGCGTCAAAATGCGAGAGGAACACACATAAGCCAAAAGAAGTATGCAAGAGAAGTTCTCGAGAGATTCGGCATGGGAAGCTGTAATGGAGTAAAGAATCCAATAGTCCCTGGAAGTATTAAGTTGTCAAAAAGGGAGGAAGGGAAGCAAGTTGATGGAACTCTCTTCAAGCAGATAGTGGGAAGTTTGATGTATATGACAACAACCAGGCCCGACTTAATGTATTCTGTATGTCTTATTAGCCGATTCATGTCCAATCCAAAGGAAGTACACATGCTTGCAGCCAAAAGAATTTTAAGGTACATCAAGTCAACAATTGATCTCGGCATCTTCTACGGAAAATGATGCAAAGACGAGTTAGTAGCTTACACAGACAGCGATTATGCTGGTGATATAGATGACAGGAAGAGTACTTCAGGCTATGTATTCATGTTAAGCGGTGGAGCTGTTGCATGGGCATCCAAGAAGCAGCCAGTAGTTACTCTTTCTACGATTGAGGCCGAATACGTAGCTGCTGCGTTCTGTGCTTGCCAATGTATTTGGATGCAACACATCCTAAAACAAGTTAAAGGTACTCAATCTGACCGTGTTACAATGTTTTGTGATAATTTTTCTACCATTAAGCTTGCCAAGAATCCCGTTTTTCATGGAAGAAGTAAACACATCGATGTGAGATTTCATTTTCTGAGAAATCTAACTAAGGATGGAGCTGTGGATATAAAGTTTTGTGGAACAAATGATCAACTTGCGGATATCATGACCAAGCCATTGAAGTTGGACCAATTTGAGAAATTTCGGAAGCACCTGGGAGTACAAGCAGTAGAAGATTAAACTAAAATGTTGTTTCCATGTTTAGCTTAGGGGAGGAATTGTTGGATTATTAATATTTGTTTTTGAATTAATATTTGTTTTTAGTCAGTTAATAAAACTCCTATTCAAAAGGAGTATCTAGGTTAAGACCTATTCTTTAGCATAGTATGCTGAAAAATAGGAAGTTCAGTTTTTTGTAAGACTATTTATGCAGCCCGTCTTTCTGTTTTTTTAATATCAAGCAAAGTTTACAGTTTCAATTACTTGTATTCTTACCTTGTTCAACAATTTGTAGATTAATTTATACATTTCAATTGTACTATTATGTAATATTCAAACCTGACTCTGAATGTGATTAATTTAAGTCGAGGATACTTTACTCCTTAAAGAGTTGGTTATTATCATCTATCATATAATAATGAGACCATGGGATTTGCGTTGGGATATAGTTGGTTATATAACCACTGCAAATTTGATATTGTATGTCGTCATATATATAGTTGGAACAACAACGTGGATATGACATCCCTTAACACAAAATATAAGATTTGACGCAAACTTGTAAGACTCATTTTACGAAAACTTTAAAACTTTCAAAACATAAGGGATCTTTAACAAACCAAAGACAAAATTAATCTACTTCAACTTTTAACATTTTCATATATTCATCTGTAATAACCAGCCTTAGTCATATTGACCAAAAGTTATAAACTCAAATCAACTGGAAACTTGTAAATTTTAATACACCAACTGAACAAAAAAAATTCAACTTAATATAATGAGTGCATAATAAGTCAAATATAGTAAAAACACAAACTTTATATCGGTGAAACACAAAGAAAAATCTATCATACACAACCTAATATGTGAAAAACAAAAAAAAAACACATGCTTTAGACTGGTGTGAGAAAAATAAAACCTTTGGATCTCAAATATATGGTTATTATTTCACAAGTTCACAAGTTTACAAAATATATGTCAATGGTCAAAAAAACCCGAAACAAAAATTAAAACGTAAACGAGTAAATGGAATCCGGAAAGATAGTTGTGAAACTTACATTCTTGTCAATGAAAATCATTTTAAAGTGTTCCTTATTATTGTTGGAAATAACATTTCATTTGTGCTCCACTCGAACTGCCACCTTCCACAAGTCCTTGTTGAGAACTTTTATGTATATTGAAACTAAAAGTAAGAACCGAACAAATTGGACTGAATGACTCTCTTTATTAACTGTAGTATTGGCTTAAATAAGCCTCCTAAAATTAAGGAAAGCAGAATACAACTAAAAGACTAAGTCAGTCCTATAAAATAGGACTTTTATTCTAACTTAAAATTAAGCAGTAACTCTTTCATTCCCTCCCTTAAACTAAATGCTACAGCAACTAGTTTATGTCAGGAATTTCACATACACCCAGCATCTTCCTAAGCTTCTGAAAAACTTCAAGTTTCAATGGTTTGGTCATTATGTCTGCAACTTGATCTTCAGTCCCACAATGAACTAGTTCAATTTTGCCCTCTTTAGTAAGATTCCTTAAGAAATGAAATCTCACATCAATATGCTTGCTGCGACCATGCATAATGGGATTTTTAGACAGCTTGATGGTTGAGCTATTGTCACACATTATAGTTATACCATCTCCATGAGAATGTCCCAGCACCTCTAAAATTCTTTTCATCCAGATTCCTTGACAAACACATGTTGCGGCAGCCACAAACTCGGCTTCTGTCGTTGACAAAGTCACAATAGGCTGTTTTTTTCGAACACCAAGAAATAGCCCCTGAGCTCATTAAAAACACATAACCAGATGTACTCTTCCTATCATCCACATCTCCGGCATAGTCGCTATCTGTAAACGCTAACAGCTCACCATCTCCTCCTTTCTTATAATGAAGTCCATAATTCACAGTCCCTTTTAAATATCGAAGTGCTCTCTTAGCCAATAGTAGATGGGTATGCATTGGTTTGGCCATATATCTACTTATGAGACAAGTAACAAACATGAGGTCAGGTCTTGTGGCAGTGAGGTACATTAAGCTTCCCACCAATTGCTTGTAGTATGTTTCATCAATAGTTTTTCCATCTCCATCTTTACTTACTTTAAATCCTGGAACCATTGGACTACCCACTGAGTTGCTTTTCATCATGCCAAACCTATGCAAAACTTCTAATGCATATTTCTTTTGACATATATATATACCATCAGACTTTTGTAACACCTCTATTCCAAGAAAAAACCTCATCTTACCCAAGTCTGACATATCAAACTCTCTTAACATAGAGCTTTTAAATTCAGACATCATCACTTCACAATTTCCAATAAAAATAAAATCGTCAACATAAACACTTACAATTATAATTTTTCCTTCTTTGCTTCTCTTTGTGAATAATGTTTGCTCACTATCACATCTCTGAAATCCTTCACCAATGAAATGTGCTTCGATTCGACTAAACCAAGCTCGTGGTGCTTGTTTTAATCCATACAAAGCTTTGTGTAATTTGTAAACAAGATGCTCACTGCCCTCTTTTTCATATCCTCTTGGTTGTTCCACATAAACATCTTCACGCAGCTCACCATGGAGGAAAGCCGACTTGACATCCAGCTGAAAAATCTGCCAATTCTTATATGCCGCTAGAGCAACAATCATTCTCACTGTATCCATCCTTGCCACTGGTGCATAAACTTCTGTGTAGTCCACTCCATGCATTTGAGAATACCCTTTCGCAACCAAACGAGCCTTGTACTTGTCAATTTTTCCATGTTCATTGTATTTGGTTTTGTAAATCCATTTTACTCCAATTATTTTGGCACCAACAGGTGGTTCAGTGAGTGTCCATGTAAGATTCTTTTCAATGGATTTAATTTCATTATCCATGGCCAATTTCTAATTTTTACTCTTCACGGCTTCCTCGAAACTTAATGGATCGGTTGACACCATTAAAGCCAAGTGGGCTTCATCGTCGGACAAACCTTCGCCACTAACATAATCATTCATCCATGTAGGAGGTCGCCTCACTCTCTCTTCACCATCACTATCATCATTCACAATTTCTCCAACTCCCTCGTCACGGGTTTCACCAATCTCCCTGTCAATATTTGCTTCACTCTCATTTTCACTTGCCATTTCTTCCCACTCTAAATCTAGTACTGTTTGTTTTTCATTCCAATCCCATTTCTTTTCCTCCTCAAAGATAATATCTCTACTTACGACAACCTTTTTAGCAACCAGATCAAACAATTTATATCCTTTTGATTCTTCACTAACTCCTAGCAAAACACATGTAATACTTCTATTGTCAAGTTTAGTCCTCCTTGATTCTGGAACATGAGCGTGTGCTATGCACCCAAATACCCGAAAGTGGTCAATCGACGGTTTTATTCCACTCCAGGCCTCCTCTGGCGTTACATCCTTGACTGCAAAAGTAGGACACCTGTTTAGAACATAAACAGTCCAATTTACAGCCTTCGGCCAGAAGGTTTTTGGAATGTTTTTATCAGATAGCATGGAACGAACCATGTTCATAACAGTTCTGTTTTTCCTCTCAGCGACACCGTTCTGTTGCGGAGTATAAGCAGTGGTTAATTGCCTCTTAATTCCACTTTGTTTGCAAAAATCATTGAACTCGTTTGAATTAAATTCACCTCCTCTATCAGTGCGTAGACACTTAATAGGCATCCCAACTTCCTTCTCAACCATGATTTTAAAGCATTTAAAAGAATTTAAAGCCTCAGACTTTTCTACCAAGAAATACACCCATGCTTTTCTACTATAATCATCAATGAATAATAGGATGTACCTTTTGTTGCTGTTAGATATGGGACTGATAGGACCACAGATGTCTGAATGAATGAGTTCTAGCTTTTGTGTTGCTCTCCAATTACTCTTCCTTGGAATAGAGTCACGATGTTGCTTTCCGTTGATGCAATCAGCGCATGTCACAGTGGAGATGGAGAGTTGAGGAAGTCCACGAACCATGTTTTTTGTACAACAAAGTTTTCAAGCCTTTATAACTTAGATGTCCATACCTTCGGTGCCAGAGATGTGACAATTCTTGAGCTTTAGTGTGAAAGCACTGATCAGATTGTGTTAGTGAAGAGGATTGAGTTTGGGGCAGCAAGATAAACATCCTATTGGCACTCATGCTGGTTTGAATAATCAAGCCCTTCTCTGGATGAAATATCTTGCAACTTCCTCCCTTGATCAAAATCTCCAAATTCTTTTCTTGCAACTGCCCTATACTTAAGAGATTATTTTTCAATTTTGGAATAAAGTATACTTCAGTAACAACAAGGTTCATTCCATTTAGCAGTAATTTCACACTTCCTTTTCCCATCACATCCATCTTAGTGTTGTTTCCCAATTTTACAGAATGTCAGAATTTTTCATCAAGTTCATTGAACATAGTTCGATCACCGCACATATGATTGGAACATCCTGAATCAAGGAACCATGCATCTTGTCTTTTAGCTTCATACAACTCCTCATAAGACATCAAAAGCATTTCCGTTTCTTCATCAAATTCTGCATAATTAGCTTCATTGTTGCGAGGACATTCATAACGAAAATGTCCAAGTCGATGACATTGGTAACACTCAATAGTCGCCTTGTTGAAATTCGTTCGACCTCTACCTCTTCCCCTTCCTCTGTAACCAGCTCGACCACGACCTCTTCCTCCTTCATATGTAACTTTCAAAGCTTGTTCTTCGCCACTGCGTCTTTGGAACTTCTGTTCATGCACTATTAAGGAGCTTTGTAACTCATCGATAGAAAGATCATCGATATCCTTTGACTCTTCAATAGAACAAACAATATAGTTAAACTTCTCCGTTAAAGAGCGTAAAATCTTTTCAACCACTTTAACATCTGACATATTCTCCCCGTATATTCTCATTTTATTTGCCACTGCCATGACCCTAGAGAAATATTCTGTTATACCTTCACTAGATCTCATCTCAAGAGTTTCAAATTCTATGCGGAGAGCTTGAAGATGAGACCTTTTGACCCTTGTATTTCCTTCAAACTTTTTCTTTATAGCATCCCATATATCTTTAGAAGTATCCTTCTTAAGGATGGTGTCAAGCACAGTTCGATCAATCGCCTGAAAGAGATAGTTTTTCGTTTTGAGATCCTTCAACTTCATCTCATCGTTCTTCTTTCGTTGTGTTTCTGTCAGTTCCACGCCACTTGCTGGCTCAACATAGCCAGGCTCGATTAGCTCCCAATATTCCTTTGATCTGAGGAAATTTTCCATTAGCATACTCCAATGATCATAATGACCATCAAACCGCGGGATTGCGGGTTGCACAAAGCTCCCTTCTGTAGTCATTTTTCTTTTGCTGCTGCAAGGATATCAAAGACGGCCGCTTTGATATATCAGGCCCAGTGGGGGCTCTGATACCAAATTGTTGAGAACTTTTATGTATATTGAAACTAAAAGTAAGAACTGAACAAATTGGACTGAATGACTCTCTTTATTAATTGTAGTATTGGCTTAAATAAGCCATTGAATACAAGATGGAAATAATAACTTAAACAATCAACTATGCTAAAATAAAGGCTAATAATGCTAAGTGGTTCCTAAAATTAAGGAAAGCAGAATACAACTAAAAGACTAAGTCAGTCCTATAAATAGGACTTTTATTCTAACTTAAAATTAAGCAGTAACTCTTTCAGTCCTTAGTGTCGTTGGTGTCGAAAACTTTTTTGAACGATCTAGCCATGAAAGCGAAGGAAGAAGATGGCCTACAAAAGAGTTAAAAGTTGTTTGTGGTAAGAAGAAAGATATTGAAGAGAGAAGCGAAATAAAGAAGTTGTATCAAAAATACCAAATATAGCATTGCAAGCATAATAGGCTAGCTTGGTCAATCTGCTATAACAAAGTTGATGTGAAAGGATTTTAAAAGATATATTTAAAATCTTGTAACCAGATGGAAAAAGAAAAACGAAAAGACATTGATGGGAAACGGAAGATGGAAAGATGTGAAAGAAAGTAGCAAGTTTGATAAAGAGGGCAAACACGTGAGAGTGCAAATTGAAGATAGTGGCATATTGGTATTTTGAAGAGCATAGTATTTTCTTTTCTTATATTGTAGACTAACATAACCGTTAACTTATTAACATTTATCTATAAAAAATCTATAATACTAGAGCAGTAAGTTTCAGATCACAAAATGAATATGATAGTTTTCAGATAAATTTGTCTTCTTATTTTTATGTCAAAAAAAAAAAGTAAAGTTATCTTTCACAATTTAACAAAAGCAATAAAGCACCAAAATATGGTAACTTTTTTCACGAAACAAAAACTTGAACTAAACTCAAAAGAAGTCGTACAGAAAAAGAAAACCCAACAACCTTAAATAGTCCAAATCTCTTCCCTCTCCACCAAACAGCAGCATCTCAAATCTCCTTCATTCACAAAAACAATGACAGTATCAGAAAGTGTGATGAAAAAAGTGCTTCTTTCATACACATACGTATCAATATGGATTTTCCTAAGCTTCTCAGTGATTATCTACAACAAATACATCCTAGATCAAAAAATGTACAACTGGCCATTCCCAATATCACTAACAATGATTCACATGGCTTTTTGTTCCTCCCTTGCTTACATCCTCGTCAAAATCTTCAAACTTGTCGAACCAATTTCAATGTCTTTCGACATTTACCTTAAATCAGTTGTCCCTATTGGTGCACTCTATTCTCTCTCCCTTTGGTTCTCAAACTCCGCTTACATTTACCTCTCTGTTTCATTCATTCAAATGCTTAAAGCACTTATGCCCGTCGCAGTTTACTCCATCGGCGTTTCGTTTAAAAAAGAGTCTTTCAAAAAAGACACCATGATCAACATGGTGTCTATTTCGCTTGGCGTCGCTGTAGCTGCCTACGGCGAAGCCAAGTTTGATGTCTTTGGTGTTACGCTACAGCTCATGGCTGTGGCGTTTGAAGCCACGCGATTGGTTTTAATTCAGATTCTTTTGAATTCTAAAGGGATAAAATTGAATCCTATTACATCACTTTACTACATTGCTCCTTGTTGTTTGGTTTTCTTGTCACTTCCTTGGTTTGTGATGGAGTATCCTTTATTAAGGGATAAGTCAAGTTTGGAATTAGATTTATGGGTTTTTGGTAGTAATTCTTTGTGTGCTTTTGCTTTGAATCTTGCTGTGTTTTTGCTTGTTGGGAAAACTTCAGCTTTGACTATGAATGTTGCTGGTGTTGTGAAGGATTGGTTGCTTATTGCTTTTTCTTGGTCTGTCATTAAGGATACTGTTACACCCCTTAATTTGATTGGTTATGGACTTGCCTTTTTGGGTGTTGCTTATTATAATCACTGTAAGTTGAAGGCTCTTAAGGCTTCTGAGGCTCAGAAAGGGGTTCAGCAGGAAGATACTGAAGCTGGGAAATTGTTGGAAGAGAGAGATGGGAAACAAGATGAACAAAATTCAAGAAAGAATCACAATTGATATTATTTTTGGATACATAAATTACTGTTCTTATTTACATTATTATTATTATTTTGTTTATCTTTATATTTGGTGATATGTTGCTTTTTAATTTTATTGAATTTATGAGAATGGATATTTACCAAACACAATTGTATGTTCAAACCATGTTATGGATGATAAGCAGAATTGATGGTTGTTAATTTCATATACAGTGTTTTTTTTTAAGTTCGTCTTAATATAGTTTTAAAAATCACTGTAACATTGGATTCAGATGTGGTACAAACGTATAATCTCACTCAATCCTGTCCGAGTTTGATAGTGAAAAAATATTTTGACTGAATTTGTTTTCAAGTTTAGATTTAAATAGATTGCACACGCGAATTTAGAGGTTATACGTGAATTTGACCTACTTAAGAAATTTTTAAAAAATTGAAATTTGGAATAATCTAATGACATCAAAGATCACCATCACAAAATCACAATTGAACTAAGTTTTATCAATCACATTTATCAACAGTTTAAAGATTGATTTGATCACTTGTTTTGTTTTCAAAAACTTTATGTTGGGACTTAGTTTTATCATCAAAATAGCATTTGACTAGTAAACATCTTCACAAGTTGTGCTCTACATCATCATTACTTTTCTCATTTTGGCATAATGAGTTACCTTTTCAAATTGAAACTTTTTAACTTTAGAGAAGTAAGAAACATCATAAGCCTTCCACATGATATTCATGAATAGATCATGTTTAAAAGTCTAATAGTATGCTTTATTATTTTATTTTATTTTGCACATGAGATTTGCTTTGCTTGTTTCTTTTGGTAATTCACGAGATGAATGATCATGCATTAAAATTGATTCATTTCCTCTCACGTTTCTAAAAGCCACTTTTGATTGAACGTGCTTGATGCAAGGTCTTCATTATGGAATCATTTTTTTATGCAACCCACTAACCATCCTGTTACAAGAGGACTAATTTATAACGGTACACAATCTTCATTTAGAAGAAATGTTACATGATTTTCATTAAACTATTTGAATTACTTAATGAAAACGTATTCATCGCTTTTTTAGTGTATCAACAATGAAAGTCAGTGCCGTAGTAAACAAGTCACAAGAGTGATTTTTCTATGAAGGGTCAACAATCAACAGAAATATAGTTTTAAACAGAGTTCAAAAGAAAGAATTTTTTTTTTAACATTTTGTCATATTTTCGAGTTCACAAGCAAAAATCAACAAAAATATACTAGAAAAGAGTTACTTTACGTCAATTATTGATTTAAGCAAGGCCAGTTTTATGTGTGTGGGATCACGTCTCAAATATTTTTAGGCCTCAAAATTACATAAGCAAAAATATAATTATTTTTATATTAAATATAGTATATTGCGAAATAATATCAAAGTCCTGCTATTTCTGTGGGCAATGTTTTGGCAATTTAATTATTTTAATTTTTAAGGTAGCCTTATAAAGGCTTCAAGACTTCATTTCTATTTTAAAATTACAAATTAACCTACATAGTAATTTAAGGGTTTTATAAAAAATTTAAAATTATCTTAAAAATTTGTGATCATGTAATAAAGTGTAATTTATTTTAATTTTTTATATTATTTTAAAAGTATTTTACTATTATATTATAATTTTTTGGATATTAAAAAATTACTTAAATTTAATATTATTTTAAATAAATTTTTATTAAATAAATTATTTTTGAGATATATCACTTTTAAAATCTATTTAAATTGAATGTCAAAATTATTCTTTTAATTTTAAAAAATAATTAAAAATAATTTTTAATATATTTAAAAAATTCTCATAAAATTACAAAGTCTTAGTCAAATTCCACATATATTTTTTTTCATTTTTAAAAGAGGTTATGATATGACAACAAATATTTGTCTATCTGTCATCCACACACTTTCAATTTTAATATATCCTTTTTTTTAATAAATTTTTTGAGTAATAACTTTTTAACAAATAATATTATTAAACATTTTAAAATATTTCAAATTTAACAAATAATATTATTAAATATTTTAAGATATTCCATATGATCAACTCAATTGTTATGATATTTTTATAATAAAATTTAATATATTATTGTATCTAATTTAATCTATTATTTTTTATCAAATAATATATTCATTTTTTAATATGTTAAAAATTAAATAATATATTATTTCTATGAAAATTTATATTTTTAGAATTAGAATAAAGCCTTCAAAATGTTGAGGCACGGCAACAGAACGGGATTAAACACACCCAGACATGTCTCCATTTCTCAGACTCAAATCCGCCTCCACCTCTATTAAGAAATAGATTTTCCCGCACGCGCTTTCACGCACATAAATTGTTTGAATAACAATAAAAGTCAATAAATAAACTAAATAATTTATTATTTTAAAAATGTTTATGTTTGATCATTTATATTTAAATAGTATTTTAAATAAATTAAATAATAATTCTAATAACTATAATATTGTAATAAAATTAAAAAATATAAATAAGTAATAAAATTATTAAATAAATTAAATAAATTAAATAAATTAAATAAATTAAATTTAATTAAAAGATGCAAATTGGATGGGTGCAGATCAGATATTAGCATCACTCAGTCCTGTAAATAAAAAACAGATTTTACCCACATATTTTCCCTATCAATTTTGGAACAAGACGGATTCATTTGTCATGTCTAAGGCCGACTTTAGAAGTGAGGGGTTGCAAAAATAAGGTTAAGTGAATCATATACCTAAATTTCAATTGCACTAAACTAAAAAAAATACTAGCCATTGAAATGATTAATAAACTGAACCTCGTAAAATCATTTAACCAAAATTGAATTGCACTGAAGGCTTTTTTTTTTGCTTGAACTTTCCTTTATTTGATTAAATAGGGCTTTGTTTACTTTATGAAGACATTCTATTTTCATTTGGTGTTAGTTTTAAACATTAACAAGTAGAAAATAAACTTTTCAAAAAAGTATATAGAGAAAATAAAATATTAAGAGATGATGCATATAAAAAATAATGAAAATAATTGAATAAATTAACAAAATAATAATACAAATTATTTTCTAATCGGAGTGAAATATATTCTTGATTTATCCAAAAAAACAAAACAAAAATTAAGCCAGCAATTTAAACTTACTTAGCACCCAAATAAATAACAATTAAACTGTTTATAATACACCAGTTTAAATCCACAAACAGTGTCGACAAATATTAATGTAGGCTTACATTATAAAGCACCTGAGTTGAACACAACTCGTCCAGTCAAAGCCTCAACGAGCACTCAGCAAACTCGAGAAGCCCGTCATACCGAAATCAAATTTTCAGATTAATAGCTTCTCTATAGCATCCTGCATGTCAAAAAAGTATTCAAAATGTGTTTAATTCAACATGATAAGAAGTAATATAGTTGGCAACTAGCTGAATACTGTTAAACCAACGCATTGTGAATACCTTTAGTTGTTGTATTTGAGATTTCAATTGACTTCCCTCATTAGTTGTCACAGAACATGCAATCACTGGCCGGGTAACACCACATGCTCGTCCTAGTGCTTGTTTTGATGTCACGAATACATAGGGAACGTTCTAAAATTGAAATAATTTCATGGTTAATTGGCTACTTCATTGTTAAATATTAAAATCCTAAGAACATGAATGAATAGAAACAGTAACAGACGAAATAAGGAGGATATAGGACAATGTAAATCCCAATTAAACAGGATAATAAAGTCTGTTTTCAAGATGAAAATAACATCCATAGCTGTTCAAACTTAAGATTTTTTAGGTGTCTCAGTATCCCACTTACAAACTGAGGATGATCACACAGTAACCCTGTCTAAAGTCTAAAATGGAAAATATCCATCCACCCCATAGAGTGCGCCCCACACTTCTGAAAACCCAAAGATACCCTTGTTGTGTCCAGAGATGCATCTTTGGACGTAAATCACTTCAACAAAGGCGTTGCAAGAGATGAATTTTCAAGCTTGTTCATGTTAAAATACAACCGAAAATTGTCTAGACAACTTTCATCAAAAAAATATATAGGGTAAGAACAAGTAAAAAACTTGATAAAAAATTCATTAGACATACAACAGGCACTGATAAAACAATAACCAGACTTCATAGTGAATATTACATGATTACAACAGGTTGAACACAAACTTGTAGGGAATCAAGGGATTAACCTTATCCTCAGCAAGTAAAGGAAGGTGAAGAAGAATCTCAAGGGGTTCAGCATCTGCGGCCATGACAACAAACTCGGAAATGCCTCTGTTAAGTGTCTTTGTAGCTGAAAACAAAAACAGAATAGTAAACTAACACTGAATCATTAGAAGAACCAATCAATAAAAAATGGAACAGAAAGACATACATACCTTCATTTGCACCCTTTTTGAGCTGTTTGTAATTAGCAGCTTGTTGAACCAGATCCATTATTGTTATTGTAAGCTGTGCATCAGCCAGAGGGTATGCTTTTGGATTCACTGTTTCTCCTGTCTGCAAAACAAATTTGAGGGATTAAAATTACGTGTGATACCATACCAATAACATTAACAGGAGAAGAGAGAATAGAAGAAGGTACCATTTTTGTTTTATGTGGATTGATGGAACAAGAGAAGGGGCTAGGGTTTTTCGTGAGGAAGAGCGTGCAGCAGGGTTTATGATAAGTAGCTAGAAACTTCGGGCTTCCCACTTTCTAGGGCTGTTTTACATGTCAGGCCCATTACATGCTCCTACTTGTTTTCATTTTTTTTTTTTTATGTACTCACCATCAACACATTGCAATTTTTTTTTTTTTATGAATCATAAATATCATCTTAATTATTCATTTTCTCATGAACTCACAATTATCTATAAATTATGGTTAATAATGTATAGATAATTTTATCATGAACTCACATTTTATCAATAATTTTAATGAAAATTAAATATAGTTAATAATGTAATTGTTATAATAAAAGGATAGTGATAAAAAAACTATTTAATTTGATAAATATATATTTAATTATTCTACAAGTATATTTGGTGTCTATCGTGGAGTCTCGATAAATCTAACCTAGACAATATTTGTGTCCAGTTTTCAACCGCCTCGGCCATTCTCTTTAACATGGTGACACGATGAAGCTCTACCACACCTAGCAGCGCTAGCTATGACGATAAAGAAACCTTAGCAAATATGCAGACTATTATCGACGAGCTACGTCGTTTCAATCAAATTTTAGAGACGATGTTATAACCCTCTAAGAGCGGCACCATGAATATTTTCATGTAGAATACGAGGTCTAAGACCTCAATCATCTCTCTGATGAGATTTGAGGCACTCTAGTACCAGAGAACTTCAAATTGTTGTCATTGGTGAAGTTTGATAGGAAGAGGTGTGGATCTGTCAGCTTACAAGTATGAAGTTTGCAGCAACTTGACAATGTTCTTAAGATATGTCTTCGTCAATTGTGTAAAACAATGCTTTTTTGGATAATGATAAGTGAAGTCATCATCCAATGTGATCAAATAGTGGTACTTGACGATTAAGGTCTGATATGATCAACTAGGGGTGCTTGAAGATCGAGATTTGGTGTGATCAAGTGGTGGGGATTGAAGATCAAAGTATCATATGTTATAATGATTAAGTTGTGATAAAGATGTCAAAGTTCGGTGTTGTGGTGGTCAACTTGTCAAAGCATATCTTTCGAGGATAGCACCTTATGTCAAGTGGTGTTCGGTGAATTCAATGAAGATTTATAATCAAGCAATATGTATGATGATGATGATGTTTAGTGCAAAGTGTTATGTCCATCCTCACTGGAATCAGATTCAAGATTCCAGTAAAGTGTTAAAGTTAAAGATAATGTGACAAAGAACTAGAAGCTTCAAAGTTGTGAAAGAGAGGAAGTGTGAAAACTCGTAGTGTTTGGGTTGAGTGATATGTGTATATAAATTTATATGATTAGCTATCAATATTACAAAGACAAATCACACACATATTTTCAACCTTTTGGAAAGACTCTCTCTTTTTATTTAAAAAAAATGTTTTTGTGCCTGACTAATTGATTAACAACTCAAAAGTTGTTTATGAAGGGATTTTGCATTGTATAGTCGATTATCAATTGGGCATAATTGATCATTCCTTTTTATAATGCCTCGTAATTAAATAGTTGAGCTGATAGTCGAACAGCAACAACTCTTTTGAAAATCTTCCATTTTTGGACTTGATAATCGATAATGTGGTTAGCCTAATCGACTATCAACATTAAAAAGGCTTGTGGTTATTTTCCTTTTAAAGCCAATTTTTTCATATAAGAAGTAATAAAAAAAAGAAACAGAAAATAAGATACCTTAATTGGCACCCTTTTAAGCTACTTGTAATTAGCGGCTTATTGAAACAAAACCATTATTGTTATTGTAAGTCATGTATCAACCAAAGGGTATGCTTTTGGATTCCATGTTTCTCATGTCTACAAAACAAATTCAAGGAATCAAAATTATGGGTGATACCATTAACATTATCAGGAGGGAGAAAAAAAAATGAATGTGTCATTTTTTTGTTTTATGTGGATTAATGGGACAAGAGAAGGGGTTAGGGCTTTTTCATGCGCGCATAAAGGTTTATGAGAAGCGAGACGAACTGGAAGTAGTTGGAAATTTTGGACTTTCCACTATCTATGGTTGTTTTTTCCTTAATAATTTCAAATAATGCAAAAAAAAAGTGATTATCAAATAAGCTAAAACGATTTATATATTGTCTCAGTCTCCCACTTATCATCTATCCAAATAACTCTCAATCCCTAAGCCGACTTTATTTCCTTTTCGATTACAGTATCAATCAAACAAGCGCAATAAATATTATACAACATATATGCCTAATTTCAAAATTAAGCAGACGGATGAGATATAACAATCATAAATTAAGCAAACATGATAAAACAAACGCGGATTAAGCAAACTCGATTAAGTATAGGAACATACAATCATTGAAATAAATCAATCAACTCAAAGATGATTCGAATTAAGCAAACACGGTATCAAAGAGAAGAATTGAAAGGAAAATATATTTAATTGGAAAAAAATAAGAACCTCAAAGTATGATAGAGGCGCAATTATAGTAGATCAATCAAAGGAGATTAGTTCTCCATTCAAACGTATCAAACTCTCAAAATATTTGTGTGAATAGTTAAAACGAAGTAGACCAACAGTAGCTCGGCAGCCTAGGTATAGGAAAACATAAAATTCTGGGTTCTAACCCAATCGAGTCGAAAAACATAACAAACCCGGCTCAAAACTAATTATTTTATAAGTCTGGAACTTCAACGAATTATTTGAGGTTTCTACTGTCCGAACCAGCTTTTTGCTTCAACATGAAACTTGTAGTTGTTTCTCTTAGCTTTCCAAGACACATTAGAATGCAAAAAATGACATCTCGTAGCTCTAGTTATGATTTTCACATTAAAAGATGCTTATGCTAAAAATAAAATACAAAAATTAAATAAAGGCAAAAATAAACTAAAATATGAAAACACAATAAAATAGTAAAAATAATAAAACAAACTAGGAAAATGTCTAAGTACAATCATAGAATAATGTGCATCAAAATTCACTGATCTAATTGAACCACACTTGAACTTTTGCACTTCGAGTTAAATAATAGCTTCAAAACATACAAAATTCAACCAAAAGAAAATAGAGCATGCATTTCCAAAACTATTTAAGATACAAGGTACAAGCAAAATTCTAAGTCTAAACTTCAATAATATGATGTTAATGAGCAACTCTTTGTGACATGTAAAGCAAATAGGAAAAACAGATTACCAAAGAGTACATCAAAAGCAGCAAGATCCTCACAAGATAAAGTTCACTAAACTATCATGTGTTTAGGTTAACTATTTACACTAAAAGCACAACATGAAAATAAGTATTACCATAATCTTGAAAAGACTCTAACATCTACAATTTAAATACACGCACATAAAGATCAAAATGATTTTTATTCGGTTTTAACTTGGCCAAGGTAAGGGTGAGATAAATCATAAGGGGTACTAGCCTAAAAATCAAAGGTGTCATGAATCTTGTTGTAAATTACAACCAAAATTCAATATCAGTTTGTAAGACAAGGAATAGTAGCAACCAAAATAAATGGTCTACAACAATAATAATCTGTACAAATAATATAACAGAATAAGGCAAGAAAAAACGAATATTTGTTTATCCAATTCGATCAAACGATCTACTCTGAGGGATAGAGAAGCTCTCTAATTCACTATACTCAGAAATTTGTTACAAGAGATTCCATATGAGTTACAAGAAAATAGTCTTTGCCTTCAGGTTACCAAGAACAACCTTGCAGGCGTCCAAAAATTAACCATATTTTCTACCTAAGTGTTTCCCAACCTCTTCAACCTTCAATACATGAATAACCCAAATTCAAGGTGTAAACAAGTGTTTCCCGATTCCACAATTCCCGTAGATAACTCCAAAGGTTTCCAAAACCATTGTCTTTCTAGGGTTTCCCTTGATTCAATTCTGGTACAGGCAACACATATAAACAAAATTGTCTTAACAGCATACAATATCAAGATAGATGTTACAACATCTGGTAGCAGACCAGATAAATTAAGCTATAAGTGATACATAAATAAGAACTGCAGAATGATAAATAACACAATAAGTTGTTAACTCAATTCGGTGCAACTTACTTACTCTGGGAAATACCAAACCATCAAGGAAGTCCACTATCAGCAGTATTAGTTCAAAGTGAAATTCCCTCGGTTACAACTTCTCGCCTAATCATTATCTAATACAACTTCTACCTACGAACCTCCTAAATATGAGAAATTGCCATGTCACTTCCTAAATCATATCAGTGATATCTAACAGTCTCAATCCCAGTGACTGTAACAATTACAATCCAATTTAGAAGATTATACTTCAAATACAAAAACCCAAGCTCTTACTTAAAAGCTTCGAGTGAGAATATTAACTTGACTAGCAGTCAAGTAACAAACAGTCGACCATATAGTATCAAAAGATACATGGGTGACTCACAAACTACACAAGAGACTCTCAAAACCTAAGACTTATGCTTCTCCTAGTTTTACAATTGTTGAAAACTTAAATTACATTAGGTTAGGATTCTCCTTTAAATACAACTATGTGTCCATGAGCTTCAAATTCTGCATCCAGATATTTCTTGATCCACAAGTTGAGTGATGCACCAATTGTATAGAAAATATCCTTAAATCTTGGAACAACCAATACAAAGTTTCCTAAATTGTCTCAAGGCCCAATTTAGTATCTTTTGTACAACTGGAGATATAATCTTGTTCCAAAACAAATCTTTTTGACCTGCGAAAAATCTCTGAAATATATCTAAAGGAAATATAACAAACAATTCAAATCTGTCAAGATTTAAAAAACAACAATGTTTGACTGCTGCATAACAGAACAAGATGTTATGACATCCTATTTGTCGTAACCAATAAAAAATATGAGAGTCGCCACCACTACTTTTTGTCCTAACGAGGGGTGAATGATGGAATAACCCTAAATTTATATAAATATTCTAAGTTCTTGATTTACTTTAGACGAAGGGAAGGTGTTAGGCACCCTTCATCTACCTTGTTCACGAGGATACTAGGGTTTAGGTTTAAGGTTTAAGAATAGGGTTTTAGTTTTTTAACTAGGGGAACTCGCCACAGTTTTTAAGTCGTATGCCTACGTATCCTCTTATCAGGAATTAAAGTCTCAATTCGTAGTTCGTAGTGTTTAGTTGTTTTTTAATGAATTATGGAAATATTTTGAATTAATCCTTGAACCAAGTCTGGGTTTAAAATAGCGAAATCGTAGATGCAGTTCACAGTTAATAAAAGATATTTCTATAATCCCTTTTGAAAATAATATCTTGAGTTTACTAAGTTAGTAGAAATCTGTTAGTAATTTGTTTGTTAGATGTTTTCGAGTATATGATGCAATATGTAAAAAAAAGATTTTAACGCATGAGAAAAGTATTTTAATGCAATTAAGATATTTAAAAAGGGATTAGCGTTTAAAAGTGATTTTTAATTAATAAATGACTATTAAAAATATATCAAGTACTTTTAATAAAAATATTATAACTATTTACTAATTATACAAAATTGTATATTAATGCAATGAATCAAAAAATGATAGTAAATAAATATACAAACAAATAAATAAATGAAATTATAAAAATAAATGAATCATACTCCTTTATCCGCTAGGGGATCTGCTGGTAAGTACGATTATGTTAACAGCTGGAAGATGCCCCACTTTCTGTTTGAAGGCACATTAGATATGTCGGGGAAAAGATCATACTCCTTTATCTGCTAGGGGATCTGTTGGTGAGTATGACTAGGTTAATTCAGCCTTGCGGGGAATGTATCTTCGTTGAAGATGAGCTTGTGAAGATGACTCTGTGGATAATCCTGTGAGGATTTTTTTTGTGGGGATCCGTGGATGACTTGAACATTATCTCAACTTTTAGATCCCTTGGTGAACGCTGATGAGAGTGATAAGTCTTTTACTGATAGACAAGTGATGAGATAACGGGACATAGTCGTACGCTTTAATTCCTAACTTTTGCTTGGACTGTCTTTTCATATTTTCAGTCCACCGAGATACCCTTTTTTGCCCAAGCTGCCTTTTCAGGTTTTCGACTTGCTGGGTGTACAATTTTATTTATATATCCATAAATTTTACCCGAACTCTTTTGGTTCGTCGGGATGCCCTTATTTTTTCCTAGGCCTGTCAACCTAGCGGGTCTCTTTTTATGCGTAGTATTTTCCGACTATGTATGTGTTCTCAGGGCGCAGGAAATTGTCATTGTCCATATTAGTAAGTGTTGTAGCACTGCCAGAAAGTTGTTGCTTGGTCGTACGTAACCCTTTGCTGGAATTCATGTTTAATGCCCCAAGTGATTCAGATAGAGACCCGCCCCTTGTTATTCAGGACTTTATGAGAGATTTCTTGGAATCTCGACTTAACTGCCACAGATGAGTTGGACAATAACATGTCATACCCCTTGATTATAGAAGTTTTGTTATTGGAAGTGTATTTCCATTTGAATTGATTATGTTCATTGAGAGTATTTTCGTTTATTGAATATTCGTCGTACAAATTTCTCTGCTGCCGAACAATTAAACATATGCAAACAATGGTATTTAAAAATATAAAGCTTATGTTTGTCTTGAAGTTTCGAAAAATGCATTTTTAGTAAACAACACAATTTTGTAAGAATATGAATTCGACTAAGAATTTATAGTAAGTCTTACAGGAGTTAGGATACCTTTTGTACCAGTATGCTTTCGAACTAACCTATGCTTCAATTAGGACTTTTAAAGATTGTAGTGTGGCCTGGTTCACGGTTTAAGAAACAAAGGATAAATGCTCAAACTTTATTTATACCCAACCAGTTCTTCGTGATGTTCTTCAACCCTATACTCAGTTAATTATGAATCTGGGTTCAAATTGAGTCTGGAATGATATTTTGGTGATGGTTCAGATACTCCTTCATAGGTTTGCCTTAGCGGGCTCTTCTTTTGAAAGATAATGAATGCCTGTTTTACGGAGAACCATCATCGTCTTTTGATTTGGAAGAACATCTCTGATGCTATTTGTTGTGTACTAAATGAAAGTTTGCTACTGAATGTGCATTTGAATCAACTGAGAAACTACCCTGCCCCAGGTTATTATTAAAGGTTTCAATTTGTGCGAACAAGAAAACTCCTACTTCTTGGGCTCAAAAGGCTTGACTAGGGATTATCTTCCTTATAACTCCACTATTTAGGATTTGAAACAACATATGTACATCGCCATCAAGGTCTGTTCAAAATCATACTATAGAGATTATGGTATCATTTTCGTCATCCTCCCTCTAAAGGCTTATAACTTTTAATCGAGAGTTGAATATCACGAAAAAAAAGTAAGAAAGCAGTTTAAATATAATGAAAACAAATTAATTTAAGACAAACTTTTGCAATGCATTAATGGGAAAACCAAAGTTTGACATGACAGTAATTGTTTGAACAAACAAAGAAATTACAAATAAAAATTCGAATGAAGAAGCTTCTGTTGTTGGCAGTATAGGAAATCCAATTATTCAGGTCGTTATTGCTATCGACATCTTCCACGACATTAACCTGATCCTAATTATGATCCGGCATGGGACCGGTGATCATGCTGGGGGTCTCAGGAGGATCTAATTCAATCTCCTTGGCGTCAATCATATTTTAATCTTGTATTTCAGCACCCAACAATCGTTAGTATCATGCCCAGGACTGCCAGAATGATATGCACACCTTGCATCGGGATTGTAGTTATGAGAAGAAGTTTTAGGGTTTGGATGAGGTTCTCCTTAACACGTGTTGCAATTCTTGAGACATCGGCATGTTAATTTTGGTAAACTATCTCTTGGGTGCATCTGACCTATGTTGATTTCCTTGTTGTTGATGTTGCGTTGGTGTGGGATTGGAGATTATCACAACTCTCATAGATTGGTTGCGGTTACTGCTAACACGACCCTTATGGCCATAAATGGAATTGGTTTCCTTCTTATCACTAAATGTCTTCTTCATAGCACTTGAAGATGCAGCAACTAGAATCTTTCCACTCTTGATACCACCTTTGACACGTTCCCCATTTAGAATCAGCTCAGTAAAACCAGATGAAGAGATTCCAATCAGATGGTTAAAGAACGGACCTGTCAGAGTGCACATGAACATATCAACCAGCTCCCTATCGGACAAATGAGGTTGAAATCTTCCATCTAAATCCCTCCATTTTTGTGCATATTCCTTGAACCCTTCTGTGATACGGTGGGAGAACTGACTTGAGGTTTTGTGTTTGTTTTTGCAAATGTTTCGGTTGAGCAAGAGTCGCCATCGACTTTTTATTTTATCCTAAGGAAAGGTTAAAAAGCACAGGAAAAACCTTTGAGATGTTTTCTTGGATTCGGGGAGTAGATTATAGAAAGGGAAGGTATTAGCACCCTTTCTATCCATGGTTATCCATGGGCTCTTAGTTACTTGCTTAGATCACTTGCCTTTGCTTTTCAATTGTTTGAAATGGTTCTTTGTGTGTGTGGTTTTGAAAATGTTTTGAAAAAGATGCCTTGTCTAGGCAACCATTATAACAATTCTTGTTTGAATGTTTTACAAAGGTGTGTGTCTTTTTGAAAAGATGTTTCAATGTTTTTTTTGAAAGTTTGTTTTGAAGTTGTGTTGTGATGTGTGTTTTGAAAAATGGCAAGGATTATTTTGCAAGATTGGTCAAGTAACCAAGAGCCATCTATCCTAAATTTCTCAAAGATCTTTCTCATTTTTTAACCCTTTTAACAGTGTTGTTTCACCATTGTATTTTGTGAACAACCTTGTGTTAGGATGTTAACGGGACGGGCGCGGGTCGTCGTTTAGACCATAGAGGCAATAGTGCCAAGTATCTTTGGCAATTTTCTTGAGGGACTTGATCATTTTTGTTTAGGCAACTTGATAGCGTCATCGAGGGACTATGATCATTTGATTTGTTTTTGTTTTGCCAAAGACACTTAACATGCAACCATGGCCCATTTTTGAAGGCAACAAGTGGAGTAACCCTAAGGGTGCAAGTGTGCATTGTGTTTGTTTTTCATGCATGTTTATCTTGAATTAGGTCAAGCTATTTGTTGATTTTATTTGCATACAAACCCTAGGTCTATCATGGTATAATTGGAAAGCTTTTAAATGCTAAGCTATTACAACAATGATTATGGGGATGGGGGTACAAGTTTGAATTTGGGGGATATTTGACAAGGAATTAAATTCTAAGCTATTACATCCATATCGAATATACAAATATTTAATTGTACAATATTTAAATAAATACAATAAATATGCAAAATGTATTATGCACAAAATGATTTTTTTATGTATGTGAAAGTATTTTTTCAATGTGAAATATAAACAAAAATAAAAAGGTCAAATTTTGAATATTTTTGTCATTTAAGGCAAAACCCTAGTTTTTTTTTAATAAATAGTATTTATTTATTAATTATATACAATATTTGTTAATTATATACAAAAATAAAAAATATATTGTAAAAAGAGTATTTTTGATGTCAAATATTAAATAGAAATAAAAATGTATTATTTCTATATTTTTGTCCTAAATATTTAATAAAATATGTATATATATATTTATATATATTTAATATGCTAAATATGTACAAAAATAAAATATTAATTATTTACACAAAATGTATTTTTTCAGAAAATGTTTTCAAAATGTAAACAAAAAAATAATAACTAAAAAATAAATATTTTTGTATTATTTTCTAGGGTTTTTAAATAAAAAGGAAATATATTTATTTACATGTATATGTTAAATAAAACAAATAAATGCCAAATAAATGCAAAAATGTGTGGAAAAATATTTTTGATGTTTTTTATGTTTGAACAAAAAATAATAAGTCAGAATCAAAAAGAAAAATGCAAAAATAATAAATATTTCACACAATGGGCCAGGGGGTGCAAATGGAAAAAAGGTGTGCAAAGAGCAAAACAGACTCAGGCCCAGCCCAAGCCAACCCTTCTTCAACCTCCAGCTTCTGTTTGAAACAAAAACGCGCGCCTCTTTGATCAAACACCAACTCCTGATTCTTTGACTTTTAGCAAAAACTCAAAACACAAACAATGTAGAGCATCAAATCACGATTCCAAATATGTAAAAAACTTGACCTAACTCTAAGAAACCAGGGAGAATTTCTTCACCCCCAATTTCTGACCTAATTTTTCTTCAATGTTAATGGCTAAAATTCTCACAGCATGCATATATAAATGAAAAGTGATCATATGTATGGCTTCAGGGCTATGAGTGGGACATGTTTCATTCACAAACCTAAGCCTAACTCTTCCTAGATTGAGAGATGGAAGTTCATAGATTACCTGTTTCAGCTTGACTCGAACAGATCAATGTAGGTATCTTCAATGGAGTTTGAGCTTTGGTTGAGCTTGCCTGAAGTCCAAGGATGCTTCCCCAACTCCTAGCTTGCTTTGAATCACTCTATATCGTGTTATGGAAGTTCACCTGCAAAACTGAAAAATGAAAATGGCAGATGAGGTTAGGGGTGTTACAACTGGTGTTTAGGGCTTGGAATAGTTTCAATGGATGGTATGAAATGTGTTTGCAAGGTTTTTAGCCAAAGTGCACAAGTGGATTGAGTTGTGGACCTCAATCTGCAGCAGGTACCCTGTTTTAGCAACAAGATGGTGTTTTTGTGTATGAGGAGGTATGAGGGGTAGTTCAGTCGTGCCTTAGGTTAGTTACGATGTATGGAAGATGAGAACAAAGTTTGTGTTTGGCTGTGTTGACAGGAAATGGAAGTTGGCTTTAGTTTGCAAGGTTTCTTCAAATGTAAGCAAGAAAGTGTAAGTTGTCAATGCAGGCCTGTACCACCCTCTATGTATGCTGCATATCTTGATCTTAAGACTTGTAACTTGTAGATTTGATTTGGCTTCATAAATATGGCCCCATGCCTCTTGGATTTGGTATTTGACATAAAGCATAACTTTATCAAAATGGCAAATGTGCTTTTTCCAATTAAGGGTTAGTTTAGCATGTATTGTCCAAATGAACAAAATAACACCTTAACACAATGGTTAGGCATTTAATTATGGTGTGTAAAACTGGTTTTGAGGCCTGCAAGCTAGCTTTGTACAAGCTGATTTGAAAATGCAAGTTGTGATGAGCAAGCTTTGGCCATGAACAAGAATGAGTTTTGGCCAACTTTGCAAATTCGATTCTCTCTAACCACAAGGGTGTTTGAGAAGTTCTTGGAAAATTTGGAAAGCTTGGAATATGTACTACAATCCATCTTTGTAATGAAAATTGAAACTCCAAGTGGAACCATGTGAAAAATGGCCAAGAAGTTGGACAAAAATCCTGCCTAGAATAGGGCAAAATTTCTCTAAGTTAAAAATGTTTTGCACCCTTGTTCCAAAAATCATAACTTGAGATACAAGCTTCCTTTGAGAAAACTTTGTGAATCAAAGTTGTAGATTTTTTAATGTACTACAACTTTCATGTTTCAAGTTTTGTTTGAATCCATTTGCATCTTGGTGAAAAAATGGGACAAAGTTAGGAAAAAATAAGGAAATTTCATAACTTAGAAAATTTCAAAGTTATGAAATTTCTTCATTTTAAACCCTAATTTGCAATTTTGGGTTTCTTGATGAACAAGTTTCATAACTTGACATGTCTTGATGAAAAATGAATCTTGGCACTTGATTTTGACCAAAAAGTCAAAGTTTGACTTTTCAGTATACAGTCAAATTTTGATCAGTTGACTGGAAAATTCATCTGTCAATCATGTGCATTTGAGATCTTTTGAACTTGTGGAATGGGTCAAGACAATTCCATTGAGTCCTTGAGTCCATATGTGAGCTTGATTTGCCATTGGTTAGGTTAAACAGTCAAAAATTGCCTTTGTGCAGTCAAAACCCTAAAAATGACCATTTTGCCCTTTTGGTGATCTGATCAAATTTCTTGTGGAATTGTGATCCAAACTTTACCAAATGGTTCATGTGAGTTCATCATGTTGATGTGGGTCAAATTTCATGAAGTTTGACTGTCAATTGGCCAAAGTTGTCTTTTCCCCCAATACAGCTGATTTCTAGGTCAACTGTCCAATTGACTGGGCAAAGGCTTGAAACTTGGTATGGATAAACTTGTAAGCCCAACATCAAGCATGAAAGTCACTTTGGGCATTTTAGGTCAAAACATCTTTGTGCAAACTCAAACCCTAATTTGGGTCAATAGTGCAAGGAGGGGTTTTGAGCAGAGCAAACCCTAACTTGATCTTGAGCTCCAAGAGTCTTGTGATGAGAAAATGTTGATGAAATGAGAGGGCAAATTTTGGGGTACAACAGTTGCCCCTGTTCAATCTTCTTGAACCTGAAGAGTTAGATTGGCAAGTTTTCCTTTCGCGTCTCAAAGGTAAAAGGAGATTGGACACTAGAGTGCCCTTAAATTTGCACTCGTCAAAACATAGGTGCGGGAATGGGCTTAAAGATGCCATTTGGAGATGGGCTTAAAGATGCCATCTGGAGGGGTGACAGAATCTTGTCGGGGATGGGCTTAAAGATTCCATCTGGAATGTATGTTGTAGGTGAAAGTAAAGACTATCAGAAAGGTGTCCATATTTTGGAACATCTCTGAGCTGGGGGTCTGAATAAGCAATAGATTGACATCCGTGTTTGGAGAATCCATGAACTCTTTTCAAAAGTCTTAGCTTATCAATCTTATCCTGAAAAGGGTAAAATATTAGCCGAAACACAAAGTTATGTTGCATGAAATGTATGATGCAATGTATGCTATATCAATGTTTATGATATGAATGTAATGAATGTGCATGTAAGCTGATGAGTTGTCTTGCTGGGGGATAGATGAATCCTGGATAGCCAGAGATAATAGAATCTTGACTGCTGCCGGGGAAAGTGAATCCTTGACTGCTGCAGGGGATTGGAAATCCTTTGATCGTTGAAAAATGAGAAGTCTTGGGACCGCTGTTGGGGAATCAGGAGCTTGGGTTGTATACCACCTTGATAATGAGAATCTTTGTTCTGTTGGGAAGTATCAGGAACTCAGGTTATCTATCACTTTGAGAATGAGGATCTTCATTCTGTTGGGGATATCAGGAATTCAGGTTGTATGCCGCTTTGAGAATGAGAATCTTCATTCTGTTGGGAATATCAAGAATTCAGGTTGTATGCCACTTTGAGAATGAGAATCTTCATTCTGTTGGGGTATCAGGAGGTTGGGTGTATGCCAATCTACTGGGGTTTCAAGGATGAGAGTCTTCATTCTGTTAAGGGTCAGAAATTGGGAGTATACCAATCTTCCGAGGTTTTAAGGATGAGAGTCTTCATTCTGTTAAGGGTCAGAAATTGGGAGTATACCAATCTTCCGAGGTTTTAAGGATGAGAGTCTTCATTCTGTTAAGGGTCAGAAATTGGGAGTATACCAATCTTCCGAGGTTTTAAGGATGAGAGTCTTCATTCTGTTAAGGGCCAGAAATTGGGAGTATACCAATCTTCCGAGGTTTTAAGAATGAGAGTCTTCATTCTGTTAAGGGTCAGAAATTGGGAGTATACCAATCTTCCGAGGTTTTAAGGATGAGAGTCTTCATTCTTGAGAGAAACAGATTTTTAGGAGCTTCAGTTGTCCGTTATTCTGTCGGTGGATGTAACTTCCAGCAGGTGATGAAGGAAATTTTGAATGACCTTGAATTCCAGCAGGTGATGAAGGAATTTTTGATGATGATCGTAACTTCCAGCAGGTGATGAAGGAAATTTTGAACGACCTTTCAACTTGAAATATAATTTTGCTTTGGAGAATAAATCCTTGACAAATGTTGGGGAAATAAACCCGTAACCGAAGCTGGGGATTGAAAAATCCTTTGATTACTGAGGGTGAGAAATCCTTGTCGACTGTTGATTGCTTGGGGAACAAGATCTTCAATTGCTGAGGGATTTTAGGACCACTGCTGGGGATTGAAAATCCTTAGTGACCTGTGGGGAATGAGAATTCTGATGATCTCTACTGGGGAGTTCAAAATCTGGGAGGCTCATGCTGGAGGAGTAAGACTGAGAATCTTCAATCTAATGGGAAGTATCCCTGTGGGGAGAATGTTCACTAGTCTGGTTCCGCTGGGGACTGATAGTTGGAAGTTTTAGCTCCGCTTGGGATTAACAGTTTTGGCTCTACTGGGAATCTTGAAACTTAAATCTGAGGGGAATTAAGTTCTGGAAGGCTCTCTTGGATGGGGAAATCAGCTTTGAGAAAGCTTTTGTTCTGCTAAGGATCCTGAAGTTTAACTCTGTTCGGGGAATTAAGCTCTGGATTTTAACTTTGTTGAGGAATTGGAGTTTAATTCCACTGGGGATTTCTTCTGAAAGGGAATCAAGATATCTATTTGTACCTTCAACCTATCAGCAATCATCTTTCTTGATTTGTAAGAAAATGATTATGTTCAAATGCATATGCCTATTTAACAAAACATTGGACGTTTCTCAAATAAAACATAAGTGTAAAAAGCAAAAGGAAGACAAAGCAAACTTTTGTATCTGGAAAAGTATTTGTATTAACTTTTTATGAGTATCTTTGTACAAAGGAGACAGACATCCTAATAAGAGGATATTGCCGTAAAAAATTGAAAATTTTATACAAAAGAAAGATGGCTATGTGTAACAATTCCATGGGATCCCATTCTGTTATAGCCTTCACAACTCTGAATATCTTGTCCATTCAATGCTTCATCCGCCGATGACTGGATTGATCAGAAGCTCGGAGCTTGTTGATGAAGAGATTGTTCTTTAAAGTGATTCGACGAGACATAATCATACGCTTTAATTCCCTAACTTTTGCCTGGATCGCCCTTTCGGGTTTTCAATCCACCGGGAAACCCTTTTTTGCCCAAGCCGCCCTTTCGGGTTTTCAACTTGCCGGGTGTACAAATTTTTTTATTTTATCCCTAATTTTTTCCTGAACCGCCCTTTCGGGTTTTCGGCTCACCGGGATGCCCATTTTTTCCCAAGTCGCCCTTTCGGGTTTTCAACTTGCCGGGTGTACATATTTTTTTTTGTTTTATCCCTAATTTTTGCCTGAACCGCCCTTTCGGGTTTTCGGTTCACCGGGATGCCCATTTTTGCCCAAGTCGCCCTTTCGGGTTTTCGACTTGTCAGGTTGTTTTATGTGTAGTATCTTTTGACTATGTCTGCGTTCGCAGGGTGTGGCAAATTGTCGCCGTCCATGGTGGTCAGAATCATTGCACCACCGGAAAAGATGCTCTTGATTACAAATGGTCCTTCGTAAGTAGGAGTCCATTTGCCCCTGGGATCATTTTGCGGCAAGATGATCCACTTGATTACAAGATCTCCGACTTGATATACTTGACGTCTGACTTTCTTATTGAAAGCCTTGATCATCCGTTTTTGGTATGTCTGCCCATGGCAAACAGCAGTGAGTCGCTTCTCATCGATCAAATTGAGTTGATCAAGTCGGGTCTGAATCCAATCGTCTTCACTCAAACCAGAGTCCTTCATAATCCTTAAGGAAGGAATTTGAACTTCCATGGGTAGGACAGCTTCCATGCCGTATACCAAAGAAAATGGGGTTACCCCTGTTGAAGTACGTGCCGTGGTACGGTATCCATGCAGAGCAAACGGTAACATCTCATGCCAGTCTTTGTAGGTGACTGTCATTTTATGAATGATCTTTTTGATGTTTTTGTTCGCAGCTTCAACAGCACCGTTCATCTTCGGCCGATATGGAGATGAATTGTGATGATAAATCTTGAACTGTTCGCATAGAGCGGTGATCATAGTATTGTTCAGATTTGTACCGTTGTTTGTGATGATCCTGTCGGGGACACCATACCGGCATATGAGGTTTTGCTTGATGAAGCGGGCAACCACATTTTTCGTAACAGAGGCGAAGGAAGCTGCTTCGATTCACTTGGTAAAATAGTCAATGGCGACCAGGATGAAGCGATGTCCATTGGACGCCGTGGGCTTGATCTCTCTAATCATGTCAATGCCCCATATTGCGAATGGCCAAGGAGCTGTCAGAATGTTGAGAGGAATAGGAGGAATATGAATTTTGTCGGCGTAGACTTGACATTTGTGGCAAGTACGGGAATGTTGATGGCAATCAGCTTCCATGGTAGACCAATAATAGCCTACCCTTAGAATCTTCTTAGCCATCGTATGTCCGCTCAAGTGGGTGCCAAATGTGCCACTGTGTATCTCAGTCATGATCAACTCTGCTTCAGCTTTGTCTACACATCGGAGTAAAACACAATCATGGCTGCGTTTATAAAGGATGCCATTGCTCAGGAAGAACTTGGCAGCAAACCTCCTTAAGAACTTCTTGTCATTGACGGAAGCTCCTTCGGGATATTCTCTAGTCTGGAGATACCTTTTGATTTCATGAAACCAGGGTTGTTCCACTACTTCTTCGGTATTAATCTCATGACAATGTGCAGGTTCATCCATTCGCTCGATGGTGATTTGGGGAGCCTCGTTATCCCAGTTGAGTTTAAACATAGAAGACATTGTAGCCAGAGCATCTGCTAGCTGATTTTCTTCTCGCGGGAAATGCTCGAAGGTGATCTGCTCGAAATGAGGCAGCAATGTCAGGACATGTTCTTTGTATTGGATAAGATTAGGATGTTTGGTATCCCACTCTCCTTTGATTTGACTGATAACCAAAGCCGAGTCCCCAAATACGATCAAAGATTTGATCCCCAAGTCTATAGCAGCCTTGAGACCAAAGATGCAAGCTTCATATTCGGCCATGTTGTTGGTACAGCTGAAACAAAGTCGGGCCGTGAAAGGCGTATGGCAACCTTCTGGAGAAATGAGTACCGCACCAATACCGTTTCCAAGCGCATTTGAAGCACCATCAAAGTACAGGGTCCATCGGGATCCATTTTCAGGTCCGTCATACGGTCCGTTACCTTTAATGTTGTCCAAAGTCATGATGTCCTCGTCCGGGAAGTCGAATCTCATGGATTGATAATCTTCAAAAGCTTGATGAGCTAGATGGTCAGCTAGTACACTCCCTTTTATAGCTTTTTGGGTAGTATACTGGATGTCATACTCAATCAGGATCATCTGCCATCTAGCGATTCTTCCAGATAAAGCAGGCTTCTCGAAGATATACTTGATAGGATCTATTTTGGAAATCAACAAAGTGGTATGAGTCAACATATACTGCCTTAGTCGGCGAGCAGCCCATACCAAAGCACAACAAGTTTTCTCGAGCAGTGAGTAACGAGTCTCACAGTCGGTAAACTTTTTGCTAAGGTAATAAATGGCATGCTCTTTTCGACCAGACTCGTCATGCTGGCCCAGTACACACCCCATTGAGTTGTCCAAAACAGTCAGATACATGATCAGCGACCTTCCTTCGACGGGTGGCATCAGAATAGGAGGTTCTAGCAAATACTCCTTGATCTTATCAAAAGCAAATTGACAATCATCGTTCCATTCGACCACCTGATCTTTCTTTAATAGTTTGAAAATTGGCTCACAGGTAGACGTCAGGTGAGAGATGAATCTGGCAATATAGTTCAAGCGTCCCAAGAATCCTCTAACCTCCTTTTCAGTACAGGGGCAGGCATTTCTTGTATAGCTTTCACTTTTGCTGGATCGACCTCGATGCCTTTGTTGCTGATAATAAATCCCAGAAGTTTACCAGACCTAACTCCAAAAGTGCACTTACTTGGATTCAGCTTGAGTTTGTACTCCTTCAACCTTGCAAACAGCTTTTGCAAATGTTCAAGGTGTTCCTCCTCTGTTTGTGATCGAGCTATCATGTCATCTACATAAACTTCAATCTCATGATGGATCATATCATGAAACAAAGCTACCATGGCGCGTTGATAAGTTTCCCCTGTGTTCTTCAGTCCGAACGGCATCACCTTGTAGCAGAAGGTACCCCATTGTGTAACAAAGGTTGTTTTCTCCATGTCCTCGGGGGCCATTTTAATCTGGTTGTAGCCCGAGAATCCGTCCATGAAGGAAAACACTTTGTGCTGAGCTGTGTTGTCAATCAGAATGTCGATATGTGGTAGCGGAAAATCATCTTTAGGGCTGGCCCTGTTCAAATCCTGGTAGTCCACACACATTCTGACCTTGCCATCTTTTTTGGGTACGGGCACAATGTTAGCAACCCATTGCGAATAGGATGTAACAGCCAGAAAGCCAGCGTTGAATTGCTTCATTACTTCAGCTTTAATCTTCTCAGACATGTCGGGCCTCATTCGACGGACTTTTTGCTTAATCGGTGGACATTCTTCTCTTGTAGGGAGACGGTGAACCACGATGTCTGTGTCTAACCCTGGCATGTCTTCATAAGATCAGGCGAAGATTTCAACGTATTCATTCAACAGTTGTATTAAGCGCTCCTTGACACTTGGTTCCAGATTGGTACCCACTTGTACTTCTTTCCTGTCTTCCTCTGTTCCTAAGTTGACTGTTTCTAACAACTCTTCATGAGGTAAGATGTCCCTCTCTTCTTGTTGTAGAAGTCTGGCTAGCTCTCCCGGTACTTCACAATCTTTGTCATCTTCGCTCTCAGCCTGATTGACCAAATCTCCAGAGTTATTGAAGGATACAACAGAATAGTCACCCATGGAATTCAGAATGGATGGGTACCTGCATTTGTGAGTGTGGGTGTGTGTAAGGGATAGCCATCCTTAAACAAACAAAAATGCAAAAGGAAAGAAAATGAACACAACAGTTTATAAATGAAAAACGTCCAATGATTCACTAAACATGGCATATGATTATGACGGAAAATCAAGCCCTTACAAATGGACCTACATGCCCCGGGCAAGGCATGAGGTGAAAAGTAGTGTGCAGATTGTTTTAGTAATTATTACAGACCAACAGGAAATGTTCGAAAGATAAATTACTGATTGATGAAAGTAATGGGAACAAAGTCTTTCGCCTCCCAGTTGTGCAGTCCCCCTTCAATGGTTGGGAAGATCCAATCTTCAATGTTACCCTCTTCGTCTTCGTCTTCCAAAGCATTGATTCCATGAGGAGAAATCTTGATGGGTGTCTTTTCAATTTTTTAGCGACGCTTAGCCTTTTGCCCCGCAGCGGTAAATCCCAACCCAAACTTGTCTGTCTTGTGAGGAAAGTCAGGAAACTGTCCCCGTGTTGAGCTCTTTCCCTCCTTCATTGCAGCCTTTGCGTCTTTCAGAGATGCCATCCTGGCCACCTGCTTGGGTAACTCAGCTACTGCCTTTGCTACTGCAACCTCGGGAGCAATTTCCTCGAAGTGTTGGAACGGGTGTTTCGATGAATTCGCCATCCACTTCCACATACCTAAAGGAGTTCAGGTGACTGATCATGTACTCCTCCTCACCGTATACAGTTATGATTTTTCCCTTAACAGGGTATTTCAGCATCTGATGTAGGGAGGAAGTGACTGCCCCAGCATTATGTATCCATGGCCTTCCTAGCAAGCAGGAGTATGATGGGCGGATGTCCATCACATAGAATGTGGAGTGGAACACCTCAATGCCTACCTTGATGGGAATGTTGACCTCCCCATACACCATCCTTTTAGACCCGTCAAAGGCCCTGACAATGATATTACTTGGTTTCAGCTCCAAGCCTTCACAATCCAACCGGTCCAGAGCTTTCTTAGGCAACACATTTAGAGAAGAACCAGTATCGACCAAGACATGGGCGAGTGTGGTTCCTCGGCATTCAACTGACACATGCAGTGCGTCATTGTGCTTTCTTCCCTTCGGAGTCAGGTCAGCATCAGAGAAACCCAGGCCGTTGTCGGCAGTGAGGCTGGCTATACAATCCTGGAATTGATCGGCTGAGGTTTCTTGGGGTACATGGGCTGTCTTCAAAAACCTTATCAAAGCTTTGGCATGAGCCTCTGAGCAAAGCAGCAAAGCTAACATGGAGATCTTCGAGGGGGTTTGCCCCAGTTGCTCCACCACATCGTAATCACTATTCTTAATTATTTTCAGAATCTCCTCCATTTCTTTCTTAGAGGTTTCAGGGATGACCAACGGCTGAGCCCTCGTCCTGACGAGCTCTTCTTGGATCCCTTTCCCCTTATCAGCAGCAGCAGGAGAAGGGACAATCACAGGAGTAACAGCTTCTTCAATCATTGGAGTTCTTGCAGATAGTTTTACCGGTGGAGGGGTAACCTTGGGAACAACTAAGGGTCCAAAGATTGCCTTTGGAGGGGCAATCTCTGGAGAGAAAATTCTTCCACTTCGGGTAATTTTGCTCATACCGGCAATGTTTCCAATGTCGGCAGTTTCTTCATCAGAGCTCTCTTCAGTTATCTCAATTTGCTTCACACCGTGGTAGTAGATTTCTCCACCATAATTCCACGGTATTGATTTGTCAGATTTTTATGGGACGGGCCCAGGCATGGTTATCTTCAAGGGTACAATCTTCGGAGCGGATGTAATCTTAACATGCCTTTTGGGGACCTTGGAAAGATTGGCGGAAATGGTTATTATTGAAACTTCATTGATAGGAGTTGAAGTGACAGGAGTCTTTTTGAAAAGAATTTGTTGGTTGTCCATTAGGCGTTGGATGCATATCTTCAGCAATGGACAATCGATTGGTAGAGAGGAACAAAGGTAGCAATCTTCTTTACAACCTGGGAAAATCCCAGCCTTCAACAGATTCAACTTGATTGTCAGTAGTGGGGTCATCAGATCATCAACATTAGAAACAAACAGATCTTCTTCAACAGCATGGACATTGCGACCAAGCTTGGGCATTGGAGCGGAGATTACATTCGGTTTCTCAGGGGCGTCGAACTCAACCTCTTTTGCATCTATCAAATCTTGAATTTTATTCTTTAACGCCCAACAATTGTTGGTGTCATGCCCGACACTATCAGAATGATAGGCACATTTAGCATTGGCATGATAGTATGGAGATTGGTGTTAGGGTTTTTCGGCGCCTCCTTTAAACCAGTCAGATTCAACTTCAACAAATTGGGAAGAACTTGTGCATGCGTCATGTTGATGCGGGTGAACTGCCGTTGTGGCCGCTCTACCCGTTGCTGGTTAGGTTTAGACTGATTGTTACGAGCCTGATCATTTGACGAATTTTGAATCATCACGGCCCCTACAGTCAGTCAGTGCTCAGTTCTTCCCGATCCTTTTTTAGAGTATATAACAATTGCTTCCTTCTTGGTCGGAAATGGTTTTTTGGCAGTTGTGGAGGAAAAGGCATCCCTTTGAATCTTCCCACTCTTAATACCAGCTTCCACCCGCTCGCCAGTCAGAATCAGTTCGGTAAACCCTGCAGAAGAGCTCCCGATCAAATGGTTGAAGAAAGGGCCAGATAGGGTCCCCAAGAACATATCAACTAGTTCCCTATCCGAAAGAGGTGGCTGCACTCTTCCAGCCAAGTCGCGCCATTTCTGGGCGTATTCTTTGAATCCCTCATTTGAGGCCATCCCCATACCTTGTAACTGAGTACGGGTTGGCGCCAAGTCGGCGTTGTATTGATACTGGCGATAAAAGGCAGCTGCCAAATCTTCCCAGTTATGCACTTCTGACCTCTCAAGCTGGTAAAACCAATCTAACTGTGTACCAGACAAGCTATCCTGAAAGAAGTGTACCCAAAGATTTCTATCAGATGAATGAGGTTGAATTCTTCTGACATATAACCTCAGGTGCATCTTCGGGCAAGACAGACCGTCGTATTTTGCAAAAGTTGGCACCTTAAACTTTGGAGGGATCACAATCCCAGCAATAAATCCTAATTCTTCAAAATCTAGCCCGGGAACCCTTTGCAGCTCTATAGCTGTCAGTCTATCCTCCAGGTTTTTGTATTTGTCGTCCGCTAGCGGGTATTGCTGCTCTGAATAATCTTCATCTTCCTCAACCTCTTCCTCTTCAGCCTCGGACTCAGAAGGTAATGCAGCTCCTTTTCCTTTATCGGTCCCCTCATCAGATGTGGAGGGGAATTCAAGTACTCTCCTAGCTTCATTCTCAAATCTTCTTCCCAGTGTAGCTACCCCAACTCTTTTCTTCTTCTTTTTTCCTTTTTCTTGCTCTTTATTCCCTAACAGTGCTTTAAGATCCTCCTGACCCTTTGCCAAGGTTATTAGGAGCTGTTGAAACTGCGAGTTTTGTGCCTGCAGATCTTTGACCGTCTGCTCAATATCCATCTTACTGAAATAAACAACAGAAAGATAAGGAAACCTGGGGTGAAGACCTGTTTATGCATATGATGAATGATATGTTTATTCATGTAATGCATTCAAGGATTTAGAAATTCAAAATTGTTGCAGACAAAAAGAACACACGTCATATTAGTAAGAAGAAATTTTGTCAGTACATAAATGCCCCATGGGCCCAAATATTACAAAAACTTCTTAAGGTAAAAAGACGTTGCGCATCCTATTTGGTGCGATGTAAGTATTGAGGGTCTCCTCCTCGTGAAGTCGGCGGGTAAGCTCCAAAACCTTCTTCTCACTGGCGTAGAAGCTGGCTTCAAAAGTATCCCTTTCTTCCTTGAGTTGGATCCAACTCTTCTGCATTTCCTCCCATGATGTTGGCATGTCAGGATGTAGGATGGTGTATGGAACCTCTCCTTCCTTAACAGGCTCTTTAATCAAAGGGAGAATATGAGGGTAAGGCATCATAAGACTCTGGGCGCGGGTTCGTACCCACTTGAGATAAGGCTCAAGAGGGATGGAGTTTTTGTGCCCCAGTGTCTTGCTATCTACCTTGTTAGGCATCCTCCAAGCTCTGATGAATCTTTGGCGAAGTCCTTGCGCATCGTTGTCGAAGTCAAAAACTAGGTCAGGAATCAGCATGTCATGAGGGCCATCCCTCCGAGCATATCCAAATTGTCTCAAAGCTAGACAAGGGTTGTAGGTAATGCCTCCCCTAATTCCAAGTAATGGAACATTAGGGAACTCACCACAGCGATCGATGATGATGACATTTTCTCTGGACCGAGAACACCAATGTACATCAGAATGTGTGAGGGTCATCAATCGTTGCGACCACCTCAAGCCTTATTCATTCTTCAAAACTGATTGTAGAAGGTGAGAAATAAACCACCTTGCAAGGAGAGGAGTACAGCACATGAGAACACCTCTCTTCCTCATTGTTCGTGTGTAAAATGAGTGGAGGATGTCCCCAAGCAATGTAGGTATGGGATTCCTGGATAGGAAAATCTTGACAGCATTTACATCTATAAGTTGGTCAGGATTTGGGAACAAGACCAACCCATAAATGAGGAGTGCCACAATCTCTTCAAAGGCTTGTAGATCCAAAGAATTCCAACACCCTTGTGCCTTCTCAAACAAGAATTTTGCCAAGAAGCCTTTGACACCACTTCTAGTTTCCCAATGCCCCTTGATGTCAGATGATTGCAAGTGTAGTGCTTGAGCAATATCTTCAGGCTTTGGTTCTTTTTCCGTACCGTTGTAGGGTAGTTGATTAAGAATAGGAATTCTTAGGAGTTGAGGAAATTCCTCCAAAGTAGGCACCAATTGGTAGTCGGGGAATGTGAAACAGTGGTGAAGGGGGTCAAAGAATTGGAACAACACTTTCACCATGTCTGCTTCAATGTTGGTGTTGACTAGGCTGAGCAGTCTACCATGTCTTTCACTGAAGAGAGAACTTTCTGGAATTCTGGATGTAAGCTCCTTAAGTTGAGGAGGGATTCTCACAAGGTTGACTTGGATAGTTTTCCTGTGAAGAATTTCCATGACCTACAAAACAAGAACAAAGATGAAGATCCAAACCCTTGAAATGGTTAGTGGATGCATATGATGCTTTATGATGTTCATGATGTATGCACAAACATATGTACAAGCAAGTCACACAAAACCCTAGTTTGAGGCTTGCATGGGGTTTCATATGTAAGTACCCTCTTGAGTGTAGTTGGCTTAAAAACCTGTCTTATAAATAGTAACCGGGTTCTAAGGAGCTCAATATCATTGGATTATTTTCCATGTTCATTGTTTTGGTTTAGCCACTTAACTAGCGACCAAAATATTCCAAGAAAACAACCCTCACTGAGTGTAGTATCGAGTATCTACCAACTTCGGACTGCACCAAAGCCGGTCATCTTACTACCCCTAATAAAAGGCCAAGATGGTCAAGTAAGGTTCTAGGTCATTAGTGCTTAGTGACATCACTCAGCGGCCCCGTACTCTCCTTGATTGAACTCAAGAGTTACCGGTACTCACAAATATGTCGCACTAATATAGCTATTGCTTCAGCCGTGTTGGTATACCCCGCACAGTTTCCACAACGTATTGCTATCTATGAATGTTTCCCAAATCCGGGTGTAGGATTTCAAGCCCAAACAAGAGAACCAAAATGTAAAGCAATCAAAGCAAACAATTAGTCATGCAAAAGGGTGATCTAGGCCCTAAGGTTACTCCACTTTTTAAAAATGTCCCCAGCTGAGTCTCCAGTTCTGTGATACGGTGGGATAACTGACTTGAGGTTTTGCGTTTGTTTTCGTAAATGTTTCGGTTGAGCAAGAGTCGCCACTGACTTTTTATTTTATCCTAAGGAAAGGTTAAAAAGCACAGGAAAAACCTTTGAGATGTTTTCTTGGGTTCCGGGAGTAGATTATAGAAAGGGAAGGTATTAGCACCCTTTCTATCCATGGTTATCCATGGGCTCTTAGTTACTTGCTTAGATCACTTGCCTTTGCTTTTCAATTGTTTGAAATGGTGCTTTGTGTGTGTGGTTTTGAAAATGTTTTGAAAAAGATGCCTTGTCTAGGCAACCATTGTAACAATTCTTGTTTGAATGTTTTACAAAGGTGTGTGTCTTTTTGAAAAGATGTTTCAATGTTTTTTTTTGAAAGTTTGTTTTGAAGTTGTGTTGTGATGTGTGTTTTGAAAAATGGCAAGGATTGTTTTGCAAGATTGGTTAAGTAACCAAGAGCCATCTACCCTAAATTTCTCAAAGATCTTTCTCATGTTTTAACCCTTTTAACAGTGTTGTTTCACCATTGTATTTGGTGAACAACCTTGTGTTAGGATGTTAACGGGACGGGCGCGGTTCATCGTTTAGACCATAGAGGCAATAGTGCCAAGTATATTTGGCAATTTTCTTGAGGGACTTGATCATTTTTGTTTAGGCAACTTGATAGCGTCATCGAGGGACTATGATCATTTGATTTGTTTTTGTTTTGCCAAAGACACTTAACATGCAACCATGGCCCATTTTTGAAGGCAACAAGTGGAGTAACCCTAAGGGTGCAAGTGTGCATTGTGTTTGTTTTTCATGCATGTTTATCTTGAATTAGGTCAAGCTATTTGTTGGTTTTATTTGCATACAAACCCTAGGTCTATCATGGCATAATTGGAAAGCTTTTAAATGCTAAGCTATTACAACAATGATTATGGGGATGGGGGTACAAGTTTGAATTTGGGGGATATTTGACAAGGAATTAAATTCTAAGCTATTACATCCATATCGAATATACAAATATTTAATTGTAAAATATTTAAATAAATACAATAAATATGCAAAATGTATTATGCACAAAATGATTTTTTTATGTATGTGAAAGTATTTTTTTCAATGTGAAATATAAACAAAAATAAAAAGGTCAAATTTTGAATATTTTTGTCATTTAGGGCAAAACCCTAGTTTTTTTTTGAATAAATAGTATTTATTTATTAATTATATACAATATTTGTTAATTATATACAAAAATAAAAAGTATATTGTAAAAAAATTATTTTTGATGTCAAATATTAAATAGAAATAAAAATGTATTATTTCTATATTTTTGTCCTAAATATTTAATAAAATATGTATATATATATTTATATATATTTAATATGCTAAATAGGTACAAAAATAAAATATTAATTATTTACACAAAATGTATTTTTTCAGAAAATGTTTTCAAAATATAAACAAAAAAATAATAACTAAAAAATAAATATTTTTGTATTATTTTCTAGGGTTTTTAAATAAAAAGGAAATATATTTATTTACATGTATATGTTAAATAAAACAAATAAATGCCAAATAAATGCAAAAATGTGTGGAAAAATATTTTTGATGTTTTTTATGTTTGAACAAAAAATAATAAGTCAGAATCAAAAAGAAAAATGCAAAAATAATAAATATTTCACACAATGGGCCAGGGGGGTGCAAATGGAAAAAAGGTGTGCAAAGAGCAAAACAGACTCAGGCCCAGCCCAAGCCAACCCTTCTTCAATCTCCAGCTTCTGTTTGAAACAAAAACGCGCGCCTCTTTGATCAAACACCAACTCCTGATTCTTTGACTTTTAACAAAAACTCATAACACAAACAATGTAGAGCATCAAATCACGATTCCAAATATGTAAAAAACTTGACCTAACTCTAAGAAACCAGGGAGAATTTCTTCACCCCCAATTTCTGACCTAATTTTTCTTCAATGTTCATGGCTAAAATTCTCACAGCATGCATAATATAAATGAAAAGTGATCATATGTATGGCTTCAGGGCTATGAGTGAGACATGTTTCATTCACAAACCTAAGCCTAACTCTTCCTAGATTGAGAGATGGAAGTTCATAGATTACCTGTTTCAGCTTGACTCGAACAGAGCAATGTAGGTATCTTCAATGGAGTTTGAGCTCTGGTTGAGCTTGCCTGAAGTCCAAGGATGCTTCCCCAGCTCCTAGCTTGCTTTGAATCACTCTATATCGTGCTATGGAAGTTCACTTGCAAAACTGAAAAATGAAAATGGCAGATGAGGTTAGGGGTGCTACAGCTGGTGTTTAGGGCTTGGAATAGTTTCAATGGATGGTATGGAATGTGTTTGCAAGGTTTTTAGCCAAAGTGCACGAGTGGATTGAGTTTTGGACCTCAATCTGCAGCAGGTACCCTGTTTTGGCAACAAGATGGTGTTTTTGTGTATGAGGAGGTATGAGGGGTAGTTTAGTCGTGCCTTAGGTTAGTTGGGATGTATGGAAGATGAGAACAAAGTTTGTGTTTGGCTGTGTTGACAGGAAATGGAAGTTGACTTTAGTTTGTAAGGTTTCTTCAAATGTAAGCAAGAAAGTGTAAGTTGTCAATGCAGGCCTGTACCACCCTCTATGTATGCTGCATATCTTGCTCTTAAGACTTGTCACTTGTAGATTTGATTTGGCTTCAGAGATATGGCTCCATGCCTCTTGGATTTGGTATTTGACATAAAGCATAACTTTATCAAAATGGCAAATGTGCTTTTTCCAATTAAGGGTTAGTTTAGCATGTATTGTCCAAATGAAAAAAATAACACCTTAACACAATGGTTAGGCATTTAATTATGGTGTGTAAAACTGGTTTTGAGGCCTGCAAGCTAGCTTTGTACAAGCTGATTTGAAAATGCATGTTGTGATGAGCAAGCTTTGGCCATGAACAAGAATGAGTTTTGGCCAACTTTGCAAATTCGATTCTCTCTAACCACAAGGGTGTTTGAGAAGTTCTTGGACAATTTGGAAAGCTTGGAATGTGTAATACAATCCATATTTGTAATGCAAATTGAAACTCCAAGTGGAACCATGTGAAAAATGGCCAAGAAGTTGGACAAAAATCCTGCCTAGAATAGGGCAAAATTTCTCTAAGTTAAAAATGTTTTGCACCCTTGTTCCAAAAATCATAACTTGAGATACAAGCTTCCTTTGAGAAAACTTTGTGAATAAAAGTTGTAGATTTTGTAATGTACTAAAACTTTCATGTTTCAAGTTTTGTTTGAATCCATTTGCATCTTGGTGAAAAAATGGGACAAAGTTAGGAAAAAATAAGGAAATTTCATAACTTAGAAAATTTCTAAGTTATGAAATTTCTTCATTTTAAACCCTAATTTGCAATTTTGGGTTTCTTGATGAACAAGTTTCATAACTTGACATGTCTTGATGAAAAATGAATCTTGGCACTTGATTTTGACCAAAAAGTCAAAGTTTGACTTTTTAGTATACAGTCAAATTTTGATCAGTTGACTAGAAAATTCATCTGTCAATCCTGTGCATTTGAGATCTTTTGAACTTGTGGAATGGGTCAAGACAATTCCATTGAGTCCTTGAGTCCATATGTGAGATGATTTGCCATTGGTTAGGTTAAACAGTCAAAAATTGCCTTTGTACAGTCAAAACCCTAAAAATGACCATTTTGCCCTTTTGGTGATCTGATCAAATTTCTGGTGTAATTATGATCCAAACTTGACCAAATGGTTCATGTGAGTTCATTATGTTGATGTGGGTCAAATTTCATGAAGTTTGACTGTCAATTGGCCAAAGTTGACTTTTTCCCCAATACAACTGATTTCTAGGTCAACTGTCCAATTGACTGGGCAAAGGTTGGAATCAAGGCTTGAAACTTGGTATGGATAAACTTGTAAGCCCAACATAAAGCATGAAAGTCACTTTGGGCATTTTAGGTCAAAACATCTTTGTGCAAACTCAAACCCTAATTTGGGTCAACAATGCAAGGAGGGATCTTGAGCAGAGCAAACCCTAACTTGATCTTGAGCTCCAAGAGTCTTGTGATGAGAAAATGTTGATGAAATGAGAGGGAAAATTTTGGGGTACAACAGTTGCCCCTGTTCAATCTTCTTGAACCTGAAGAGTTAGATTGGCAAGTTTGCCTTTCGCGTCTCGAAGGTAAAAGGAGATTGGACACTAGAGTGCCCTTAAATTTGCACTCATCAAAACATAGGTGCGAGAATGGGCTTAAAGATGCCATTTGGAGATAGGCTTAAAGATTCCATCTGGAGGGGTGACAGAATCTTGTCGGGAATGGGCTTAAAGATGCCATCTGGAATGTATGTTGTAGGTGAAAGTAAAGAGTATCAGAAAGGTGTCCATATTTTGGAACATCTCTGAGCCGGGGGTCTGAATAAGCAATAGATTGACATCCGTGTTTGGAGAATCCGTGAACTATTTTCAGAAGTCTTAGCTTATCAATCTTATCCTGAAAAGGGTAAAATATTACCGAAACACAAAGTTATGTTGCATGAAATGTATGATGCAATGTATGCTATATCAATGTTTATGATATGAATGTAATGAATGCGCATGTAAGCTGATGAGCTGTCTTGCTGGGGGATAGATGAATCCTGGATAGCCAGAGATAATAGAATCTTGACTGTTGTCGGGGAAAGTGAATCCTTGACTGCTATAGGGGATTGGAAATCCTTTGATCATTGAAAAATGAGAAGTCCTGGGACCGCTGTTGGGGAATCATGAGCTTGGGTTGTATACCACCTTGAGAATGAGAATCTTCGTTCTGTTGGGAAGTATCAGGAACTCAGGTTATCTGTCACTTTGAGAATGAGGATCTTCATTCTGTTGGGGATATCAGGAATTTAGGTTGTATGCCGCTTTGAGAATGAGAATCTTCATTCTGTTGGGAATATCAAGAATTCAGGTTGTATGCCACTTTGAGAATGAGAATCTTCATTCTGTTGGGGTATCAGGAGGTTGGGTGTATGCCAATCTACTGGGGTTTCAAGGATGAGAGTCTTCATTCTGTTAAGGGTCAGAAATTGGGAGTATACCAATCTTCCGAGGTTTTAAGGATGAGAGTCTTCATTTTGTTAAGGGTCAGAAATTGGGAGTATACCAATCTTCTGAGGTTTTAAGGATGAGAGTCTTCATTATGTTAATGGTCAGAAATTGGGAGTATACCAATCTTCCGAGGTTTTAAGGATGAGAGTCTTCATTCTGTTAAGGGTCAGAAATTGGGAGTATACCAATCTTCCGAGGTTTTAAGAATGAGAGTCTTCATTCTGTTAATGGTTAGAAATTGGGAGTATACCAATCTTCCGAGGTTTTAAGGATGAAAGTCTTCATTCTTGAGAGAAATAGATTTTTAGGAGCTTCAGTTGTCCGTTATTCTGTCGGTGGTTGTAACTTCCAGCGGGTGATGAAGGAAATTTTGAATGACCTTGAATTCCAGCAGGTGATGAAGGAATTTTTGATGATGATCGTAACTTCCAGTAGGTGATGAAGGAAATTTTGAACGACCTTTCAACTTGAAATGTAATTTTGCTTTGGAGAATAAATCCTTGACAAATGTTGGGGAAATAAACCCGTAACCGAAGCTGGGGATTGAAAAATCCTTTGATTACTGAGGGTGAGAAATCCTTGTCGACTGTTGATTGCTTGGGGAACAAGATCTTCAATTGCTGAGGGATTTTAGGACCACTGCTGGGGATTGAAAATCCTTAGTGACCTGTGGGGAATGAGAATTCTGATGATCTCTACTGGGGAGTTCAGAATCTGGGAGGCTCATGCTGGAGGAGTAAGACTGAGAATCTTCAATCTAATGGGAAGTATCCCTGTGGGGAGAATGTTCACTAGTCTGGTTCCGCTGGGGACTGATAGTTGGAAGTTTTAGCTCCGCTTGGGATTAACAGTTTTGGCTCTACTGGGAATCTTGAAACTTAAATCTGAGGGGAATTAAGTTCTGGAAGGCTCTCTTGGCTGGGGAAATCAGCTTTGAGAAAGCTTTTGTTCTGCTAAGGATCCTGAAGTTTAACTCTGTTCGGGGAATTAAGCTCTGGATTTTAACTTTGTTGAGGAATTTGAGTTTAATTCCGCTGGGGATTTCTTCTGAAAGGGCATCAAGATATCTATCTGTACATTCAACCTATCAGCAATCATCTTTCTTGATTTGTAAGAAAATGATTATGTTCAAATGCATATGCCTATTTAACAAAACATTGGACGTTTCTCAAATAAAACATAAGTGTAAAAAGCAAAAGGAAGACAAAGCAAACTTCTGTATCTGGAAAAGTATTTGTATTAACTTTTTATGAGTATCTTTGTACAAAGGAGACAAACATCCTAGTAAGAGGATATTGCCGTAAAAAATTGAAAATTTTATACAAAAGAAAGATGGTTATGTGTAACAATTCCATGGGATCCCATTCTGTTATAGCCTTCACAACTCTGAATATCTTTTCCATTCAATGCTTCGTCCGCCAATGACTGGATTGATCAGAAGCTCGGAGCTTGTTGATAAAGAGATTGTTCTTTAAAGTGATCCGACGAGACATAGTCATACGCTTTAATTCCCTAACTTTTGCCTGGATCGCCCTTTCGGGTTTTCAATCCACCGGGAAACCCTTTTTTGCCCAAGCCGCCCTTTCGGGTTTTCAACTTGCCGGGTGTACAATTTTTTTTGTTTTATCCCTAATTTTTGCCTGAACCGCCCTTTCGGGTTTTCGGTTCACCGGGATGCCCATTTTTGCCCAAGTCGCCCTTTCGGGTTTTCAACTTGCCGGGTGTACAGATTTTTTTGTTTTATCCCTAATTTTTGCCTGAACCGCCCTTTCGGGTTTTCGGTTCACCGGGATGCCCATTTTTGCCCAAGTCGCCCTTTCGAGTTTTCGACTTGTCGGGTTGTTTTATGTGTAGTATCTTTTGACTATGTATGCGTTCGCAGGGTGTGGCAATTCATCGTCGTCCATGGTGGTCAGAATCATTGCACCACCGGAAAAGATACTCTTGATTACAAATGGTCCTTCGTAAGTAGGAGTCCATTTGCCCCTGGGATCACTTTGCGGCAAGATGATCCGCTTGATTACAAGATCTCCGACTTGATATACTTGACGTCTGACTTTCTTGTTGAAAGCCTTGATCATCCGTTTTTGGTATGTCTGCCCATGGCAAACAGTAGTGAGTCGCTTCTCATCGATCAAATTGAGTTGATCAAGTCGGGTCTGAATCCAATCGTCTTCACTCAAACCAGAGTCCTTCATAATCCTTAAGGAAGGAATCTGAACTTCCATGGGTAGGACAGCTTCCATGCCGTATACCAAAGAAAATGGGGTTGCCCCTGTTGAAGTACGTGTCGTGGTTCGGTATCCATGCAGAGCAAACGGTAACATCTCATGCCAGTCCTTGTAGGTGACTGTCATTTTATGAATGATCTTCTTGATGTTTTTGTTCGCAACTTCAACAGCACCGTTCATCTTCGGTCGGTAGGGAGATGAATTGTGATGATAAATCTTGAACTGTTCGCATAGATCGATGATCATAGTATTGTTCAGATTTGTACCGTTGTTTGTGATGATCCTGTCGGGGACACCATACCGACATATGAGGTTTTGCTTGATGAAGCGGGCAACCACATTTTTGGTAACAGAGGCTGTTGTACCCCAAAATTTTCCCTCCCATATCCTTCAAGATTTGCAAAGAGCATGCTTCAAAATCTCCCCAAGGGTTGCACAGTCCAATGGCCTCCTAACAGTCAAAAATTAGGGTTTTGTTTCTGGCAAAGAAGTTGAAGTTTCCAAGGGTCCAAACAAGTCCCACATGCCTATAAACATTGTCAAGCATCCTCATGTCAAGTTTCAAGACTCACAGCACAAAGTTGCACAGTCAAAAACCCTAATTGCTCAACAGTCAACTGCAGGGGTAAAATGGTCATTTGACAGTCAAAAGTCAAAATTTTTGGTCAACATCTTATTTTGAAGCCACAAACATCATTTGATCAATTCTTGATCATGATTCTCAAGGCATGGCTCAAAAAGTCTCAAGATGCAAAAGTTTCCATATTTGGACAGCTGAAAAAGTCAACTGCAAATTGACCAAGGCATAACTTCCACATGGTTTATCAGAAAAATTCCATCCAAAGCCCATTTTGAAGAGAATGACATTTCCCACAACTCCTCTTCACACTTCAAGTCCAAGAAATGCTCTCACAAAAAGTTATCAATCTCAACATTATAGGTCATTTTCAAAAGTCAACAAAAAGGCACTTTAAGTCAAAGACCATAACTTGAGATTGGTAAATCAAAATTACATGGGACCAAAGGAATTGGTTAGAGGACTTCAAGACCTTTCCAAAATGTCCAAGAACATGATTAAAGCTTAATAATTGAGCAAGATATGCCTTGTGGAAGTTGGGAAATTTTTGGGAATTCTGAAAAGTCAACTTTGCTTCAAATGCCTCAAAATTGCTAATGGGCCTCAATTTCTTCCAAGAATCATCACCTAAAAGCTATGCACGATCCATTGACCCAAAGGGGAGTTATTTTCTTATTTTTAATTTATTAATTGAATTTTTAAATCTATTAATTCATTTAATTAAAATTAAATATGAAAAAAATACTAAACAAATGTTTTGGAATCTTTTTGTGCAGCTAATAGGCTCCTTATTCACTCAAGATTTCGTGCACATCAAAAAAGACAAGAATCATTCATGGTTTGGCATATTTGGCATGAAAAAAAGATTGAAAAAATCATGGAAGATCACAAATTGAAAAGCATTGATTAAATGGATTTTGGACTTGTTTTGTAAACCTAATTCATTGACATATACATATACATCACAACCCTAATCAAAAGAGGGGGCAAGCTGCGCTGAGGATAGAGAATCAAACTTGCATTTTTCTTAAAAAAGCTCAAAACTGTTTTCATAGTTTCAGTGTGTTGCAAGGCCTAAAAAGGATTCCAATAGCTTGCTTACAGATCCAGGAAGCTTTCTGAATCAAAATCACGTCCTCTAACCTCAAGAATTGGTTTTCATAAGCTTGAAATTGGGGACTTTTGCATATGGAAAAATTAGACAGCAAGACCTATACCATTGAAATCGTGACATTCCAACGAATCCAAAACACTCATCGCGCCTTTTTTATGATTGTTCAATTTCTATTCCTATTTTTTTGTTGTTTCAGATTGTGGGGGTTTAAAACCCCCGCTATCTAGCTTGTATTTTCAGGTAAAACGAAGGACGATGGGGAAGACGCTGGCGTGGCTTGGCATGATTGGTATATTTGAAACTTAGCGCGTTTTTTATTTGGTTCCAGAATAATTGCACGTTTCATATATATTATTTCTATCTTATTATATATCAAAACTAACGCGCTGGCTCAGTTGGTGGAAAGGAGTGGTTGCAAGCAATGGGACCTGGGTTCGAATCCCAGGTCCCCCATATTTCTCTATGTTTTTCATATTTACATGTTCAGGTGATCATCACACCCAGGGGAGTACCATACAGCTTCACCCTCTAGCTTGCCACGCGCCCAGAGACTCCATCCAACGGCCAAGATGTCCAGATCACCATATGCATTGGTCAACAGCTCCATACACAATCAGAAAAGTCAATGTGGCCAGCCTCCTAATGGGCCCAAATTGCTTACCATTGACCTCCAAATTGGGTCAACCCCCCCCCCCCCCCCCCCCCCCATGTTTGCTTTTTTTTCTCTTTTTATTCTTTTCATATTTTTTAATTATGTTAATTGTTTTATTTAAATCCATAAAAATTAATTTTCATAAAATACAAAAAATCAGAAAATCATAAAAAATAAAAATATGTTTTATTTAATATTATTTTGTAAATAAATTTCATAATCAATTTAGTTTAATTTTAGGTTTTAACTTTAATGCTTTTTTTTCTCAAATAATAAAAAACATAAAAATAAGTCTTAGCATTTTATTCTTTTTCTTAATAAATAATCTTTTTTTATCACTATTAATTATTTTTGTAGATAACTTATAATTAAATAATTAGTAAATTAGGTCAAACTTGAATTTATTTCTTTAATAATTAAAAATGCTTAGAATTAGGGTTTTGATTCCAATTAATTTTCTTCATTTCTATTAAATACAAAAATATCAAAAAATAAGTTCTTTCCTTTGTTTAATTTAATTAATTTATGATTTCGATTTAATTTCTTTAAAAGGGTCCAACGCCCTCGCACCTTCGAATATAATTTCTCTTCGCGCGTTTATTTTATTTTTCTTTGTGAAATTTATGTACTTACCTCAAAGCCTTGTAATAGATAATTAGGACATTTACTTTCCGCATTTTATATTATTCAAATCGGGTCTTGGTTTAATTTGGCGATGTAGACCCGCGCCTTGTAATAGCGTAGGACCTTTATTTTTTCCGCATTTTAATTTCCGCACCTCTTAATTGCTAACTATCACATGAAAGAATGCATGTCCAAATAAAATCAGAGCGTAGAACACTCAATGCGTGATCAAGACAAATAATAGCTGAAAATGACACACAATTCACACACCACTCCTAGGGTACGCCTCATTGTTGCCTTGCCCCTCGAAACGTGGTCGTCGAGTAGAGGACGTTTTAGTAAGTCCTCATGTCCATGAACATGGCATGGGGGTAGCTTCTAAGGTGTCTTCCTATTGCTTTGGTGACTACACTGTCCCTAATCCTCGAATTGACCCGAACACCTTCAACGGTGGTGCTACCTACCTCTCAATGGTGGGATGGCACTACCTCAAGGACATTTACACAGACTAATTCCTTAGGGTAGGTAGATGACTCGTAGATACTTGCTCTAATTCAAAACAAATCAAAAAAACTTATTTTCACACCGACACTTTGCAAAAAGCTTTCAAAACAACTTTTCAAACACTCTTGAGGACTGATACAAGAGTCGATCTGAAACTTTCAAAGAAACTTTTTCAAACCCACTCACACTTTGAAAAGCAAACATCATTTTGAAAACACAATGAGCAAGTATCTAAGAGCCCATGGATAACCATGGATAGAAAGGGTGCTAACACCTTCCCTTTCTATAAATCTACCTCCCGAACCGAGAACTAATCTCAATAAGGAATTTTTCTGTGCTTTTGTCCTTTCCATATTGGAGAAAATAAAAGACGGTGGCGACTCTTGCTTCCGTGACATTTCGCGAACCAGCGTTAAACAGTCAGTTCCAGATCCACCGATCACAGAACTGGCGACTCTGCTGGGGAATCTTATAAACTGAGGTGTACCTTAGGATAGTTCATAAACTGTGTTTTCAATTGCTTTGACTTGTTTGCTTTAAATTGTGGGACTGTCTTGGGAGTTCTATAGATCCTAACCCGGATCTGGGGATACCCTGTTTAGGTAGCATAAGCTATGAGGGACCTGTCCGGCGTAGACCGACATGGGTGAAGCAGTGGCTACGTTGGTGTGGCACCTTGGTCTGTACCGATATCCCTTGTGTTGCAACGAGGAGAATATGGGTCTTCTGAGGAGTCATTAAGCACCAACCGACCTTAGAACCTTAAATGACCCAACTTGGCCAATAGAACAGTAGCAGTATGCTACGCCCATTGAGGCTAAACTCTCGTGATGGTTCTGGCCGCAAGAAAAGATTGCGATGCTGGAGTTATGACCGATTGAGGGTAGTCAGTGATATTGGGATCCTCTAGAACCCGGTTACTTCTGATAGGACAGGTCTTAACCAACAAACTGAAAGAGGGTAATACCTAGACCCCATGCTGGCCTAAACTCTAAGGGTTTCTCTTATGTGACTTGTGTGCCTTCCAACTTGACTATTTGCATACTTGTTATCTGACACTTGAGTTCCTTGCAGGTTTTGTTTATAGTCCTTAATTGGGACTCATAACAGGGTTTACTAAGTTTCTTGCAGGTTTTGTTTATAGTCCTTAATTGGAACTCATAACAGGGTTTACTGAATTTCTTGCAGGTTTTGTTTACAGTCCTTAACTGGGACTCATAACAGGGTTTACCTACATTACCCCATGCATAGCATAACATCATACCATTGCATACCCCTACATAAAGACTAATTCATTTCAAGGACCTCAAAGGTTTTGTGATACAGGTCATGATGAACCAACATGTCTAGCAAGGGGCAAAGGGGATTTATTTTCCTCTAGCCAAGGTTGTCAGGGGCTATGACCCACTGGATATGGTGAGCCTTTGACCCTTGAAGAAGGACTCTCAACAACATGAAGTTCCCTCATCAAGCTACCAAGTTCTAACAATATTTCTTGTTTATCCTGCGAGATCCTTGGAAACATTGCATGCATATCAAACATATCATTGCATTACAGGTACTCTCTTCTGCAGGTCACTTACCCCTTTTCGCTGTTTATTTCAGCAATGGCTTCCCAACAAGATAATCAAGGTCTTCAGGCTCAAGAGATTCAGTTCAGGGAGATCTTTTTAAGCCTATCCAAGGGGCAGAAAGAGCTGAGAACACTCCTCACGGAGACTTTGGTCAGGAACAGTGCTGAGGACGACAAGGACGAACGGCTGAAACGTCTACAAGCTGAGGTAGACACATTGAAAACCCAGATGCTGGGGCAAAGGGCTCTCATCCAAAGTTTAGCTCAGGAGCAAGGAGAGCTGAGAGCCCTGATCAGTCAGTTTCATCAAGACATGAAGCAACCAGCCCAAATCAGGGATCAAGTCATTAATCAACTTCCAAGAAGTCAAAGGTTTGGGCCTCTCCAAGCTGCTACTACTTCACAGGTCCAACAACGACCTCGCCAAGAACAACGGATTGATCAGAGCAAGCCAGACAAGCCTAAAAGGCAGTTCACCAAGCTCAACGTGTCACCATCTCAAGCTTTACAACAATTGTTGAGGTTGAATCTGGTGACGTTAAGGGACCCTCCTAAGAATCTCAACACAGCCTCCCCAAAATACAATTCTAAGGAAAGATGTGCATACCACTCTGGCAGTCCAGGCCATGACACCGACGACTGCTGGGCTCTGAAGAATAAGATCCAAGACCTGATTGAGGAAGGAGCTGTGGATTTCACCCAGATGGGCCAGGCTGAATGCTCCTGCCATCCCTATCGGATTCACCAGTTGAAGTAACAAGCCCTGAGATGAAAAGACTTTTGTTCATTAGGATTTTCAAGTTGTAATTTTCTTTTGTTCAAACATTTACTCGTGTTAAACGTTGTTATTTCATTAATGCATCGCATATGTCTGTTTTGAAGCAATATATTCGTATTCACTATATGCAAATTATTCTCATATTTTTTCTGATGATCAACACTCGATCAATAATGCTAAGCCCCTTGAGGGAGGATGACGAAAACGATACCACAATCCTTACAGTATGCTTTTGAACAGACCCCGCTGATGAGGTACATGCATTGTTTCAATTCCTAAACACTGGAGTTATAAGGAAGATAATCCCTCGTCAACCCCTCTGAGCCGAAGAAGTGGGAGTTTTTCTTTTCGAAATTTAAAACCCTTAATCATAACCTGGGGCAGGGTAGTTCTCTCAGTTGATCCAAGTGCATAACGAATGGCACCAAAGAGGTCCTTACAAAACAAAAGACCGCGATGGTTCCGAATAATCATAAGGACAGACAGTCATTATCTCAAAAGAAGTAAAAGCCCGTCAAGTCAAAACCTACGAAGGAGACTTACAAAACTGGGGCATCCCGCTGACTGTAATCACAAAAGAAACAGTTCAGGCAAAATTTAGGGATAGTAAAATCAAAAAGAAAGAGGTCCTACAAACCCTCAACAAAAAGGAAATGACTGCCTAATCAAAATAAATCGTCAGTATCCGAACCATCACTGGTATATCAAAGCAAAGACACAACAAGGTCTAACGCACGATTAGCTGAGTTTAGGATTGAAGAACATCACGAAGAGCGGGTGGGTACAAATAAAATGTGAGCCTTTATCCTTTGTTTCTTAAATCGTGAACCAGGCTACGTTATAACCCTCAAAAGTCCTAGCTGAAGCATGGTTTAGTTCGAAAGCATACTGTTACCAAAGGTATCCCGACTCCTTAAGGTTTGCGATAAAATAACGAGTTGACATCACAATTTACAAAATTCACTTGTTTTTTATGAAAAAATGCATTTTCAAAATCTTCAAGACAGACATAAGCTTTGCATTCTTAAGATAACATTGTTTGCATATGATTATTTGTTTGAACATCATAGAAATTCGCACGACGAATGCCTAATGAACAGAAGCACTTCCAATCAAGGGGCATGGCATGATCATGGTCCGTCATCTGGGGCAGTCCAGTCAAGATTCGGGGAATCTCTCAGAGGCCAAATAGCTTGGGGCAAATCTCTGCCTGAGTCACTTGGGGCATTCCAGCAACGAATCTTGCACGATCAGATATCTTCTGGTAACATGGCAACACAAGCAGCCAGGGGCACCTCCCTGCATTCTAAGAGCATGGACATAGTCGAAAAAATACTACGCACGATCAAAGACCCGCTAGGTTGACATACCTAGGCAAAAAAATTAGGGCTTCCCGACGAACCAAAAGGGTTCGGGAAAAAATAAGGGATGAAAAAGAAAAATTTGTACACCCGGCAAGTCGAAAACCTGAAAAGGCGGCTTGGGAAAAAATGGGTATCCCGGTGGACTGAAAACCCGAAAGGGCAGTCCAGGCAAAAGTTAGGGATCAAGGGCGTACGACTATGTCCCGACATCTCGTCACTTGCCTACCAAAGGGAAGATTTGTCAATCGGCAGTCATCCAACACCTCCACAAGGTATCTTTTCCCCTCACCTCAGAAACAGGGGCAATAATGAGTCTTCCATGCGATCCAGTTGCTTTGTCAACCAAAGTACCAAGGAAAGGTTAATACAAAGATGATTACCATCTACCTTTACAAATTCCAGATCAACATTGGTAACAAGCCAAGGAAAATCAGTGGACGACTGATCATGGGTTAATATCCGAAACCAAACAGGACAATCATCCACTTGATCATCATCAGGAAACCCTACACCGGTTCCTTCTCAACTTTCAGACAAAGTCTTACACGGACTCATCCACAGGCAACCCTACACCGGTTCCTTTTCTTTCAGAAAAAGTCTTACACGGACTTATTATCAAAGTAACCCTACACCGGTTTCCTTCTCAATTTTCAGACGAAGTCTTACACCGACTCACCCTCCATAAGTAACCTTACCCCGGTTCCTCCAGAAGTCTTACACGGACTTACCTCAAAGATAACCTTACCCCGGTTCATCAAGAAGTTTTACACGAGCTTACCCTGCAGTAACCTTACCCCGGTTCCTCCAGAAGTCTTACACGGACTTATCCCAAAGTAACCTTACCCCGGTTCCTCCTTGTTGTACCCCAAAATTTTCCCTCCCATATTCTTCAAAATTTGCCAAGTTAAAGCTTCAAGATCCCCCAAGGGTTGCACAGTGTAAGAGCCTCCTGAACAGTCAAAATTAGGGTTTTGATCCTGGTCAAGAAAATGAAGTTTCCAAGGGTCCAATCAAGTCCCACATGCCTATAAACATGGTCAAGCATCCTCATACAAAGTTTCAGGACTTTCAGCACAAAATTGCACAGTCAAAACCCTAATTGCACTACAGTCAACTGTAGGGGTAAAATGGTCATTTGACAGTCAAAAGTTCAAATTTTTGGTCAACATCTTATTTTGAAGCCACAAACATCATTTGATCAATGCTTGATCATGATTCTCAAAGCTTGGCTCAAAAATCATCAAGATGCAAAAGTTTCCTTATTTGGACAGTTGGAAAAGTCAACTGTAAATTGACCAGGGCATAACTTTCACATGGATTATCAGAAAAATCCCATCCAAAGCTCATTGTGAAGAGAAAGACATTTCCTACAACTCCTCTTCACACTCCAAGTCCAAGAAATGCTCTCACAAAAAGTTATCAATCTCAACATTATAGGTCATTTTCAAAAGTCAACAAAAAGGGACTTTAAGTCAAAGGCCATAACTTGAGATTGGTAAATCAAAATGACATGGGACCAAAGCATTGGTTATAGGACTCAAATACCTTTCCAAAATGTCCAAGAACATGAGCAAAGCTTAAAAATTGAGCAAGTTATGCCTTGTGGAAGTTGGGAAATTTTTGGATATTTTGAAAAGTCAACATTGCTTCAAATGACCTAAAATTGCTAATGGGCTTCTTTTTCTTCCACAATTCATTATCCAAAGCATGCACACGACCATTTGGCCCAAAGGGAAGTTTTTTATTATTTTTATTTATTTATTTGAATTTTTTATTACAATTAATTCATTTAAACTAAATAAAATATGAAAAAATACTAAACTAATGAAATCAAATCCTTTTGTGCAGAAAATACTCTCATTGGACACTCAAGATTCGTGCATAATCATTTTTGGAAGGTTTTGTCATGATTTGATAGCAAAAGCATGTGAAAAAGATTTGAAAATCATGGTTTAAAATTCAAATATCATATTCATTAATTCATGGATTTTGATCAAGTTTTTTAACCCTAATCACTCTCCTATACATACACAAGCAAGACCTAATCCTCCTAACCAAAAAAAGCTGCACCAGACATAGAAAAGAAAACTTGAGTTTTTGGTGAAAAAACTCAAATCTGAAAACCAGGTTAGAGGACGATTCAAGGCCAAGTAATTGTTCCATTAGCTTCCTGAGGCGTCAAGGGAAGTTTTCCAATCAAAATCAATCATCCCAACACCCAGAATTGGTATACAGAAATCAAGTTTTCTCACTTTTTTTTCAGAATCGTGTTTTGAGATTTAAACATTTTCATTGCATAATTTTAATGGATTCTTACTAAATGATGCATTCTGAAACTAACCACATGGATTAATTGCGTTTTTATACACTGTATGCGAATATACCATTGTTGCTTTTTAGGGTTCTTAAGTTTTCAAATTAGGGGTTCTTGAATATGGAAAAATTGGAGCTTGAAACCTAGACCATCCAACTCAGTGCGCTTGGACGAAGAGAATGAGACCATCGCGCCTAATTTATGAAGCCCCAGGGGCTATTCGCTATTTTTCAGAAAGGCACCTTTTGGAACATTTAGAAAACCGTTGCTAATGATGTTTTGTTTCAGAAAAATAAAGGCCAAGCGAAGGAGATGATGAAGTGGCAAAACATGATAGGGCCATTTGAAATTTCGCGCTGGAATTCAACTAATCATTGTTTGTATTTTATATTGTTTATCTTTTAATATATATACAAAGCGCGTTAGGTGGTCCAGTGGCAAGCAGGTGTAGTGGTGACCTTCAGGACCTGGGTTCGATCCCAGGTCCCCACCCCTTTCCAATATTGTTTTTTCAAGTATTATCCCACGCAGGTTCAATACAAGGTTCCATCATGCGCCCCTCAATCCAACGCGCCACATGTCCAATTGCGCTCAATCAAGGGACAGGATCTGTGGAATATGGTGAACTCTAGTCAATGCTCCCACACGCTGCCTGAAAAAGTCAACAAGGCCTCCAGTAATGGGCCAGAATCACTGGGCTGTACCTCACAACTGGGGACAACACCCCCCTGAGGTTTGCAATATTTTTCTTTTTTATTCTTTTTTTATTTTTCAATTATTATTCTTTTTAATTAATTCTGTTAATTTAATATTTTCATAATATATAAAAAAGGCACATAAAAAATCAGAAAAGATGAAAAAAAAAAAAAAATTTATTTTAGTATTTTTGTAAATAAATTGCATTAATTAAATTTAGTTATTAAATTAGGTTTAATTGTAATATTTTCATAATAAAAATCTAAAATTGGTAGAATTAGGGTTTAATTAATTTTTTATCCTTTTTTATTTTCTTTCATAATAATTAAATATTTACTATTACTTATTTTTGTAATTAAGTTGCATGTAAAATAATTAGGGTTAATTTTAGGTTAAACTTTCATATGTTTTCATAATAAAATAAAAATTGTAGAATTAGGTTTAATTGCATTAAAATCATAAAATACCAAAAACAATTTCTTTCCTTTTTTTAATTAATTAATTTCATCATTTAATTTAATTTAATTAAAAAGGGTCCAACGCCCTCGTTTTTAATTCTTATTTAATTCGCGTGTTTATTTCTTTCTCGTGTAATATTTATGTACCTCTCCCAAAGCCGTGTAATTAATTTCTCGCGCTTTACTTTTCTTTTAATTCTTTATTTTTCTGTCAAATCGGGTTCTGGAAATTTTGGCGATGTGGACCCGCGCCTTTTGTAATAGCTTTAGAATTTTTACTTCTCGCAATTTTTAACTGTTAATTAAGGCATGCAAGAATGAATGGCCTAAAATAAAAACAAACGATAGATCACTTTGACATGAACAAGATAAAATATCTGAATCTGACACACAAATCACACACCACCCCTAGGGTACGCCTCACTGTTGCCTTGCCTCGAAAGGTGATCGTCGAGTAGAGGATGTCTTAGTAAGTCCTCATGATCCGGGAACCTGGCATGAGGGTAGCTTCTAAGGTGTCTTCCCATTGCTCTGGTGATCACCATGTCCCGAACCTCGAATTGACCCGAACACCTCCAACGGTGGTGCTACCTACCTCTCAATGGTGGGATGGCACTACTTTAAGGACATTTACACAGACGAATTCCTTAGGGTAGGTAGACGACTCTAGATACTTGCTCTAATTTCAAAACAAATTCAAAAATACTTTTCACACCGACACCTTTTCAAAAAGCTTTCGAAAGCATTTTTCAAACACTCTTGAGGACCGATACAAGAGTCGAACTGAAATTTTCAAAGAAACTTTTTAAAACCCACAGTTGAAAAGCAAACAAACCATTTTTGAAAACACAAGTGAGCAAGTATCTAAGAGCCCATGGATAACCATGGATAGAAAGGGTGCTAACACCTTCCCTTTCTATAATCTACCTCCCGAACCGAGAGCAATCTCTATAAGGAATTTTTCTGTGCTTTTGTCCTTTCCATTTGGAGAAAATAAAAGACGGTGGCGACTCTTGCTTCCGCGACATTTCGCGAACCAGCGTTAAACAGTCAGTTCCAGATCCACCGATCACAGAACTGGCGACTCTGCTGGGGAATTAACTTAAAGTGAGGTGTACCTTAGGACTAGTTCTTAACTGTGTTTTCAATTGCTTTCCTTGTTTGCTTTATTATTGTGGGACTGTCTTGGGAGTTCTATAGATCCTAACCCGGATATGGGGATACCTTCTTAGAAAGTAGCAACAAGGCTGTGAGGGAACTGTGCGGGGTATACCGACATGGTTGAAACAGTCTGCTACGTTGATGTGGCACTTTGGTGTGTACCGGTAACCCTTGAGTTCAGTCAAGGAGAGTACGGGGCCTCCGCGTGGTGTCGTGAAGCATCAACAGACCTTAGGAACCTTAATTGAACTATCTTGGCCTCTTTAGGGTAGTGAGATAATTGACTTTGGTGCAGTCCGAGGTTGGTTGATACTCGATACTACACTCAATTGAGGGTTGCTTTCCTGGAATATTTCGGTCGCCAATTCAGTGGCTAAATCGAAATGATGAACAATGAAAGCAATCCCGTGATATTGGGACCCTTAGAACCCGGTTACTTCTAAAAGGACAGGATGAACCCACCAACTTCAAGAGGGTACTACCCAGACCCCATGCTGGCCTTAAACCCTAAGGGCTTGTCTTGTGTGCCTTGTGTGCCTTATATGTTTGTCTTTGTAAATATCTGTGGTGTGTTTAATCATAGCATCATGACATCATCCAGCATCATATGCATTGACTAACCATTTCAGGGGTTCGAATCTTCATCTTTGTTCTTGTTTTGTAGGACATGGAAACTGTTCGTAGAAAGACAATTCAAATCAGCCTTGTAAGGGTCCCTCCTCAGCTTAAGGAGCTTATATCCAGGATTCCCGAGAACTCATCATTCAGTGAAAGACATGGAAGTCTCATCAGCTTGGTCAACACCAACATTGAGGAAGATATGATAAAGGTCCTGTTCCAGTTCTTTGACCCTCTGCATCACTATTTCACCTTCTTGGACTATCAGTTGGTACCTACATTGGAGGAGTTCTCCCGGCTCCTGAAGATCCATATCCTTGATCAACTACCCTACAACGGTACGGAAAAGGAACCTAAGCTTGAAGAGATTGCTAAAGCCTTGCACCTACAGTCATCTGACCTCAAGGGACATTGGGAAGTTAGAAGTGGTATCAAAGGGTTCTTAGCCAGGTTTCTGTTTGAAAAGGCCCATGAATGTTGGAACTCCCTTGATTTGCAAGCTTTTGAAGAAGTGGTGGCCCTCCTTGTCTATGGTTTGGTGTTGTTCCCTAATCCAGATCAGCTTATTGATATCAGTGCTGTCCAGATCTTTATGTCCAGGAATCCTATACCTACGTTGTTGGGGGACATCCTTCACTCATGTTACACTTGAACCATGAGAAAAAGAGGTGTCCTTATGTGTTGCACTCCTCTCCTGGGAAGGTGGTTTATTTCGCACCTTCCACAATCGGTTTTGAAGGATGAGCGGGGTTTGAGATGGTCACAACGGTTGATGACTCTTACACATGCAGATATACATTGGTGCCCTAGGTCCAGAGAAGATGTCACTATCATTAATCGTTGCGGGGAGTACCCTAATGTTCCTTTACTTGGAATCAGAGGAGGTATTACTTACAACCCATGCCTGGCTTGGAGACAGTTTGGTTATGCTCGGAGGGATGGTCCTCATGACATGTTAATTCTTGACATAGTTTTTGACTTCGACAACGATACTCAAGGACTTCGCCAGAGATTTATCAGAGCTTGGAGGATGCCAAGTAGGATAGACAGTAAGACACTGGGACACAGGAACTCTATCCCGTTGGAACCTTATCTCAAGTGGGTACGCGCCCGCTCCCAGAAGTTGGTAATGCCTTATCCTCATATGCTCCCTGTGATCAAAGAGCCAGTCTTGGAAGGAGAAGTGTCCTACACTATTCAGCACCCTGATATGCCCACATCCTGGGAAGAGATGCAGAAGAGCTGGATCCAGCTTAAGGAAGAACGAAATTCTCTTGAGACTAGTCTATATGCCAGTGAAAAGAAGGTCTTGGAGCTCACCCGCCTGTTGCATGAGGAGAGGAATCTCAACACTTACATAGCTCCAAAGAGGATGCGCAGTGTATTTTGGGATTGATTTACTTTTGTAATTTATGCCCATGAGGCTTCGATGTACTGAACAGTTATTTCCTTAATGATAACGTGTGTTCTTTTTGTCTACAACAAATTTGAACTTTCGAACCCTTGAATGCATTGCATAAACACATATCATTCATCATGTGCATAGCAGGTTTTTCCTCTTTTCAGGTTGCTTACCGTTCTTCGCTGTTTATTTCAGCATCATGAATCCTGACTCATCATCAACTGAGATGTCCATCAAGGCTCTTCAGGCGCAGAATGCGCAATTTCAGGAACTAATCATGGGTTTGGCTCAGGGCCTAGAAGAGCTGAAGGCTCTGCTCTTGAAGAAGGAAAAGAAGAAGAAGAGAAGAACTGTTCTGTTTAGCTCGGGCCGAAGGTTTGGCAACACTTTGCAGAATGAAGAGGCTGGTTCTTCCATTAGCAAGAGTACTCCTTAAGCAGAAAAAGGTCCTAGTCCGGTAGTCTCTGACAACGAGACTGATTTTGATGAAGAGCAGTATCCTCCTGTAGAAGACAGATACAAGCAGTTGGAGGACAGGCTGAATGCTATGGAAATACAACAGGTACCTGGGCTGGATTTTGGAGATCTGGGTTTGTCTACTGGTGTGATTATTCCTCATAAGTTCAAAGCACCATCTTTCACTAAGTACGACGGGGCGTCTTGTCCCAAGCTACATCTCAGGTCCTATGTTCGGAAAATTCAACCGTACTCAGCGGATAAGAATTTGTGGATCCACTTCTTCCAGGAGAGTCTTTCAGGGACTCATCTCGAATGGTTCTATCAGCTGGATGGGACCAAGGTTCGTAACTGGGAGGAGTTGGCTACTGCTTTCTATAAGCAATATCAATATAATGCCGACCTTGCCCCTACGCGTACCCAACTCCAGGGTATGTCGTTAGGTTCAAGTGAAGGTTTTAAGGAGTACGCTCAGAAGTGGAGGGATCTGGCTGGCAGGGTGCAGCCTCCGTTGACTGATCGGGAGTTGGTAGACATGTTCTTGGGGACCCTATCTGGGCCATTTTTCAACCATCTTATCGGGAATTCGTCTGTAGGGTTCACTGATCTGATTCTGACTGGAGAGAGAATTGAGGCCGGGTTGAAGTCTGGTAAGATTCCAAAGGGTACATCTATAGGTTCAGAGAAGAAACCCTTCAAAAAAGAGGCCAGTGTGGTGTATGGGCCTAGAAGGCAAGACAAACCAGAGCGCCGCCAATCTGTCAACGCATTGGTAATTGCGAAGCCTGCAGCTGCTCCTCGGCAAGCTAACCAACCAAGGGCTGAGAGACCCAGAAGGGAATTCACCCGTTTGAGTATGACCTTGTCGTAGATCTTACCACAGTTGCTCTCAACCAACTTAGTAACCGTCAGAGAGGCTCCGAAGTTTGCAAATACTACATCTCCTAAATACAACCCAAATGCCCGCTGTGCTTATCACTCCGATAGCCCGAAGCATGCCACTGATGACTGTTGGGCATTAAGGAATAAGGTGCAAGACCTTATCGACGCGAAGGAGATACAGTTTGAAGCGCCTGAGAGGCCGAATGTGGTTATTGCTCCTATGCCTTAGCATGGGGTAAATGCTGTTGATGAAGAAATGTACGCTATTTCTGTGGATGATCTGGCTACTCCTTTAATGACCGTCAAGAAGAACCTACTGCTGGCCGGTTTATTTCCGGGTTGCAGTGAGGGTTGCCTGTTCTGTGCTGTTTCCCTATCTAGTTGTCCCTTGCTGAGGTTAGGCATCCAAAGCCTAATGGATAGTAAGGAGATTCTGTTTAAGAAGTCTGCTGTTCAGCTGGTTCCGGTAGAAGAAGTTTCTGTGGTTACCATCTTCAATAATCCGATCAAGGCTCTCCTGAAGAAGCCTGTTCAAATCATGACTGTCGCACCTGTGGTTATCACTGTTCCGGGGCCTCTTCCCTACGTATCTGATAAAGCTGTCCCCTGGCATTATGGGGCAGACGTATATGTGAACGGAATTAAACAAGAATTCAACACTGGCGCCAGTATCTGTGATATCACTGGCCCAGCCAAGGTTACCCGCAGTGGCAGGCTCTTCTCGCCTGACATTGCACCGCCTGCTATCCGAAGACCACTCCTCATAACACCTACAAATGTACCTGTTCCTGTTGCTGATCAAGTTGTTTCCCCTGCTGCCGAGTCATCCAATGCTCGGGGCAAAGGGATTGAAGTTGAGCCTGCCCGGATGGAGGCACCGATACCTGTAACTGCTGAAGCCTCCCAACAAGAAATGGAAGAGATTCTAAAGATAATAAAGAAGAGTGACTTCAATGTTGTGGAACAGCTGGGGCACACGCCCTCCAAGATCTCCATGCTCTCTTTATTGCTGTGCTCCGAGGCCCATGCTAAGGCCTTGATCTCGTTCCTCAAGACGGCCCATGTGCCACAGGAGACATCTGTAGTCCAGTTCACTGACTGCGTAGCAAATCTGACAGCAGACAATGGCTTGGGTTTCTCAGATGCTGACCTGACTGCAAAAGGAAGAGACCATAATGATGCCCTGCATGTCTCTATCGAATGCAGGGGCACTACCCTGGCACATATGTTGGTGGATACTGGTTCGTCCTTGAACGTGCTACCCAAGAAGGCTTTAGACCGTTTGGATTGTGAAGGCCTGGAATTAAAACCCAGCAATATCATCGTCAGGGCCTTTGACGGTTCAAAAAGGATAGTTCATGGAGAGGTTGACATTCCTATTCGCGTGGGCTCTCAGGTGTTTGACTCTACTTTTTATGTGATGGATATCCGTCCATCATATTCTTGTCTACTGGGTCGACCTTGGATACATAAGGCTGGGGCAGTGACCTCTACCTTGCACCAGAAGCTGAAGTACCCTGTCAGAGGGAAGATCGTCACTGTGCAGGGAGAGGAGGAGTATATGGTAAGCCATCTGAATTCCTTCAGATACATTGAGATGGATGGGGAGTTTATTGAAACCCCCTTTCAGCATTTCGAGGAGGTGCTTCCAATTTCAGCGGCAGCGGAAACAGCGGTAGAAGTGAATGTTCCTTTGAAGATGGCTTCCCTGAAGGACACCCAAGCTGTGGTTCAAAAAGGTGAATGTGCTAACTGGGGCAGGCTTCCCGACTTTACACAGAAAACTGACAAATTTGGGCTGGGTTTTACTGCAGAGGGTCAGAAAGCTATGCGGAAGGCGAAGATCAGAAGACCTCCTGTTTTCATTACAAATCCAGGAGTGAATGCTGTTGGGGAGGACAATGAAATGGATGAAGCAGAGTTCAATAGCTGGATCTACCCGACGACCAAAGGCGGATTGACCAATTGGATTGCTAAGGACCATACTCCTGTTACCTTTGTTACGCAGTAATAAATTTCTTTGTTTCGTTATTTGTAATAAACAATAAATAAACTCTATGGCCCGGTGTCTTACCCGAGGCACCGTGGTTCTATTTGTGAGGGCATATAAATTGTCATTTCATATATCATAAATGAAAATCTTGGACGTTTTCTCGCATTGCAAATCTTATGCTCCTTTTCTGTCTTTCCTTCCTTTACATATATTTCAAAACAGCTGTATTTACACACACACTCACTCATACAGGTTTCAATCCACTCTGGATCTCACTGATAACGACTCTGCTACTGCCAATTATGACTTCGAAAATCCGATCAACTTAGCCGAAGACGAAGGTGAAGATGATTGCGAAGTGCCTGGCGAGCTTGCAAGACTGTTGCTTCAGGAAGAGAGGGCAATTCAACCACACGAAGAGCCAGTGGAAATAATAAACTTAGGTACTGAAGAAGACAGGAAAGAGGTAAAGATTGGTGCCAACCTAGAGCTCAGCGTGAAGCAACGGTTGACTCAGATGCTGCATGATTATATGGAGATCTTTGCCTGGTCCTACGAAGACATGCCCGAGTTGGATACCGATATTGTGGTCCATCACTTTCCAACTAAGGAAGATTGCCCTCCGGTTAAGCAAAAGGTCCGTCGTATGCGTCCAGAGATGTCTGAGAAGATCAAAGCCGAGGTTATGAAACAGTTTGACGCTGGGTTCCTTGCAGTGACTTCTTACCCTCAGTGGGTCGCTAATGTGGTGCCGGTACCTAAGAAGGACGGTAAGGTCAGAATGTGTGTCGACTACAGGGATCTGAACAGGGCCAGCCCCAAAGATGACTTCCCTCTACCTCACATTGACGTCCTTGTTGATAATACAGCTCAGCATAAGGTGTTCTCTTTCATGGATGGCTTTTCAGGTTACAATCAGATCAAGATGGCACCTGAAGACATGGAGAAGACTACCTTTGTTACTCAGTGGGGCATCTTCTGCTACAAGGTCATGCCTTTTGGACTGAAGAACGCTGGGGCAACCTACCAACGTGCCATGGTTGCTTTATTTCATGATATGATCCATCATGAGATAGAAGTGTATGTTGACGACATGATCGCAAGGTCCCAGACTGAGGAAGAGCACCTAGATCATCTGCAGAAATTGTTTGACCGGTTGAAACTGTACAAGCTGAGGTTGAACCCGAACAAGTGCACCTTCGGGGTAAGATCGGGAAAGTTGCTAGGCTTCGTGGTAAGTGATAAAGGTATTCAAGTGGAACCTGCTAAGGTCAAAGCTATTCAAGAGATGCCAGTTCCTAGGACAGAGAAAGAGGTCAGAGGCTTTTTAGGACGCCTGAATTACATTGCTCGGTTCATCTCACACCTAACTGCTACCTGTGAGCCAATCTTCAAGCTGCTGAAGAAAGATCAGGTAGTACGTTGGAACGATGAATGTCAGGCTGCTTTTGACAGAATCAAAGAGTATCTCCAAGAATCACCCATCCTTATGCCACCGGTTGAAGGGAGACCTCTGATACTATACCTGACAGTGCTTGACAACTCAATGGGGTGTGTGCTGGGGCAGCATGACGAGTCTGGCCGAAAAGAGCATGCCATTTATTACCTTAGCAAAAAGTTTACCGACTGTGAGACCCGATACTCACTGCTTGAGAAAACTTGCTGCGCTTTGGTATGGGCTGCTCGCCGGCTGAGACAGTATATGCTGACTCATACCACCTTGTTGATCTCAAAGATGGATCCTATAAAGTACATATTCGAAAAGCCTGCTCTGTCTGGGAGAATTGCAAGATGGCAAATGATCTTGACGGAATACGACATTCAGTATACAACCCAGAAAGCCATCAAGGGAAGTGTATTGGCAGACCACTTGGCACATCAGGCAGTCGATGACTATCAGTCAATGAACTTTGAGTTTCCGGATGAAAGCATCATGATAGTGACTGATTGTGAAGTACCTGGACCGGAGGAAGGACCTGAGGAAGGATCCCGATGGTCTATGCACTTTGATGGAGCCTCTAACGCTTTGGGAAACGGTATCGGCGCCATCATCATATCCCCTCAAGGAACTCATACTCCACTCACTGCCCGACTATGTTTCAACTGTACCAACAACATGGCAGAGTATGAGGCATGCATCATGGGTCTTCAAGCTGCGATCGACCTAAGGATCAAGTTTCTGAGTGTCTTCGGAGATTCCGCTCTCGTGATCAATCAGATCAAAGGAGAGTGGGATACGAAACATCCGAATCTTATTCCTTACAGAGAATGTGTGTTGACCTTGATCCCCCACTTCACAGAGATAACCTTTGAACACTTCCCGAGAGAAGAGAATCAGTTGGCGGACGCGTTAGCTACAATGTCTTCTATGTTCAAGGTCAAATGGGATAATGAGGCTCCCCGGATCATCATCTGGAAACTGGACGAGCCGGCATACTGTTGCGATCTCGAGACTGAATTGGTAACTGAGAAGCCTTGGTACCATGAGGTGAAGAGATATTTGGAAACTCAGGAATACCCTGAAGGTGCCTCTATCAATGATAAGAAATTCCTGAGAAGGTTCGCAACAAAGTTCTTCCTTAGCAACGACATCTTGTACAAGCGAAACCATGATTCAACCCTACTGCGTTGTGTGGATAAAACTGAAGCAGAAAGAATCATGGAAGAGCTACATGAAGGAACCTTTGGTACACATTCCAGTGGACATACAATGGCAAAGAAGATCCTTCGGGCAGGGTATTACTGGTCCACAATGGAAGCTGACTGCTACCAACATTCCAGGACATGCCATAAGTGCCAGATTTATGCAGACAAGGTGCATGTTCCTCCAGTTCCCCTGAATGTTCTGACTGCGCCTTGGCCGTTTGCAATGTGGGGCATAGACATGATCGGTGAGATTAAACCTACGGCATCTAATGGGCATCACTTCATCCTAGTGGCGATTGATTATTTTACAAAGTGGGTTGAAGCAGCTTCCTACGCTACGGTAACCAAGACTGTCGTGGCACGGTTCATTCGGCATAATCTGATATGTCGGTACGGTGTCCCAGAAAGAATTATTACAGACAACGGTACCAATCTGAATAACAAGATGATCACTGAGCTCTGCGAGCAGTTCAAAATACAACACCACAATTCTTCTCCTTACAGACCGAAGATGAATGGGGCTGTCGAAGCAGCAAATAAGAACATCAAGAAAATCGTGCAGAAGATGACAGTGACCTATAAAGATTGGCACGAGATGTTACCGTTCGCTCTACATGGGTACCGTACCTCAGCTAGGACGTCAACCGGGGCAACTCCTTTCTCTTTGGTTTATGGTATGGAGGCAGTCTTACCGATCGAAGTGCAAATACCCTCTCTCTGGATAATGAAGGATGCAAATCTGAACGAGGATGATTGGATCCAGACACGACTTGATCAGCTCAACCTTATTGATGAAAAGAGACTTGCTGCTATCTGCCATGGTCAGACGTATCAGAAACGGATGATCAGGGCATTTAACAAAAAGGTCAGACCACAGGAATATCAAGTTGGGGATCTGGTAATCAAACGCATCATCCTTCCTCAGAGTGACCCAAGGGGCAAGTGGACCCCTACGTACGAAGGGCCATTTGTGGTTAAGCATGTGTTCTCAGGAGGAGCCATGATTCTAACCAACATGGATGGTGACGACCTTCCTCACCCCGCCAATGCAGACATAGTAAAAAGATACTACGCATGAAAAAGACCCGCTAGGCTGACATGCCTAGGCAAAAATTAGGGCTTCCCGGCGAACCAAAAGGGTTCGGGCAAAATGAAGGGATGAAATGAAAAAAATCTGTACACCCGGCAAGTCGAAAACCTGAAAAGGCGGCTTGGGCAAAAATGGGTATCCCGGTGGACTGAAAACCCGAAAGGGCGGTCCAGGCAAAAATTAGGGATAAAAGCGTAATACTATGTCTCATTGGATCACTTCGCATCCAGAATCCGGTATCTACATCAAGTTCAGACGGCATCAATCAGTCAGCTTCATCTTCGTTAAGGTCATCAAGTGATGAGTCGCTCGGAGTTATAAAGACAATAGCAGAGTTGAAACCCAGTGGGATCATTCATTTCACACAGCTGTTTTATTTTCTTTTGTACAAAATTTGTATAAACTCTTTTGTTCGGCGGCGTTCTCTTACTAGGACGTCAGCCTCTTGTACACAAAACGCCTATTTTCAGGCCATTCAAAAATCAATACAAATATACTTTTCAGTTAAAAGTGCCAATCGTTTTTCTTTTTCTGTTTTGTTTTGCGAAGAACGTCCAAGGTTCAATTTGTGATATATGCATTGACAATAATTTGCTAACTCATGAATATTTGCATACGAAACAAAGGATTAATTACAGGTAACATTAGAAACAGGGGCAATAAAGAGTTGTCTGAGCAATCTAATTGTTCTGTCCTCCAAGGTACCAAGGTAGGTTCAGCTAAAAAAACATAACCAGTACATCTTAATTCCCCAGAGAGTGAGCCAGCCAGTCAGTGCACTGTTCTCCAAGCAAAGTTATCAAATCTTAAGGAAGTTGGGTATCCTCCAGTAGATCTCAACATCCCCCAGCAGCATAGGTATTCTTAACAAGCATCCCCGGTAGTCTTGGTCTAAAGATTGTTCCCCGGCGGCATACCAATATTCAAAAGAATCACTTCCCCCGCAGTTCAAAACTTCCCCAAGAGAATCCAATCCAGCTCCCCCAGGAAAGTTAGAATTCATCTCCCTAAGCAGTAAGCTTATCCCCAGTAGATTCGGGAAGCTTATCCCCACAGAGCACGAACGCGTCGTCCGGCTTTATTCAAAGAGTTATTTCCTTGCCAGGATATAACTGGGTTATCCTCAGCCAAAAGCCACGGAAAGGTCGTCGTCAACACAGTTCTTTCTTATCCCCAACGAAGTCTATCAGCACTTCCAATACAACAATGGTATCCCCAGCAAGTTACTATCAACATTTCAGCAAAGTACCCCTCTTCCCACAAAGTATTGCTCCCCCAGCAAGGTTACTAGAGTACTTTTCTCCCCGCAGAGTAATCCATTCGCCAAGTTTATTCCCCAACAGAGTCATCTTCTCCTACCGGTATTCTTGCAATTATCATCCCCAGCGGAAGCAAAATCCATTCTTCAACATCAGCCCAGGAGCGACTTCCCGGCACCCGTCAAGGATTTACTTTCCTAGACGAAAAAAATACATTCATAAACATCTTCATACATTATAGCATGCATATACGCATCATGAACATACAATCTCACGTATTCAGAGAGTATCTCGCATGTCATACCACATGACATCGCATACAACAAACGCTTGTCTTTTCAGGACAAAAGTACAAAAATGATTACCATCAATGGTCGCAACTAAAGATCCGATGCCTGAATCTTGCCAGGGTGTATCCGTTGAAGACTAACATTACCAGATCCGATTCCTGTATCTTGCCAGGGTGTGTCTGAAGAGTTCGAGGATCCGATACCTGAATCTTGCCAGGGTGTATCCGTTGAAAACTAACATTACCAGATCCGATTCCTGTATCTTGCCAGGGTGTGTCTGAAGAGTTCGAGGATCCGATACCTGAATCTTGCCAGGGTGTATCCGTTGAAGACTAGCATTACCAGATCCGATTCTTGTATCTTGCCAGGGTGTGTCTGAAGAGTTCGAGGATCCGATGCCTGAATCTTGCCAGGGTGTATCCGTTGAAAACTAACATTACCAGATCCGATTCCTGTATCTTGCCAGGGTGTGTCTGAAGAGTTCGAGGATCCGATACCTGAATCTTGCCAGGGTGTATCCGTTGAAGACTAACATTACCAGATCCGATTCCTGTATCTTGCCAGGGTGTGTCTGAAGAGTTCGAGGATCCGATACCTGAATCTTTCCAGGGTGTATCCGTTGAAAACTAACATTACCAGATCCGATTCCTGTATCTTGCCAGGGTGTGTCTGAAGAGTTCGAGGATCCGATACCTGAATCTTGCCAGGGTGTATCCGTTGAAAACTAACATTACCAGATCCGATTCCTGTACCTTGCCAGGGTGTGTCTGAAGAGTTCGAGGATCCGATACCTGAATCTTGCCAGGGTGTATCCGTTGAAGACTAGCATTACCAGATCCGATTCCTGTATCTTGCCAGGGTGTGTCTGAAGAGTTCGAGGATCCGATACCTGAATCTTGCCAGGGTGTATCCGTTGAAGACTAACATTACCAGATCCGATTCCTGTATCTTGCCAGGGTGTGTCTGAAGAGTTCGAGGGTCCGATACCTGAATCTTGCCAGGGTGTATCCGTTGAAGACTAACATTACCAGATCCGATTCCTGTATCTTGCCAGGGTGTGTCTGAAGAGTTCGAGGATCCAATGCCTGAATCTTGCCAGGGTGTATCCATTGAAGACTAACATTACCAGACTCGATTCCTGTATCTCGCCAGGGCACGTCTGAAGAATTTAAAGATTCAGCTCCTGTAACCAGTCAGGACACATATATACAAAGCATCTGAAAACCAGATCCTGCAACATGTCAGGTACTCATTTTTCTTTTGCAGGTATGCAAGTTCTCGCTAAGGAATCCCCTACGCGATCAACATCCAGATGGCATCTATAAGCCCATCATCCCATTCATCAATATCTAAATGGCATCCATAAGCCCATTCCATCATCACACTGCTACTATGTGAGCGCAAATTTCTGGGCACTCTAGTGTTCAATCATCTTCTACCCTCGGATTACGAAAGGCACGTCAGCCAATCTGCATCCTCAGGTCTAAGAAGATTGAACAGGGGAAACTCTTGTACCCCAAAATTTTCCCTCCCATATTCTTCAAAATTTGCCAAGTTAAAGCTTCAAGATCCCCCAAGGGTTGCACAGTGTAAGAGCCTCCTGAACAGTCAAAATTAGGGTTTTGATCCTGGTCAAGAAAATGAAGTTTCCAAGGGTCCAATCAAGTCCCACATGCCTATAAACATGGTCAAGCATCCTCATACAAAGTTTCAGGACTTTCAGCACAAAATTGCACAGTCAAAACCCTAATTGCACTACAGTCAACTGTAGGGGTAAAATGGTCATTTGACAGTCAAAAGTTCAAATTTTTGGTCAACATCTTATTTTGAAGCCACAAACATCATTTGATCAATGCTTGATCATGATTCTCAAAGCTTGGCTCAAAAATCATCAAGATGCAAAAGTTTCCTTATTTGGACAGTTGGAAAAGTCAACTGTAAATTGACCAGGGCATAACTTTCACATGGATTATCAGAAAAATCCCATCCAAAGCTCATTGTGAAGAGAAAGACATTTCCTACAACTCCTCTTCACACTCCAAGTCCAAGAAATGCTCTCACAAAAAGTTATCAATCTCAACATTATAGGTCATTTTCAAAAGTCAACAAAAAGGGACTTTAAGTCAAAGGCCATAACTTGAGATTGGTAAATCAAAATGACATGGGACCAAAGCATTGGTTATAGGACTCAAATACCTTTCCAAAATGTCCAAGAACATGAGCAAAGCTTAAAAATTGAGCAAGTTATGCCTTGTGGAAGTTGGGAAATTTTTGGATATTTTGAAAAGTCAACATTGCTTCAAATGACCTAAAATTGCTAATGGGCTTCTTTTTCTTCCACAATTCATTATCCAAAGCATGCACACGACCATTTGGCCCAAAGGGAAGTTTTTTATTATTTTTATTTATTTATTTGAATTTTTTATTACAATTAATTCATTTAAACTAAATAAAATATGAAAAAATACTAAACTAATGAAATCAAATCCTTTTGTGCAGAAAATACTCTCATTGGACACTCAAGATTCGTGCATAATCATTTTTGGAAGGTTTTGTCATGATTTGATAGCAAAAGCATGTGAAAAAGATTTGAAAATCATGGTTTAAAATTCAAATATCATATTCATTAATTCATGGATTTTGATCAAGTTTTTTAACCCTAATCACTCTCCTATACATACACAAGCAAGACCTAATCCTCCTAACCAAAAAAAGCTGCACCAGACATAGAAAAGAAAACTTGAGTTTTTGGTGAAAAAACTCAAATCTGAAAACCAGGTTAGAGGACGATTCAAGGCCAAGTAATTGTTCCATTAGCTTCCTGAGGCGTCAAGGGAAGTTTTCCAATCAAAATCAATCATCCCAACACCCAGAATTGGTATACAGAAATCAAGTTTTCTCACTTTTTTTTCAGAATCGTGTTTTGAGATTTAAACATTTTCATTGCATAATTTTAATGGATTCTTACTAAATGATGCATTCTGAAACTAACCACATGGATTAATTGCGTTTTTATACACTGTATGCGAATATACCATTGTTGCTTTTTAGGGTTCTTAAGTTTTCAAATTAGGGGTTCTTGAATATGGAAAAATTGGAGCTTGAAACCTAGACCATCCAACTCAGTGCGCTTGGACGAAGAGAATGAGACCATCGCGCCTAATTTATGAAGCCCCAGGGGCTATTCGCTATTTTTCAGAAAGGCACCTTTTGGAACATTTAGAAAACCGTTGCTAATGATGTTTTGTTTCAGAAAAATAAAGGCCAAGCGAAGGAGATGATGAAGTGGCAAAACATGATAGGGCCATTTGAAATTTCGCGCTGGAATTCAACTAATCATTGTTTGTATTTTATATTGTTTATCTTTTAATATATATACAAAGCGCGTTAGGTGGTCCAGTGGCAAGCAGGTGTAGTGGTGACCTTCAGGACCTGGGTTCGATCCCAGGTCCCCACCCCTTTCCAATATTGTTTTTTCAAGTATTATCCCACGCAGGTTCAATACAAGGTTCCATCATGCGCCCCTCAATCCAACGCGCCACATGTCCAATTGCGCTCAATCAAGGGACAGGATCTGTGGAATATGGTGAACTCTAGTCAATGCTCCCACACGCTGCCTGAAAAAGTCAACAAGGCCTCCAGTAATGGGCCAGAATCACTAGGCTGTACCTCACAACTGGGGACAACACCCCCCTGAGGTTTGCAATATTTTTCTTTTTTATTCTTTTTTTATTTTTCAATTATTATTCTTTTTAATTAATTCTGTTAATTTAATATTTTCATAATATATAAAAAAGGCACATAAAAAATCAGAAAAGATGAAAAAAAATAAATTTATTTTAGTATTTTTGTAAATAAATTGCATTAATTAAATTTAGTTATTAAATTAGGTTTAATTGTAATATTTTCATAATAAAAATCTAAAATTGGTAGAATTAGGGTTTAATTAATTTTTTATTTTCTTTCATAATAATTAAATATTTACTATTACTTATTTTTGTAATTAAGTTGCATGTAAAATAATTAGGGTTAATTTTAGGTTAAACTTTCATATGTTTTCATAATAAAATAAAAATTGTAGAATTAGGTTTAATTGCATTAAAATCATAAAATACCAAAAACAATTTCTTTCCTTTTTTTAATTAATTAATTTCATCATTTAATTTAATTTAATTAAAAAGGGTCCAACGCCCTCGTTTTTAATTCTTATTTAATTCGCGTGTTTATTTCTTTCTCGTGTAATATTTATGTACCTCTCCCAAAGCCGTGTAATTAATTTCTCGCACTTTACTTTTCTTTTAATTCTTTATTTTTCTGTCAAATCGGGTTCTGGAAATTTTGGCGATGTGGACCCGCGCCTTTTGTAATAGCTTTAGAATTTTTACTTCTCGCAATTTTTAACTGTTAATCAAGGCATGCAAGAATGAATGGCCTAAAATAAAAACAAACGATAGATCACTTTTACATGAACAAGATAAAATATCTGAATCTGACACACAAATCACACACCACCCCTAGGGTACGCCTCACTGTTGCCTTGCCTCGAAAGGTGATCGTCGAGTAGAGGATGTCTTAGTAAGTCCTCATGATCCGGGAACCTGGCATGAGGGTAGCTTCTAAGGTGTCTTCCCATTGCTCTGGTGATCACCATGTCCCGAACCTCGAATTGACCCGAACACCTCCAACGGTGGTGCTACCTACCTCTCAATGGTGGGATGGCACTACTTTAAGGACATTTACACAGACGAATTCCTTAGGGTAGGTAGACGACTCTAGATACTTGCTCTAATTTCAAAACAAATTCAAAAATACTTTTCACACCGACACCTTTTCAAAAAGCTTTCGAAATCATTTTTCAAACACTCTTGAGGACCGATACAAGAGTCGAACTGAAATTTTCAAAGAAACTTTTTAAAACCCACAGTTGAAAAGCAAACAAACCATTTTTGAAAACACAAGTGAGCAAGTATCTAAGAGCCCATGGATAACCATGGATAGAAAGGGTGCTAACACCTTCCCTTTCTATAATCTACCTCCCGAACCGAGAGCAATCTCTATAAGGAATTTTTCTGTGCTTTTGTCCTTTCCATTTGGAGAAAATAAAAGACGGTGGCGACTCTTGCTTCCGCGACATTTCGCGAACCAGCGTTAAACAATCAGTTCCAGATCCACCGATCACACTCCTCCAGATGTAGTTTTACATGGACTCGTCACCCAGAAGCCCTACACAGGTTTCCTTCTCAAAACTCCAGATGTAGTTTTACACGGACTCGTCACCTAGAAACCCTACACAGGTTCTCTATTTTCAAGGATGCAGTTTTACACGAACCCTACACAGATTTCCTTCTCATCTCTAGATACAGTCTTATACAGACTCATTGTCAGTATACCCTACACCGGTTTCCTCCCTCCAAAGATGCAGTTTTACACGAGCTCATCATCAGGCAACCTTACACATACTCTCCCCAAGCAGAGTTAGCCTGCAGTCAGCCCTATGGAAGTTGGATTATCCTCTAGCAGATCTCAACATTCCTAACAAGCATCCCTGGTAGTCTTGATCTAAGATTGTTCCCCGGCGGTATACCAGACATTCGGCGGAGCCACTTCCCCAATACATCTCAAAAATTTCCCCAGGAGAATCCAATCAAGATTGCCCCAGGAAAGTTTGAATCATCTCCCCAGCAGTAAGCTTATCCCCAGTAGATTCTGGAAGCTTACCCCTGCAGAGCACGAACGCGTTTCCCCGGCTTTATTCAAAGGTTATTTCCCTACCAGGATATAACTGGGTTATCCTCAGCCAAAAGCCACGAAAAGATCGTCCTCGGCGAAGTCTTCTTACTCCCCAGCGAAGTCTATTAACACTTCCAACATAACAACGGTATCCCCAGCGAAGTTACCATCAACATCTCAACAGCATACCTCTCTCCCCACAGAGTACTGTTCCCCAGCAAGATCGCTAGAATAAATTTTCTCCCCGCAGAGTAATCCATTCGCCAAGTTTATTCCCCAACAGAGTTATCTTCTCCTACCGGTATTCTTGCAACTATCATCCCCAGCGGAAACAACAAAGCACTATTCTCCAACATCAGCCCAGGATGTGACTTCCCGGTACCCGTCAAGGATTTACTTTCCTAGACAAAAACATACATTCATAAACGTTGCATTTCCATACACTATAGCATGCATAGATGCATCATGAACATACAATCTCATTTATGTTGAGAACATCATTGCTCGATCCATATCATGCATTGCATATGATTGACCTTTACCTTTCAGGAAAGATCCAGTTAAGTTCTAAGATATTCCAAGACTTTCGTCTGGTTCAGTTAAATCGACTCCTAAAGATTTTTCTGATTCTTATCCCGTCAAAGGCCTTCTCTGGTTCAGTCAGATCGACGCTAAGATCTCTCTGATTCTTATTCCAGTTGAAGATTCCAAGACCTTGCCTGGTTCAGTTAAACCGACTCCTAAAGATTTTTCTGATTCTTATCCCGCCATAGGCCTTCTCTGGTTCAGTCAGATCGACCCTAAGATCTCTCTGATTCTTATCCAGTTGAAGATTCCAAGGCCTTCTCTAGTCCAGTTAAATCGATTCCTAAAGATTTTCCTGATGAAGACTCAGTAGAAGACACCCCAGATTCTCTCATCGTTACTGTTGAGGTAGTAATCGCCCCAGGTTCTCTCATCGTTACTGTTGAGGTAGTAATCACCCCAGATTCTCTCATCTTTACTGTTGAGGTAGTAATCTCCCCAGGTTCTCTCGTCGTTACTGTTGAGGTAGTAATCGCCCAAGGTTCTCTCATCGTCCCGCTGAGTTAGTAACCATCCCTGATTCATTCATTACCTTTTAAAGCTCTAGACCCGATTACTGTAACCAACCAGGGTGCATCTACACAAAGAGCTTGAAGACCAACTCCTGTAACAGGTCAGGTAATCATCTTTCTTCTTTCAGGTACGCAAGATCTCGCTAAGGAATCCCTTACGCGATCGATACCCAGATGGCATCTATAAGCCCATCCACTTATCCATCACCTCTAAAACATGGCATCTATAAGCCCATCTTCCTATCCATCAATCTCCAAATGGCATCTATAAGCCCATTCCCACCATCACACTACTATGTGAGCGCAAATTTCTGGGCACTCTAGTGTTCAATCATCTTCCACCATCGGATTACGAAAGGCACGTCAGCCAATCTACATCCTCAGGTCTAAGAAGATTGAACAAGGGCAACTGTTGTACCCCAAAATTTGCCCTCCCATATCCTTCAAGATTTGCAAAGAGCATGCTTCAAAATCTCCCCAAGGGTTGCACAGTCCAATGGCCTCCTAACAGTCAAAAATTAGGGTTTTGTTTCTGGCAAAGAAGTTGAAGTTTCCAAGGGTCCAAACAAGTCCCACATGCCTATAAACATTGTCAAGCATCCTCATGTCAAGTTTCAAGACTCACAGCACAAAATTGCACAGTCAAAAACCCTAATTGCTCAACAGTCAACTGCAGGGGTAAAATGGTCATTTAACAGTCAAAAGTCAAAAAAATTGGTCAACATCTTATTTTGAAGCCAAAAACATCATTTGATCAATTCTTGATCATGATTCTCAAGGCATGGCTCAAAAAGTCTCAAGATGCAAAAGTTTCCATATTTGGACAGTTGAAAAAGTCAACTGCAAATTGACCAAGGCATAACTTCCACATGGTTTATCAGAAAAATTCCATCCAAAGCCCATTTTGAAGAGAATGACATTTCCCACAACTCCTCTTCACACTTCAAGTCCAAGAAATGCTCTCACAAAAAGTTATCAATCTCAACATTATAGGTCATTTTCAAAAGTCAACAAAAAGGCACTTTAAGTCAAAGACCATAACTTGAGATTGGTAAATCAAAATTACATGGTACCAAAGGCATTGGTTAGAGGACTTCAAGACCTTTCCAAAATGTCCAAGAACATGATCAACACTTAAAAATTGAGCAAGATATGCCTTGTGGAAGTTGGGAAATTTTTGGGAATTTTGAAAAGTCAACTTTGCTTCAAATGCCCAAAATTGCTAATGGGCCTCAATTTCTTCCAAGAATCATCACCTAAAAGCTATGCACGACCCATTGACCCAAAGGGGAGTTATTTTCTTATTTTTAATTTATTAATTGAATTTTTAAATCTATTAATTCATTTAATTAAAATTAAATATGAAAAAAATACTAAACAAATGTTTTGGAATCTTTTTGTGCAGCTAATAGGCTCCTTATTCACTCAAGATTTCGTGCACATCAAAAAAGGCAAGAATCATTCATGGTTTGGCATATTTGGCATGAAAAAAAGATTGAAAAAATCATGGAAGATCACAAATTGAAAAGCATTGATTAAATGGATTTTGGACTTGTTTTGTAAACCTAATTCAATGACATATACATATACATCACAACCCTAATCAAAAGAGGGGGCAAGCTGCGCTGAGGATAGAGAATCAAACTTGCATTTTTCTTAAAAAAGCTCAAAATTGTTTTCATAGTTTCAGTGTGTTGCAAGGCCTAAAAAGGATTCCAATAGCTTGCTTACAGATCCAGGAAGCTTTCTGAATCAAAATCACGTCCTCTAACCTCAAGAATTGGTTTTCATAAGCTTGAAATTGGGGACTTTTGCATATGGAAAAATTAGACAGCAAGACCTATACCATTGAAATCGTGACATTCCAACGAATCCAAAACACTCATCGCGCCTTTTTTATGATTGTTCAATTTCTATTCGCTATTTTTTTGTTGTTTCAGATTGTGGGGGTTTAAAACCCCCGCTATCTAGCTTGTATTTTCAGGTAAAACGAAGGACGATGGGGAAGACGCTGGCGTGGCTTGGCATGATTGGTATATCTGAAACTTAGCGCGTTTTTTATTTGGTTCCAGAATAATTGCACGTTTCATATATATTATTTCTATCTTATTATATATCAAAACTAACGCGCTGTCTCAGTTGGTGGAAAGGAGTGGTTGCAAGCAATGGGACCTGGGTTCGAATCCCAGGTCCCCCATATTTCTCTATGTTTTTCATATTTACATGTTCAGGTGATCATCACACCCAGTGGAGTACCATACAGCTTCACCCTCTGGCTTGCCACGCGCCCAGAGACTCCATCCAACGGCCAAGATGTGCAGATCACCATATGCATTGGTCAACAGCTCCATACACAATCAGAAAAGTCAATGTGGCCAGCCTCCTAATGGGCCCAAATTGCTTACCATTGACCTTCAAATTGGGTCAACCACCCCCCCATGTTTGCTTTTTTTTTCTCTTTTTATTCTTTTCATATTTTTTAATTATGTTAATTGTTTTATTTAAATGCATAAAAATTAATTTTCATAAAATACAAAAAATCAGAAAATCATAAAAAATAAAATTATGTTTTATTTAATATTATTTTGTAAATAAATTTCATAATCAATTTAGTTTAATTTTAGGTTTTAACTTTAATGCTTTTTTTTCTTAAATAATAAAAAACATAAAAATAAGTCTTAGCATTTTATTCTTTTTCTTAATAAATAATCTTTTTTTATCACTATTAATTATTAATTATTTTTGTAGATAACTTATAATTAAATAATTAGTAAATTAGGTCAAACTTGAATTTATTTCTTTAATAATTAAAAATGCTTAGAATTAGGGTTTTGATTCCAATTAATTTTCTTCATTTCTATTAAATACAAAAATATCAAAAAATAAGTTCTTTCCTTTGTTTAATTTAATTAATTTATGATTTCGATTTAATTTCTTTAAAAGGGTCCAACGCCCTCGCACCTTCGAATATAATTTCTCTTCGCGCGTTTATTTTATTTTTCTTTGTGAAATTTATGTACTTACCCCAAAGCCTTGTAATAGATAATTAGGACATTTACTTTCCGCATTTTATATTATTCAAATTGGGTCTTGGTTTAATTTGGCGATGTAGACCCGCGCCTTGTAATAGCGTAGGACCTTTATTTTTTCCGCATTTTAATTTCCGCACCTCTTAATTGCTAACTATCACATGAAAGAATGCATGTCCAAATAAAATCAGAGCGTAGAACACTCAATGCGTGATCAAGATAAATAATAGCTGAAAATGACACACAATTCACACACCACTCCTAGGGTACGCCTCACTGTTGCCTTGCCCCTCGAAACGTGGTCGTCGAGTAGAGGACGTTTTAGTAAGTCCTCATGTCCATGAACATGGCATGGGGGTAGCTTCTAAGGTGTCTTCCTATTGCTCTGGTGACCACACTGTCCCTAATCCTCGAATTGACCCGAACACCTCCAACGGTGGTGCTACCTACCTCTCAATGGTGGGATGGCACTACCTCAAGGACATTTACACAGACTAATTCCTTAGGGTAGGTAGATGACTCGTAGATACTTGCTCTAATTCAAAACAAATCAAAAAAACTTCTTTTCACACCGACACTTTGCAAAAAGCTTTCAAAACAACTTTTCAAACACTCTTGAGGACTGATACAAGAGTCGATCTGAAACTTTCAAAGAAACTTTTTCAAACCCACTCACACTTTGAAAAGCAAACATCATTTTGAAAACACAATGAGCAAGTATCTAAGAGCCCATGGATAACCATGGATAGAAAGGGTGCTAACACCTTCCCTTTCTACCTCCCGAACCGAGAACTAATCTCAATAAGGAATTTTTCTGTGCTTTTGTCCTTTCCATATTGGAGAAAATAAAAGACGGTGGCGACTCTTGCTTCCGCGACATTTCGCGAACCAGCGTTAAACAGTCAGTTCCAGATCCACCGATCACAGAACTGGCGACTCTGCTGGGGAATCTTATAAAGTGAGGTGTACCTTAGGATAGTTCATAAACTGTGTTTTCAATTGCTTTGACTTGTTTGCTTTAAATTGTGGGACTGTCTTGGGAGTTCTATAGATCCTAACCCGGATCTGGGGATACCCTGTTTAGGTAGCATAAGCTGTGAGGGACCTGTCCGGCATAGACCGACATGGGTGAAGCAGTGGCTACGTTGGTGTGGCACCTTGGTCTGTACCAATATCCCTTGTGTTGCAACGAGGAGAATATGGGTCTTCTGAGGAGTCATTAAGCACCAACCGACCTTAGAACCTTAAATGACCCAACTTGGCCAATAGAACAGTAGCAGTATGCTACGCCTATTGAGGCTAAACTCTCGTGATGGTTCTGGCCGCAAGAAAAGATTGCGATGCTGGAGTTATGACCGATTGAGGGTAGTCAGTGATATTGGGATCCTCTAGAACCCGGTTACTTCTGATAGGACAGGTCTTAACCAACAAACTGAAAGAGGGTAATACCTAGACCCCATGCTGGCCTAAACTCTAAGGGTTTCTCTTGTGTGACTTGTGTGCCTTCCAACTTGACTATTTGCATGCTTGTTATCTGACACTTGAGTTCCTTGCAGGTTTTGTTTATAGTCCTTAATTAGGACTCATAACAGGGTTTACTAAGTTTCCTGCAGGTTTTGTTTATAGTCCTTAATTGGAGCTCATAACAGGGTTTACTAAATTTCTTGCAGGTTTTGTTTACAGTCCTTAACTGGGACTCATAACAGGGTTTACCTACATTACCCCATGCATAGCATAACATCATACCATTGCATACCCCTACATAAAGACTAATTCATTTCAAGGACCTCAAAGGTTTTGTGATGCAGGTCATGATGAACCAACATGTCTAGCAAGGGGCAAAGGGGATTTATTTTCCTCTAGCCAAGGTTGTCAGGGGCTATGACCCACTGGATATGGTGAGCCTTTGACCCTTGAAGAAGGACTCTCAACAACATGAAGTTCCCTCATCAAGCTACCAAGTTCTAACAATCTTTCTTGTTTATCCCGCGAGATCCTTGGAAACATTGCATGCATATCAAACATATCATTGCATTACAGGTACTCTCTTCTGCAGGTCACTTACCCCTTTTCGCTGTTTATTTCAGCAATGGCTTCCCAACAAGATAATCAAGGTCTTCAGGCTCAAGAGATTCAGTTCAGGGAGATCTTTTTAAGCCTATCCAAGGGGCAGGAAGAGCTGAGAACACTCCTCACGGGGACTTTGGTCAGGAACAGTGCTGAGGACGACAAGGACGAACGGCTGAAACGTCTACAAGCTGAGGTAGACTTCTTTTCACACCGACACTTTGCAAAAAGCTTTCAAAACAACTTTTCAAACACTCTTGAGGACTGATACAAGAGTCGATCTGAAACTTTCAAAGAAACTTTTTCAAACCCACTCACACTTTGAAAAGCAAACATCATTTTGAAAACACAATGAGCAAGTATCTAAGAGCCCATGGATAACCATGGATAGAAAGGGTGCTAACACCTTCCCTTTCTATAAATCTACCTCCCGAACCGAGAACTAATCTCAATAAGGAATTTTTCTGTGCTTTTGTCCTTTCCATATTGGAGAAAATAAAAGACGGTGGCGACTCTTGCTTCCGTGACATTTCGCGAACCAGCGTTAAACAGTCAATTCCAGATCCACCGATCACAGAACTGGCGACTCTGCTGGGGAATCTTATAAAGTGAGGTGTACCTTAGGATAGTTCATAAACTGTGTTTTCAATTGCTTTGACTTGTTTGCTTTAAATTGTGGGACTGTCTTGGGAGTTCTATAGATCCTAACCCGGATCTGGGGATACCCTGTTTAGGTAGCATAAGCTGTGAGGGACCTGTCCGGCGTAGACCGACATGGGTGAAGCAGTGGCTACGTTGGTGTGGCACCTTGGTCTGTACCGATATCCCTTGTGTTGCAACGAGGAGAATATGGGTCTTCTGAGGAGTCATTAAGCACCAACCGAGCTTAGAACCTTAAATGACCCAACTTGGCCAATAGAACAGTAGCAGTATGCTACGCCCATTGAGGCTAAACTCTCGTGATGGTTCTGGCCGCAAGAAAAGATTGATATGCTGGAGTTATGACCGATTGAGGGTAGTCAGTGATATTGGGATCCTCTAGAACCCGGTTACTTCTGATAGGACAGGTCTTAACCAACAAACTGAAAGAGGGTAATACCTAGACCCCATGCTGGCCTAAACTCTAAGGGTTTCTCTTGTGTGACTTGTGTGCCTTCCAACTTGACTATTTGCATGCTTGTTATCTGACACTTGAGTTCCTTGCAGGTTTTATTTATAGTCCTTAATTAGGACTCATAACAGGGTTTACTAAGTTTCTTGCAGGTTTTGTTTATAGTCCTTAATTGGAGCTCATAACAGGGTTTACTAAATTTCTTGCAGGTTTTGTTTACAGTCCTTAACTGGGACTCATAACAGGGTTTACCTACATTACCCCATGCATAGCATAACATCATACCATTGCATACCCCTACATAAAGACTAATTCATTTCAAGGACCTCAAAGGTTTTGTGATGCAGGTCATGATGAACCAACATGTCTAGCAAGGGGCAAAGGGGATTTATTTTCCTCTAGCCAAGGTTGTCAGGGGCTATGACCCACTGGATATGGTGAGCCTTTGACCCTTGAAGAAGGACTCTCAACAACATGAAGTTCCCTCATCAAGCTACCAAGTTCTAACAATCTTTCTTGTTTATCCAGCGAGATCCTTGGAAACATTGCATGCATATCAAACATATCATTGCATTACAGGTACTCTCTTCTGCAGGTCACTTACCCCTTTTCGCTGTTTATTTCAGCAATGGCTTCCCAACAAGATAATCAAGGTCTTCAGGCTCAAGAGATTCAGTTCAGAGAGATCTTTTTAAGCCTATCCAAGGGGCAGGAAGAGCTGAGAACACTCCTCACGGGGACTTTGGTCAGGAACAGTGCTGAGGACGACAAGGACGAACGGCTGAAACATCTACAAGCTGAGGTAGACTTCTTTTCACACCGACACTTTGCAAAAAGCTTTCAAAACAACTTTTCAAACACTCTTGAGGACTGATACAAGAGTCGATCTGAAACTTTCAAAGAAACTTTTTCAAACCCACTCACACTTTGAAAAGCAAACATCATTTTGAAAACACAATGAGCAAGTATCTAAGAGCCCATGGATAACCATGGATAGAAAGGGTGCTAACACCTTCCCTTTCTATAAATCTACCTCCCGAACCGAGAACTAATCTCAATAAGGAATTTTTCTGTGCTTTTGTCCTTTCCATATTGGAGAAAATAAAAGACGGTGGAGACTCTTGCTTCCGCGACATTTCGCGAACCAGCGTTAAACAGTCAGTTCCAGATCCACCGATCACAGAGGCGAAGGAAGCTGCTTCGACCCACTTGGTAAAATAGTCAATGGCGACCAGGATGAAGCGATGTCCATTGGACGCCGTGGGCTTGATCTCTCCAATCATGTCAATGCCCCACATTGCGAATGGCCAAGGAGCTGTCAGAATGTTGAGAGGAACAGGAGGAATATGAATTTTGTCGGCGTAGACTTGACATTTGTGGCAAGTACGGGAATGTTGATGGCAATCAGCTTCCATGGTAGACCAGTAATAGCCTGCCCTTAGAATCTTCTTAGCCATCGTATGTCCGCTCAAGTGGGTGCCAAATGTGCCACTGTGTATCTCAGTCATGATCAACTCTGCTTCAGCTTTGTCTACACATCGGAGTAAAACACAATCATGGCTGCGTTTATAAAGGATGCCATTGCTCAGGAAGAACTTGGCAGCAAACCTCCTTAAGAACTTCTTGTCATTGACGGAAGCTCCTTCAGGATATTCTCTAGTCTGGAGATACCTTTTGATTTCATGAAACCAGGGTTGTTCCACTACTTCTTCGGTATTAATCTCATGACAATGTGCAGGTTCATCCATTCGCTCGATGGTGATTTAGGGAGCCTCGTTATCCCAGTTGAGTTTAAACATAGAAGACATTGTAGCCAGAGCATCTGCTAGCTGATTTTCTTCTTGCGGGAAATGCTCGAAGGTGATCTGCTCGAAATGAGGCAGCAATGTCAGGACATGTTCTTTGTATGGGATAAGATTAGGATGTTTGGTATCCCACTCTCCTTTGATTTGACTGATAACCAAAGCCGAGTCCCCAAATACGATCAAAGATTTGATCCCCAAGTTTATAGCAGCCTTGAGACCAAAGATGCAAGCTTCATATTCGGCCATGTTGTTGGTACAGCTGAAACAAAGTCGGGCCGTGAAAGGTGTATGGCAACCTTCTGGAGAAATGAGTACCGCACCAATACCGTTTCCAAGCACATTTGAAGCACCATCAAAGTACAGGGTCCATCGGGATCCATTTTCAGGTCCGTCATACGGTCCGTTACCTTCAATATTGTCCAAAGTCATGATGTCCTCGTCCGGGAAGTCGAATATAATGGATTGATAATCTTCGACAGCTTGATGAGCTAGATGGTCAGCTAGTACACTCCCTTTTATAGCTTTTTGGGTAGTATACTGGATGTCATACTCAGTCAGGATCATCTGCCATCTAGCGATTCTTTCAGATAAAGCAGGCTTCTCGAAGATATACTTGATAGGATCTATTTTGGAAATCAACAAAGTGGTATGAGTCAACATATACTGCCTTAGTCGGCGAGCAGCCCATACCAAAGCACAACAAGTTTTCTCGAGCAGTGAGTAGCGAGTCTCACAGTCGGTAAACTTTTTGCTAAGGTAATAAATGACATGCTCTTTTCTATCAGACTCGTCATGCTGGCCCAGTACACACCCCATTGAGTTGTCCAAAACAGTCAGATACATGATCAGCGACCTTCCTTCGACGGGTGGCATCAGAATAAGAGGTTCTAGCAAATACTCCTTGATCTTATCAAAAGCAAATTGACAATCATCGTTCCATTCGACCACCTGATCTTTCTTTAATAGTTTGAAAATTGGCTCACAGGTAGACGTCAGGTGAGAGATGAATCTGGCAATATAGTTCAAGCGTCCCAAGAATCCTCTAACCTCCTTTTCAGTACGGGGGCAGGCATTTCTTGTATAGCTTTCACTTTTGCTGGATCGACCTCGATGCCTTTGTTGCTGACAATAAATCCCAGAAGTTTACCAGACCTAACTCCAAAAGTGCACTTACTTGGATTCAGCCTGAGTTTGTACTCCTTCAACCTGGCAAACAGCTTTTGTAAATGTTCAAGGTGTTCCTCCTCTGTTTGTGATCGAGCTATCATGTCGTCTACGTAAAATTCAATCTCATGATGGATCATATCATGAAACAAAGCTACCATGGCGCGTTGATAAGTTTCCCCTGCGTTCTTCAGTCCGAACGGCATCACCTTGTAGCAGAAGGTACCCCATTGTGTAACAAAGGTTGTTTTCTCCATGTCCTCGGGGGCCATTTTAATCTGGTTGTAGCCCGAGAATCTGTCCATGAAAGAAAATACTTTGTGCTGAGCTGTATTGTCAATCAGAATGTCGATATATGGTAGCGGAAAATCATCTTTAGGGCTGGCCCTGTTCAAATCCCGGTAGTCCACACACATTCTGACCTTGCCATCTTTTTTGGGAACGGGCACAATGTTAGTAACCCATTGCGGATAGGATGTAACAGCCAGAAAGCCAGCGTTGAATTGCTTCATTACTTCAGCTTTAATCTTCTCAGACATGTCGGGCCTCATTCGGCGGACTTTTTGCTTAATCGATGGACAGTCTTCTCTTGTAGGGGGATGGTGAACCACAATGTCTGTGTCTAACCCTGGCATGTCTTCATAAGACCAGGCGAAGATTTCAACGTATTCATTCAACAGTTGTATTAAGCGCTCCTTGACACTTGGTTCCAGATTGGCACCCACTTGTACTTCTTTCCTGTCTTCCTATGTTCCTAAGTTGACTGTTTCCAACAACTCTTCATGAGGTAAGATGGCCCTCTCTTCTTGTTGTAGAAGTCTGGCTAGCTCTCCCGGTACTTCACAATCTTCGTTATCTTCGTTCTCAGCCTGATTGACCAAATCTTCAGAGTTATTGAAGGATACAACAGAATAGTCACCCATGGAATCCGGAATGGATGGTTACCTGCATTTGTGAGTGTGGGTGTGTGTAAGGGATAGCCATCCTTAAACAAACAAAAATGCAAAAGGAAAGAAAATGAACACAGCAATTTATAAATGAAAAACGTCCAATGATTCACTAAACATGGCATATGATTATGACGGAAAATCAAGCCCTTACAAATGGACCTACATGCCCCGGGCAAGGCATGAGGTGAAAAGTAGTGTGCAGATTGTTTTAGTAATTATTATAGACCAACAGGAAATGTTCGAAAGATAAATTACTGATTGATGAAAGTAATGGGAACGAAGTCTTTCGCCTCCTAGTTGTGCAGTCCCCCTTCAATGGTTGGGAAGATCCAATCTTCAATGTTACCCTCTTCGTCTTCGTCTTCCAAAGCATTGATTCCATGAGGAGAAATCTTGATGGGTGTCTTTTCAATTTTTTAGCGACGCATAGCCTTTTGCCCCGCAGCGGTAAATCCCAACCCAAACTTGTCTGTCTTGTGAGGAAAGTCAGGCAACTGTCCCCATGTTGAGCTCTTTCCCTCCTTCATTGCAGCCTCTGCGTCTTTCAGAGATGCCATCCTAGCCACCTGCTTGGGTAACTCAGCTACTGCCTTTGCTACTGCAACCTCGGGAGCAATTTCCTCGAAGTGTTGGAACGGGTGTTTCGATGAATTCGCCATCCACTTCCACATACCTAAAGGAGTTCAGGTGACTGATCATGTACTCCTCCTCACCGTGTACAATTATGATTTTTCCCTTAACAGGGTATTTCAGCATCTGATGTAGGGAGGAAGTGACTGCCCCAACATTATGTATCCATGGCCTTCCTAGCAAGCAGGAGTATGATGGGCGGATGTCCATCACATAGAATGCGGAGTGGAACACCTCAGTGCCTACCTTGATGGGAATGTCGACCTCCCCATGCACCATCCTTTTAGACCCGTCAAAGGCCCTGACAATGATATTACTTGGTTTCAGCTCCAAGCCTTCACAATCCAACCGGTCCAGAGCTTTCTTAGGCAACACATTTAGAGAAGAACTAGTATCGACCAAGACATGGGCGAGTGTGGTTCCTCGGCATTCAACTGACACATGTAGTGCGTCATTATGCTTTCTTCCCTTCAGAGTCAGGTCAACATCAGAGAAACCCAGGCCGTTGTCGGTAGTGAGGCTGGCTACACAATTCTGGAATTGATCGGCTGAGGTTTCTTGGGGCACATGGGCTGTCTTCAAAAACCTTATCAAAGCTTTGGCATGAGCCTCTGAGCAAAGCAGCAAAGCTAACATGGAGATCTTCGAGGGGGTTTGCCCTAGTTGCTCCACCACATCGTAATCACTCTTCTTAATTATTTTCAGAATCTCCTCCATTTCTTTCTTAGAGGTTTCAGGGATGACCAACGGCTGAGCAGTCGTCCTGACGAGCTCTTCTTGGATCCCTTTCCCCTTATCAGCAGCAGCAGGAGAAGGGACAACCACATGAGTAACAGCTTCTTCAATCATTGGAGTTCTTGCAGATAGTTTTACCGGTGCAGGGGTAACCTTGGGAACAGCTGAGGGTCCAAAGATTGCCTTTAGAGGGGCAGTCTATGGAGAGAAAATTCTTCCACTTCGGGTAATTTTGCTCGTACCGGCAATGTTTCCAATGTCGGCAGTTTCTTCGTCAGAGCTCTCTTCAGTTATCTCAATTTGCTTCACACCGTGGTAATAGATTTCTCCACCATAATTCCACGGTATTGATTTGTCAGATTTGTATGGGACGGGCCCAGGCATGGTTATCTTCAAGGGTACAATCTTTGGAGCGGATGTAATCTTAACAGGCCTTTTGGGGACCTTGGAAATATTGGCGGAAATGGTTATTATTGAAACTTCATTGATAGGAGTTGAAGTGACAGGAGTCTTTTCGAAAATAATTTGTTGGTTGTCCATTAGGCGTTGGATGCCTATCTTCAGCAATGGACAATCGATTGGTAGAGAGGAACAAAGGTAGCAATATTCTTTACAACCTGGGAAAATCCCAGCCTTCAACAGATTCAACTTGATTGTCAGTAGTGGGGTCATCAGATCATCAACAGTAGAAACAAACAGATCTTCTTCAACAACATGGACATTGCGACCATGCTTTGGCATTGGAGCGGAGATTACATTCGGTTTCTCAGGGGCGTCGAACTCAACCTCTTTTGTATCTATCAAATCTTGAATTTTATTCTTTAACGCCCAACAATTGTTGGTGTCATGCCCGACGCTGTCAGAATGATAGGCACATTTAGCATTGGCATGATAGTATGGAGATGTGGTGTTAGGGTTTTTCGGCGCCTCCTTTAAACCAGTCAGATTCAACTTCAACAAATGGGGAAGAACTTGTGCAGGCGTCATGTTGATGCGGGTGAACTGCCATTGTGTCCGCTCTACCTGTTGCTGGTTAGGTCTAGACTGATTATTACGAACCTGATCATTTGACGAATTTTGAATCATCACGGCCCCTACAGTCGGTCGGCGCTCAGTTCTTCCTTATCCTTTTTGAGAGTATATAACAGTTGCTTCCTTCTTGGCCGGAAATGGTTTTTTGGCAGTTGTGGAGGCAGAGGCATCCCTTTGAATCTTCCCACTCTTAATACCAGCTTCCACCCGCTCGCCAGTCAGAATCAGTTCGGTAAACCCTGCAGAAGAGCTCCCGATCAAATGGTTGAAGAAAGGGCCAAATAGGGTCCCCAAGAACATATCAACTAGTTCCCTATCCGAAAGAGGTGTCTGCACTCTTCTGGCCAAGTCGCGCCATTTCTGGGCGTATTCTTTGAATCCCTCATTTGAGGCCATCCCTATACCTTGTAACTGAGTACGAGTTGGCGCCAAGTCGGCATTGTATTGATACTGGCGATAAAAGGCAGCTGCCAAATCTTCCCAGTTATGCACTTCTGACCTCTCAAGCTGGTAAAACCAATCTAACTGTGTACCGGACAAGCTATCCTGAAATAAGTGTACCCAAAGATTTCTATCGAATGAATGAGGTTGAATTCTTCTGACATATGACCTCAGGTGCATCTTCGGGCAAGACAAGCCGTCGTATTTTGCAAAAGTTGGCACCTTAAACTTTGGAGGGATCACAATCCCAGCAATCAATCCCAATTCTTCAAAATCTAGCCCGGGAACCCTTTGCAGCTCTATAGTTGCCAGTCTATCCTCCAGGTTTTTGTATTTGTCGTCCGCTGGCGGGTATTACTGCTCTGAATAATCTTCATCTTCCTCAACCTCTTCCTCTTCAGCCTCGGACTCAGAAGGTAATGCAGCTCCTTTTCCTTTACCGGACCCCTCATCAGATGTGGAGGGGAATTCAAGTACTCTCCTAGCTTCATTCTCAAATCTTCTTCCCAGTGTAGCTACCCCAACTCTTTTCTTCTTATTTTTTCCTTTTTCTTGCTCTTTATTCCCTAACAGTGCTTTAAGATCCTCCTGACCCTTTGCCAAGGTTATTAGGAGCTATTGAAACTGCGAGTTTTGTGCCTGCAGATCTTTGACAGTATGCTCAATATCCATCTTACTGAAATAAACAGTAGAAAGATAAGCAAACCTGGGGTGAAGACCTGTTTATGCATATGATGAATGATATGTTTATTCATGTAATGCATTCAAGGATTTAGAAATTCAAAATTGTTGCAGACAAAAAGAACACACGTCATATTAGTAAGAAGAAATTTTGTCAGTACATAAATGCCCCATGGGCCCAAATATTACAAAAACTTCTTAAGGTAAAAAGACGTTGCGCATCCTCTTTGGTGCGATGTAAGTGTTGAGGGTCTCCTCCTCGTGAAGTCGGCGGGTAAGCTCCAAAACCTTCTTCTCACTGGCGTAGAAGCTGGCTTCAAAAGTATCCCTTTCTTCCTTGAGTTGGATCCAACTCTTCTGCATTTCCTCCCATGATGTTGGCATGTCAGGATGTAGGATGGTGTATGGAACCTCTCCTTCCTTAACAGGCTCTTTAATCAAAGGGAGAATATGAGGGTAAGGCATCATAAGACTCTGGGCGCGGGTTCGTACCCACTTGAGGTAAGGCTCAAGAGGGATGGAGTTTTTGTGCCCCAGTGTCTTGCTATCTACCTTGCTGGGCCTTTTGGAGGTTAGAAAGAAATTATGGGCCCATTTGTACATTCAGCCACGTTGGACTTTCTGGATCAGGTGTGCAAGCGTTGACTGGGGAACATCATGGTCAGCCCCTCATGGCCATTAGATCTATGCTTAAGGACACATGGCGCCTGGGATGATTGAGACATATGGTGGAACGCCTTAAGCAACCTGCATGTGATCCAATTATGAAAAATAATATAGGAATTTTGGGGGACCTGGGAATCGAACCCAGGTCCCAAGGCACTTTGCACGCTTCCCCGAACCACTCAGCCAACATGTTCCAATCGTTAATGAAATAAACAACAATGATTATATAAGAAAACCAACAAATATGCTGAAAAAAGAAAAACGCGCGCTCTTTTTGAGATGGCCCAATGATGTATCAACACAGCTTCGTCTTCCTCGCTGAATACCTGCAAAAAAAATCAGATAGCGGGGGTCTTTAACCCCCACAAAATATGATGACCAATAATAGCGAATAGCTCTATGCTGCATATAAATATGGCGCGATGGTCTCAATGCATTCGTCTCGTCCTGACGGTCTCAACCATGGGTCTTAGAGGTCCCAATTTTTCTTGTATGGGAAAGCCCTAATTCAAGAACTCAAGAACCCTAGAAATCTCCAATGGCAACTTTCGATTCACTGCATAATAATTCAATTAACCTATGCCAAAAGCTTTGTAAAGGTTCAAGCAATGCAAAACAGTCAATAAATCATGTTAAACGTGCATGAAATATGAATTATGATTATGAACAAAAGTGCCAAACCGTGAGTCTGTTTAAGGTGATTTCTTGAGCTTTTACACGTGGCTTTGATTGCAAAACGTATCTGGGGATCCCTGCAATGTGTTAGAAGCAATTAAAAGCTTTGAATTGGCCTGGAAGTGAGAAAACAATTTTGAGTTTTCTTGATTTTTTTTCAATATTGGCTATGGCTTTCTGCAGCAATTCTCACGTGTTATGCTTTAGGTTTAGCTTGTGCATATATAGTAGAATAGAATTAGGTTAAATCTTGGCCAAGAAATCCATTGCATTGATGTTTCAATATTTGATTTTCAATCACATCTTTTTGCATCTTTTTGATTGAGAAAAGTTGCTAAATTTGGAGTTTTTGATATCCTTGATTGACACACGAAATATCTAGCATATATTGGTCATCTTTGCTTCACCAAAAGATTGAGAAATCATATCTTTGAATTTCCTACATTTCAAATTAATTAAATGAATTAAAAATCAATTAAAAATCCAATTAATTAATAAAAATAAGAAAATAATTCAATTTAATCTCAATGGGTCGTGCATAAGCCTTGGATAAAGTTTCAAGAAGGAATTTGAGGCCCATTAGCAAAAACAAAGTGTTTTGAGCAAAGTTGACTTTTGCAAATTCATAAAAATTTCCCAACTTCTCCAATGCATATCTTGCTCCATTTTGATCATATGGACATGTTCTTGGACATTTTGGAAAGGTCTTGAAGTCCTCTAACCAATTACTTTATTCCCATGTCATTTGGATTTACCAATCTCAAGTTATGGTCTTTGACTTAAAGTGCATTTTTGTTGACTTTTGAAATTGACCTATAATGTAGAAATTGATAACTTTTTGTGAGAGCATTTCTTGGACTTGGAATATGAAGATGAGTTGTAGGAAATGTCATCCCCTTCAAAATGAGAATTGGATGGGATTTTTCTGATGAACCATGAAAAAGTTATGCCCTGGTCAAGGTACAGTTGACTTTTCTGCTGTCCAAAAATAGTAACTTTTGCATCCTTGATGATTTTTGAGCCATGCTTGTGGAACCATGATCAACAATTGATCAAATGATGATTGTGGACTCAAAATAAGATGTTGACTAAAAATTCTGACTTTTGACTATAAAATGACCATTTTGCCCCTGCAGTTGATTGTGGTTCAAAGAGGGCTTTTGATTGTGGAATTTGGCATTGTGAGTCTTGAGACTTGCCATGTAGATGCTTGACAATGTGTATAGGCATATGAGACTTGATTGAGCCATTGAAAACCTCAAATTCTGTGAAAGAACCAAAACCCTAATTTGACTGGCTTAGGAGGCATTTGGACTGTGCAACCCTTGAGTGGCCTTGAACCATTTGAAGATGATTCTTGACAAATCTTGGAGAATATGGGAGGGCAAATTTTGGGGTACAACAGTTGTCGAAGTCAAAAACTAGGTCAGGAATCAGCATGTCATGAGGGACATCCCTCAGAGCATATCCAAATTGTCTCAAAGCTAGACAAGGGTTGTAGGTAATGCCTCCCCTAATGCCAAGTAATGGAACATTAGGGAACTCACCACAGCGATTGATGATGATGACATTTTCTCTGGACCGAGAACACCAATGTACATCAGAATGTGTGAGGGTCATCAATCGTTGCGACCACCTCAAGCCTTGTTCATTCTTCAAAATTGATTGTGGAAGGTGAGAAATAAACCACCTTGCAAGGAGAGGAGTACAGCACATGAGAACACCTCTCTTCCTCATTGTTCGTGTGTGTTGTACCCCAAAATTTGCCCTCGTATTTTTCCACAAGAAATCACAGCTTTGGGCCTTTCCTGATTTTTTCAGATCGACGTAAGATTCAGTTAAACAGACTTTTCTTATCAGTCAGACAAAATTAGGGTTTTCATTGATTTTAAAGCAGTTCAGGCAGATTGCTAAAGTTTGGTTGAGTTGGATCAGGTTTTTGATCAGGCGGACGCTTCTCTGACAATTAAAATGAAACTAGGGTTTTTTGCGCGCATTCTCAGAAAGAATTAAGTCTACAGTTCTTTTCAGTTTACTCTGATATTTGGATTGAAGCATTGGAATCAAGAACTTGCAGGTTGTTGTTTAATCAGTAAAGGCTAAGGCATTTAACTTGAGATGAGATAAAGGCTAAGGTACTTAAATTGAGAATCTACAGTGTCTGATTTGATCAGTAAAAAGATAAATATCTGGATATTGGTTTGATTAACTGAGCATTATTTAATTGGAGCGCCAGGTTTATTATTGATTCAATGATAAGGCCAGTGTTTATTAATTATTTTTCTAAGTCAGAATAATTGGATACTTCCGGTTATTTTAATTTAAGAAATTCAAAATAATTAAATGAGCATTAAGTTGAAAGAAGAATTAACTGATAAAAAGGATGTTTATTCACTTTGAATTGTTTGTTACAGATATTATTTAAATACTGTTAAATTTATTTACAGTTATTTAATAATATTATTACAAATAATTGAAATGAATTAAAACTATCCTAAAAATCCCTAAGTCTTCAAATCTTCAGCTTCCACTGCTACTCCTCTCCATTTGATTTTTTTTATCTGCAAAAAGAAAAGAAGAAGTCAAAAGCAGATAAAATTAAAAGACAGACAGATAAAAAATAGATTCATCATTAAAGGCAACTGGCCGGAATCAGTTTGCCCTCTCTGCAAATCACGAGATTTCTCCCGGTTCACAAAGAGGGATGAAAAATGCTTGAAAAAGAAAAAGTATGAATGCACAAAGTTGTAATATTGCACAATTTCAAAAATGGTCAAAAAGCTGTATAGTTCATAAAATGCCAAACAAAGTCCAAATGCAAACTGAACTGAATTGCTTAACTAAAATTCACAAAATCCAAGATATCCAAAAAGCTGTCCAAAAAAGATATCAAGATATCAAAGTACAAAAGGCTATCAAAGGACTGTCAATAAAGATGCAGGAAAGCTGGAGAAAGAGATAAAGTATGCAGAGTAAACCAATATTGCAAGCAAGCAAGTTTCAATTTCATCATTTCCTATGGCCAGCTACCTTTTCAGTAAAGGACAATATAAGCAATATTAAATGCTTAAAAAAACTGTCAAGAGAGAGGAGAGAGAGAGTGAAAGAAGGAGGCTTACAGGGCTCAGGCTTTAGGCAAGAAAATAGATAAAAACAAAACTGTTATCAACACAGTAGAAGGCAGAGACATTACAAAAAACATAATACCACAAACTGAAAGAAAAGAGATTGCAAAACTTCCTCCAAGACAGTTCCCAAGCCTCCAAAACCTCAAAAGGCCTTTCAAACAAAAGCTTTTAACCTGCTGAAACCAAACAGAACCACCAAGTCCCAACCTGTCAAGCCAAAGTTCCAACCTGTCAAGCCAAAGCCCAGACCTACATAACTCAAGCTTAAAGCCTGAAGCATCAAAAAAAATCCAACCTGTCTCTAAACTGTCCAAGACCCAAGCCTTACCATTAAACACAAACAAAAACCTATATCCAAAACTCACCAAAGCCTTACCTGATTCAAAGAACACTCAACCTACTGAAGCCAAACAAAAGCCTAAAGTATACTAAGCCAAAAGCCTGTAAATTGTCATAACTCAAGCTTAGAGCCTGAAGCATCAAAACAAATAAACCAACAGCAAAGCAAGCCTCAAGGCTTCAAGCCTGTAACCTATTTTGCAGCACAGCAAACCTAAACCCAAAGCAAACAACTCAAATTCATACCAAGCTTGCAAGCCTAAACAACAACCAAAACACAAGCCCTCAGAACTTTGTTCATCACTGGGCAAAGAAATCATCCAAGGCAACCAAACATATCAAGCAAGCATACAAGGCAAAGAGGCCCTCAGAGGAAGCCTCATCACAGGGCAAGCATACAAGGCATCAAGGCATCAAGCTAGCATACGAGGAAACAAGAAGAAGAAGATAAAGAAGCATCTAGAAGCATCTCAGCATCAAGCATATCAGCAATAAACAAATATTCAGAGGCAACTCAGTATCTCAGAGATATACATACAGAACATCTCAAACAAAACATCATTGAAATCAAGCAGACATAAAAGACAAAATACGAAATACCAGGGTTCCAAGCAAGCTAGCTTCATCATCACCATCCCCTCGCCGTCAAGCCACCAGAAGCGCCTCCAAATCTTTTGTCCTCCTCCAACGAAGGTAGTATAACTTCTTTTCTTTCCTTTCATACATCTCAACATAAACAAACAACAATATTTCCCAATCAGAAACAATAATAGCACTTAATCAAAACACGAAATCAAAAAGAGCTAAGGCATAAAAGAGATTTGTTTTACCGTTTCTTGGCGCTACTACGCTCATCCATGGAGGAAGGAGGACGGACGGTAGCGTTGGTGGCTGGGCAAGGAAGGGATTCGTCCAGGAATGCTTGGCTCAAAAAATGAAGAGGAACGAACGAAATGAAGAGAACGGCGCGCCTCTGTTACAAACCCTAACATCCAAAATGAAAACAAACTTTGACAACCCTAAAACATTTGTGTCAAAACAATAGGCCTTGCCCTCTTCAACGCCTTAAGCCCATTACATTTTCACGCCTTGCACCCTCCCATTCTGTTTCTCAGTCAGCTTTTGTTTAGGGCCAGCATAACTCCTCTAAAACCCATTCTTGTTTTTTAACTAAAAACCATTATTCTTTTTACCATCCTATGCTTTTTATAACTTATACTAATTATAATTTTTGCATTAACAATACCTTTTTTATATATGACATAATTAAATTTTGTATATAATACATTAATTAAAATACACCAAAACATTAATTTTTCTTAAAACATTTCTTTTTTTTAGTTAAAACTTTGTACATAAAAAGATTAATTAAAATACATTAATTGGTAAATACATAAAAATACTAATTAAATACATTAATTTTAATGCATAAATAGAACTTAAAACACCTTTTCTATTATTTTATTAAAACTTGTTTTGCTTTGTACATACCTAACAAAAAATACAAGAATACAATAATTAAATAAACAAAACACTTAATTATCTCATTAAGTTAACACAACTCAACTTGTAAATAAACCTCATACATTTACACATGCACTTACACATTTACAATACCCAAATACATTGATGCATTTACACTTGTTTATCTTGTACATTTGATACACATTACATTTGAGATCGCAATTCGATTTGGTTGTAATTATTTGGTCACTATCCCATTTAAGTCTCATCCCCATTTGTAAATTTGTACCCCCACTCCCGGATACTTATTTGTAATAGCGTAGACTTTAAATTCCCGCAATTTACCGCTTTCAAATATACCATGGTTAGACCTAGGGTTTGTATGTACATAAAATCAAACGCTAGATAACCTAATACAAGACAAATGCATGAAATCAATACACAATCACACTTGCACCCCTAGGGTAATCCCGCTTGTTGCCTTCCAAAATGGGCCATGCTTGCACGTCGAGTTTCTTTGGCAAAACAATTCAAATGATCATAAGTCCCTCGATGACGCTTTTGAAAGTTGCCTATCAAAATGATCATAGTCCCTTCAAAGCAAAATTGCCAAAGACACTTGGCACCATTGCATTCATGGTCCATACGATAACCCGCGTCTGTCCCGTTAAACATCCTAAACGCAAGATTGTCCACCAAATACAATGATGGAACAAAATTGTTAAAAGGGGTTAAAACATGAAAAAAAAACCTTTGAGTACAATAGGGGTAGACAAATCTTAGTTACTTGATCAACTTGCAAAAACACTTGCCTACTTTTCAAAACCACACTCCACAAAAACAAACTTTCAAAAACATTTGAAACATCTTTTCTAAAAGATACACACCTTTGTGAAACACTCAAACACGAGTCATTACATTGGTCGCCTAAGACAAGGCATCTATTTCAAAAACATTTTCAAAAACACACACACACACACACACACACACTATTTCAAGCAATTGAAAAATCAAAGGCAAGTGATCTAAAACCAAGTAACTAAGAGCCCATGGATAACCATGGATGAAAAGGGTGCTAATACTTTCCTGTTGTACCCCAAAATTTGCTCTCCCATATTCTTCAAGATTTGCAAAGAGCATGCTTCAAAATCTCTCAAGGGTTGCACAGTTCAAGGGCCTCCTAACAGTCAAAAATTAGGGTTTTGGTTCTGGCAAAGAAATGGAAGTTTCCAAGGGTCCAAACAAGTCCCACATGCCTACATACATGGTCAAGCATCCATATGCTAAGTTTCAAGACTCACAGCACAAGATTGCACAGTCAAAAACCCTAATTGCTCAACAGTCAACTGCAGGGGCAAAATGATCATTTGACAGTCAAAAGTCCAAATTTTTGGTCAACATCTTATTTTGAAGCCACAAACATCATTTGATCAATTCTTGATCATGATTCTCAAGGCATGGCTCAAAAAACCTCAAGATGCAAAAGTTTCTATTTTTGGACAGTTGAAAAAGTCAACTGCAAATTGACCAAGGCATAACTTCCACATGGTTCATCAGAAAAATTCCATCCAAAGCTCATTTCGAAGAGAATGACATTTACTACAACTCATCTTCACACTTCAAGTCCAAGAAATGCTCTCACAAAAAGTTATCAATCTCAACATTATAGGTCATTTTCAAAAGTCAACAAAAAGGCACTTTAAGTTAAAGACCATAACTTTAGATTGGTAAATCAAAATGACATGGGACCAAAGGCATTGGTTAGAGGACTTCAAGACCTTTCCAAAATGTCCAAGAACATGATCAAAGCTTAAAAATTGAGCAAGATATGCCTTGTGGAAGTTGGGAAATTTTTGGGAATTTTGAAAAGTCAACTTTGCTTCAAATGCCTCAAAATTGCTAATGGGCCTCAATTTCTTCCAAGAATCATCACCCAAAAGCTATGCACGACCCATTGGCCCAAAGGGGAGTTATTTTCTTATTTTTAATTTATTAATTGAATTTTTAAATCTATTAATTCATTTAATTCAAATTAAATATGAAAAAATACTCATTGCCACCTTTCAAATCTTTTTATGCAGCATTTCTACTCATCATAACTTCAAGATTTCGTGCATCACTAAAAAGGCAAGAATTGGCAATGATTGGCATCAAAAAGGAAGGAAAAAGATTGAAAAAGATTCATGAAAAATCAAATATTGAAACATTGATTGCAAAGGTTTTTGGACTTGTTTTGTAAACCTAAATCATTCCTCATATAAGCCAGAACACAACCCTAATCACAAGAACCTGGAAGCTGCGCTCAGAGTCAAGAATCAAACTTTGCCTTTTTCCAAAAAAATTGAAATCTGCTTTCATAGTTTCAGTGCGTTTCAAGACAAAAGAACGATCCCAAAAGCTTGCTGAGACTTTCCTGAACATAATCCAATACGTTTCAAGCCTCCATACACAAAGAACGGGTAGAATGAAGCCGCCTTGTTCTTGATATTTTTCATATTCGTACTTTGATTTATACGCATATTTCATACATTTTAAATGCTGATTTGTACTAATATGGACTCACTGAAGCTTTTGGTGTATGTTAATTGAACTAATCTTGCTTGTAGCGAAAGATACCATTGAAATGTTCTAGGGTTTCAGAAGCTTCCATTTGGGGCTTTGAGTATATGGAAAAATTAAGCCATAAGACCAGGACCATTGGATTCGTGACCTTCATACGAACTAATTCCATACATCGCGCTCAATTTATGATCAACGATACTCTAATCGCTATTTTTGTGTTCTTCATTTAGTGGGGGTTTAAAACCCCCGCTATCTATTTTCTGTTTACAGACACAACGAGGAAGAAGCTTGCGTGTCCTATAATGGTTGGATCATTTAAATTTTCAGCGCGCTTTTTTGTGATAATATCATTAGCGTGACTTATTGTTCATAATATTTGTTTTTCATGATACATACAAACGCGTTGGATGGTGTGGTGGTTGGGAACCTGATTGGCAAGCCTTGGGACCTGGGTTCGATTCCCAAGTCCCCCTCTTTCTTCAATAATATTTTTTCCAATACACTTACATGCAGTGTGCTGTCCAGGTTCCACGATACACCTTCACATCAGTGCCTGCCACATGTCCCTGAAGCTCAATCTAATGGCCAGATCACGCAGACCACCATGTACCCTCAGTCAACCATGCACACGTAAGCGTTGAAAGTCAAACAGGCCAAGCTTCTATTGGGCCAAATTACTGCAGATCAACCTCCTCAATTTGGGTCAACACCCCCAATGTTTGCATATTCTTTTAATTTCTTTTCTTCTCTTTTCTTCTTTTTTATTTTATTCTTTTGACCACTTTTATTTAATTTATTTCAAATAATTTTCATAAGACACAAAAAAATCAGAAAGTCAAAAAATAAAATATGTTTTAATATTTAATTCATAAATAGTTTTTGCAAATAAATTTTGTTAACTAATTTAGTTTTAATTTTAGGTTTAATTTTAATGTTTTTTTTAATAAACTAAAATGTAGAAATTAGGGTTTTAATACTTTTATTCTTTTTCTTTTCTTTTTACCATTATTAAGTATTAATTATTTTTGTAAATAAATATGCCATGTAAATAATTAATGTAAATTAGGTCAAACTTGAATTTATTTCTTTAATAATTAAAAATGCTTAGAATTAGGGTTTTAATTCCAATTAATTTTCTTAATTCCATAAATACAAAAACTCCACAAAAAAAAAAGGGTTCTTTCTTTTATTTAAGTTAATTAATTTATGATTTCGATTTAATTTCTTTAAAAGGGTCCAACGCCCTCGCATTCCCGATTTTATTTCTTTTCGCACATTTACTTTTATTTCCTTTTTTAAAGTTCATGTAATTGCCCCAAAGCCTTGTAATAGATTAATTAGGACATTTATTTTCCGTATTTTATTTAAATCGGGTCTTGGTTTAATTTGGCGATGTGGACCCGCGCCTTTGTAATAGCGTAGGACTTTTATCTTCCCGCACCTTTTAACTGTTAATAACCACATGAAAGAATGAATGCCAAAAATAAAAACAAAGCGTAGATCACCAACGCATGACAAGATAAACATAACTGAAAATGACACACAATTCACACACCACCCCTAGGGTACGCCTCACTGTTGCCTTGCCCCTCGAAACATGGTCGTCGAGTAGAGGACGTTTTAGTAAGTCCTCATGTCCATGAACATGGCATGGGGGTAGCTTCTAAGGTGTCTTCCTATTGCTCTGGTGACCACAATGTCCCGAACCCTCGAATTGACCCGAACACCTCCAACGGTGGTGCTACCTACCTCTCAATGGTGGGATGGCACTACTTTAAGGACATTTACACAGACTAATTCCTTAGGGTAGGTAGATGACTCGTAGATACTTGCTCTAATTCAAAACAAATCAAACTTCTTTTCACACCGACACTTTGCAAAAAGATTTCAAAAAACAAATTTTCAAACACTCTTGAGGACTGATACAAGAGTCGAACTGAAATTTTCAAAGAAACTTTCTCAAACCCACTCACCTTGAAAAGCAAACAAACATTTTTGAAAACACAAATGAGCAAGTATCTAAGAGCCCATGGATAACCATGGATAGAAAGGGTGCTAACACCTTCCCTTTCTATAAATCTACCTCCCGAACCGAGAACTAATCTCAATAAGGAATTTTTCTGTGCTTTTGTCCTTTCCATTTGGAGAAAATAAAAGACGGTGGCGACTCTTGCTTCCGCGACATTTCGCGAACCAGCGTTAAACAGTCAGTTCCAGATCCACCGATCACAGAACTGGCGACTCTGCTGGGGAATATCTTATAAGTGAGGTGTACCTTAGGATTAGTTCATAACTGTGTTTTCAATTGTTTTGACTTGTTTGCTTTAAAATTGTGGGTTGCATGGGAGTTACATAGATCCTAACCCGGATCTGGGGATACCCTGTTTAGGTAGCATAAGTTGTGAGGGACCTGTCCGGCGTAGACCGACATGGGTGAAGCAGTGGCTACGTTGGTGTGGCGCCTTGGTCTGTACCGATATCCCTTGTGTTGCAACGAGGAGAATATGGGTCTTCTGAGGAGTCATTAAGCACCAACAGACCTTAGAACCTTAAATGACACAACTTGGCCATTAGAACAGTAGCAGTATGCTACGCCCATTGAGGCTAAACTCTCGTTATGGTTCCGACCGCAAGAAAAGATTGCGATGCTGGAGTTATGACCAATTGAGGGTAGTCAATGATATTGGGATCCTCTAAGAACCCGGTTACTTTTGATAGGACAGGTATGAACCAACAAACTGAAAGAGGGTAATACTTAGACCTCATGCTGGCCTAAACTTTAAGGGCTTGTCTTGTGTGGCTTGTGCGCCTTACCATGTTTGCCTTTGTAAATATTTGTGGTGTACTTTATCATAACATCATAACATCATGAGCATTGCATGCATCCTGCATAGGGACTGACCATTTCAAAGACAAGAGGGTTTCACCTTTGCTCTGTTTTGTAGGACATCATGATGCCTGTGCGAAGGAATACTATCCGGTTCAACTTTGTTCACCCACCTGAGTTGCTTGAAGAGTTGGTTAGCAGGATTCCAAATACCACTTCCTTCATCCAGAGGCATGGTTCTCTTCTCAGTTTAGTCACTGCAAAGCGGGATCAACAATTGATGAGTGTCCTGACCCAGTTCTATGACCCTCTGTACCAGTGTTTCACCTTTCAAGACTTCCAGCTGGTCCCTACCCTGGAAGAGTTCTCTGATTTGCTTGGTATCCGTATCTTGGATCAGCCTCCCTTCACTGGTTGGGAAAAGATTCTCAGGCTTGAGGAGGTTGCTGCAGCTCTCCCCTTGACCCACCAAGAAGTAATGGACAACTGGGTGACTAGAAGCGGAGTTAAGGGTTTCTTGGCCAAGTTTCTGATTGGTAAAGCTAACAGTTTCTCGAATGACTTGGAATTTAGGGAATATGAAGACATCTTGGCTCTCTTAATCTATGGGCTAGTCTTGTTTCCTAATCCTGACAACTTCATCAACGTCACTGCCATAAGGATCTTTATGTCTCAGAACCCTGTGCCCACTCTCTTGGGTGACATCCTGCAACAACTTTATGCTCGTATTGCCCGAAGACGAGGAATTCTATGGTGTTGTATCCCTTTGTTGGTGAGGTGGTTTATTTCGCACCTCCCTAAGTTCGTGCTGAAGAACCAAGAAGGAAGAGGTTGGGCTCATAGGTTAATGTCTCTCACTGACAAGGACATCATTTGGACTTTCAGAGGTTTGGATGAGATAGCTGTTATTGATCGTTGCGGAGAATACCCTAATGTTCCTTTGATTGGTACTCAAGGAGGAATCTCTTACAATCCATGTCTAGCGCTCCGTCAGTTTGGAAGGGCCAGAAGAGCAGGGCCTCATGAGATGTTGGTGCCTCACATCAGTTTTGAGTTTCAGGTGGATAGTGACGAGCTGCGTCATAGGTTCATCAAGGCTTGGGACAGAGTTCATAAAGCTGATCCACAAGAGTTGGGGCCAAAGACTTCTCTACCTATGGAAGCCTACTGCAAATGGGTTCGCATCCGTTCTCAGAAGTTAGGTATGCCATACGAAGCTGTCAGACCCGTCATTCTTGAGTATCCTGACAAAGATGGGGCTCCTCCAACTGTCCTCCCTCCTCAGATACCTACTGATTATGAGACATTAAAGAGGTCTTGGTCGCAACTGCGAGAAGAGCGGGATTCGTATCGGGAAAAGTTCAATGAGCAGGAATTGAAGATCCAGAAGCTAACAAAGCAGTTGGAGAATGAGCGAGCTCTGAATGACTACATCCGTACTGAGAAGAGGAGACCCTGGGATCAATAAGGAGCTCTGGATGTTCTTTTGCAGTTTTATTTCCCTTTTCAGTATTTCCCTTTTATGTAACGCCTAAGGGCAATCTGTTGAACAATTTAAGTTTCAAAGTTGAATCTAATGAAGTGTGTTCCTTTTTGTTTACAAAGTTGATTCCCGATTGTCTTTGAAAACAAATCATACGCATTCCATTCATCATGTGCATAGCAGGTATTCTTCTTTTCAGGTTGCTTACTGTTCTTCGCTGTTTATTTCGGCATCATGAACCCTGACTCATCATCAACCAAGATGTCTATCAAGGCCCTTCAGGCGCAGAACGCGCAATTTCAGGAGCTGATCATGGGTTTGGCTCAAGGCCAAGAAGAGCTGAAGGCTTTACTCCTGAAGAAGGAGAAGAAGAAGAAGATAACTGTTCTTTTCAACTCGGGCTGGAGGTTTGGCAACACTCTGCAGAATGAGGAAGCTGGTTCTTCTGTAGGCAAGAGCAGTCCCCAAGGGGGAAAAGGTCCTAGTCCGGTAGTCTCTGACAACGAGACTGACTTTAATGAGGAACAGTATCCTCCGGCTGAAGACAGATACAAGCAGTTGGAAGACAGACTGAATGCAATGGAGATCCAACAAGTGCTTGGGTTGGATTTCGGAGATTTGGGCTTATCTACTGGTGTGATCATTCCTCACAAGTTTAAGGCACCATCTTTCACCAAGTATGACGGGGCGTCTTGTCCCAAGCTACACCTCAGATCTTATGTGCGGAAGATTCAGCCGTACACTGTGGATAAGAATTTGTGGATCCACTTCTTCCAGGAGAGTCTTTCAGGGACTCATCTCGAATGGTTCTATCAGCTGGATGGGACCAAGGTTCGTAACTGGGAGGAGTTGGCTACTGCTTTTTACAAGCAGTATCAATATAATGCCGACCTTGCTCCTACACGTACCCAACTCCAGGGTATGTCGCTAGGATCAAGCGAAGGTTTTAAGGAATATGCACAGAAGTGGAGGGATCTGACTGGCAGGGTGCAGCCTCCGTTAACTGACTGTGAATTGGTGGATATGTTCTTGGGGACCCTATCTGGGCCGTTTTTCAATCACCTTATCGGTAACTCGTCTGCAGGGTTTACTGACCTTATTCTGACTGGGGAAAGGATAGAGGCTGGAATGAAGTCCGGTAAAATTCATAAGGGGACATCTTCAAGTTCTAAGAAGAAACCCTTTAAGAAGGAGGCCAGTGCTGTATATGGGCCTAGGAGGCAAGAGAAACCAGAACGCCGCCAATCTGTCAACGCGGTGATGATTGCCAAGCCTGCTGCCGCTCCTCGGCAAACCAATCCACCCAGGGCTGAAAGACCCAGAAGAGAGTTTACCCGTCTAAGTATGACCCTATCGCAAATCTTGCCGCAGTTGCTGTCCACCAACCTAGTGACTGTCAGGGAGGCCCCAAAAGTTGTGAACACTGCCTCTCCCAAGTACAATACAAATGCCCGCTGTGCTTATCATTCCGATAACCCGGGGCATTCCACTGATGACTGTTGGGCCTTAAGGAACAAAGTGCAGGACCTTATTGATGCAAAGGAGGTACAGTTTGAAACACCTGAGAAGCCCAATGTGGTGAATGCTCCCATGCCTAACCATGGGGTAAATGCTATCAGGGATGAAGACGAAGTGGAAGAGTCAGAGTTTGACAGCTGGATTTATCCGACTGCCGACAGTGGACCTAGCAATTGGATTGCAAAGGACAACCTACCTGTTACTTTTATTACGCAGTAATAAACTCCTTTGTTTTGTTATTTGTAATAAACAATGAATTGAAACTCTATGGCCCGGTGTCTTACCCGGGGCACCGCGGCTTCATTTGTAAGGGCATATTAATTGTCATTTCATATATCATGAATAAAGACCTTGGACGTTTTCTCGCACTTCAAATCTTATGCTCCTTTTCTTTCTTTCCTTTCTTTATATATTGCAAAACAGCTGTATTTACACACACTCACTCATACAGGTTTCAATCCACTCTGGATCTCACTGGTAACGACCCTGCTACTGCCAGTTATGACTTCGAAAATCCGATCAACTTAGCCGAAGACGAAGGTGAAGATGATTGCGAAGTGCCCGACGAACTTGCAAGACTGTTACTCCAGGAAGAGAGGGAAATTCAACCACATGAAGAGCTGGTGGAAACAATAAATCTGGGTACTGATACAGATAGGAAGGAAGTCAAGATTGGTGCCAACCTAGAGCTCAGCATGAAGCAACGGTTGACTCAGATGTTACATGATTACATGGAAATCTTTGCCTGGTCCTACGAAGACATGCCCGGGTTGGATACCGACATTGTGGTCCATCATTTGCCTACCAAGGAAGACTGCCCTCCGGTTAAGCAAAAGGTCCACCGTATGCGTCCAGAGATGTCCGAAAAGATCAAAGCCGAGGTTATGAAGCAGTTTGATGCCTGGTTTCTTGCAGTGACTTCTTACCCTCAGTGGGTTGCTAATGTGGTGCCGGTACCTAAGAAGGATGGTAAGGTCAGAATGTGTGTCGAATACAGGGATCTGAACAGGGCCAGCCCCAAGGATGACTTCCCTCTACCTCACATTGATGTCCTTATTGACAATACGGCTCAGCACAAGGTGTTCTCTTTCATGGATGATTTTTCAGGCTATAATCAGATCAAGATGGCACCTGAAGACATGGAAAAAACTACCTTTGTTACTCAGTGGGGCACCTTCTGCTACAAGGTCATGCCTTTTGGACTGAAAAATGCTGGGGCAACCTACTAACGTGCCATGGTTGCTTTATTTCATGACATGATCCATCATGAGATAGAAGTGTATGTTGACGACATGATCGCAAGGTCCCAAACTGAGGAAGAACACCTTGGTCATCTGCAGAAATTGTTTGACCGTTTGAAGTTGTACAAGCTGAGGTTGAACCCGAACAAGTGCACCTTCGGGGTTAGATCTGGAAAGTTGATGGGCTTCATTGTAAGCGATAAAGGTATTCAAATGGACCCTTCCAAGGTTAAATCCATTCAAGAGATGCCAGTTCCTAAGACAGAGAAAGAGGTCAGAGGCTTTCTAAGACGCCTGAATTACATTGCTCGGTTCATCTCGCACCTAACTGCTACCTGTGAGCCAATCTTCAAGCTGCTGAAGAAAGATCAGGTAGTACGTTGGAATGATGAATGTCAGGCCGCTTTTGATAGAATCAAAGAGTATCTCCAAGAACCACCCATTCTTATGCCACCGGTTGAGGGGAGACCTCTGATACTATACCTGACAGTACTTGACAACTCAATGGGGTGTGTGCTGGGGCAGCATGACGAGTCTAGCCGAAAAGAGCATGCCATTTATTACCTTAGCAAAAAGTTTACCGACTGTGAGACCCGATACTCACTGCTCGAGAAAACTTGCTGCGCTTTGGTATGGGCTGCTCGCCGGCTGAGACAGTACATGCTGACTCACACTACCTTGTTGATCTCAAAGATGGATCCTATAAAGTACATATTTGAAAAGCCTGCTCTGTCTGGGAGAATAGCAAGATGGCAAATGATCTTGACAGAATACGATATCCAGTACACGACCCAGAAAGCCATCAAAGGAAGTGTATTGGCAGACCACTTGGCACATCAGGCAGTAGACGACTATCAGTCAATGAACTTCGAGTTTCCGGACGAGAGTATCATGATAGTGACTGATTGTGAAGTACCTGGACCGGATGAAGGACCTGAGGAAGGATCCCGATGGTTTATGCACTTTGACGAAGCCTCCAATGCTTTGGGTAACGGTATCGGCGCTGTGATAATATCCCCCCAAGGCACTCATACTCCACTCACTTCCCGTCTATGTTTCAACTGCACCAACAACATGGCGGAGTATGAGGCATGCATCATGGGTCTCCAAGCTGCGATCGACTTAAGGATTAAGTTTCTGAGTGTCTTCGGAGATTCCGCTCTCGTGATCAATCAGATCAAAGGAGAGTGGGATACGAAACATCCGAATCTTATCCCTTACAAAGAATGTGTATTGACCTTGATCCCCCACTTCACAGAGATCACCTTTGAACATTTCCCAAGAGAGGAGAATCAGTTGGCGGACGCGTTAGCTACGATGTCTTCTATGTTCAAAGTCAAATGGGACAACGAGGCTCCCCGGATCATTATCTGGAAACTGGACGAACCGGCATACTGTTGTGACCTTGAGACTGAGGTAGTTACTGAGAAACCTTGGTACCATGAGGTGAAGAGATACTTGGAAGCTCAGGAGTATCCTGAAGGTGCCTCTGTCAACGATAAGAAGTTTCTGAGAAGGTTCGTAGCGAAATTCTTCCTTAGCAACGGCATCCTGTACAAGCGAAACCATGATTCAACCTTAATGCGTTGTGTGGATAAGACTGAAGCAGAAAGGATCATGGCGGAGCTACATGAAGGTACCTTCGGAACACATTCCAGTGGACACACTATGGCAAAGAAGATCCTTCGGGCAGGGTATTTCTGGTCCACAATAGAAGCCGACTGCTACCAACATTCTCGGACATGTCACAAATGTCAGATTTATGCAGACAAGGTGCATGTTCCTCCAGTTCCTCTGAATGTTCTGACTGCACCTTGGCCGTTTGCAATGTGGGGCATAGATATGATCGGTGAGATTAAACCTACAGCATCCAACGGGCATCGCTTCATCCTGGTAGCGATTGATTACTTCACGAAGTGGGTTGAAGCAGCTTCCTACGCTACAGTAACCAAGAACGTTGTGGCACGGTTCATTCGGCACAACCTGATCTGTCGATACGGCGTCTGTGATCAGTGGATCTGGAACTGACTGTTTGACGCTGGTTCGCGAAATGTCGCAGAAGCAAGAGTCGCCACCGTCTTTTATTTTCTCCAAATGGAAAGGACAAAAGCACAGAAAAATTCCTTAAAGAGATTGCTCTCGGTTCGGGAGGTAGGTTATAGAAAGGGAAGGTGTTAGCACCCTTTCTATCCATGGTTATCCATGGGCTCTTAGATACTTGCTCATTTGTGTTTTCAAAAATGGTTTGTTTGCTTTTCAACTGTGGGTTTTAAAAAGTTTCTTTGAAAATTCCAGTTCGACTCTTGTATCGGTCCTCAAGAGTGTTTGAAAAATTGCTTTCGAAAGCTTTTTGAAAAGGTGTCGGTGTGAAAAGTATTTTTGAATTTGTTTTGAAATTTAGAGCAAGTATCTAGAGTTGTCTACCTACCCTAAGGAATTCGTCTGTGTAAATGTCCTTTAAAGTAGTGCCATCCCACCATTGAGAGGTAGGTAGCACCACCATTGGAGGTGTTCGGGTCAATTCGAGGTTCGGGACATGGTGATCACCAGAGCAATAGGAAGACACCTTAGAAGCTACCCTCATGCCAGGTTCCCGGATCATGAGGACTTACTAAAACACCCTCTACTCGACGATCACCTTTCGAGGCAAGGCAACAGTGAGGCGTACCCTAGGGGTGGTGTGTGCGATTTGTGTGTCATGTTCATTTGCATTTATCTTGTCATGTTATTGGTGAGCTAACGTTTGTTTTTTATTTTTGCCCATACATTCTTTCATGCCATTATTTAACAGTTTAAAAATATTGCGGGAAGTAAAAGATCTAAGCTATTACAAAAGGCGCGGGTCCAGATCGCCAAAATTTCTCGGACCCGATTTGACAGAAAATAAAGAAGACAAAGAAAATAAAGAATTAAAAGTGCGACAGATAATTAATTACAAGGCTTCGGGAGAGATACATAAAATATTAAACGAAATAAGATAAATATGCGAATAAGGATTAAAACGAGGGCGTTGGACCCTTTGGCAAAATTAAAATTACATGGAATTAATTAATAGAGAAAAAAAAAGAAAAGGAGATGTTTTTTTGGTATTTTATGATCTTTAGGATTTTAATGAAAAAGAATTAATTAAAATAAATACTAACCCTAATTCTAGTGACTTTTAATTTATTAAGAAAACATTGAATTTTAACCTAAATTAACCCTAATTTTTATATACAAATTTAATTATAAAAATAAATATTTAATTATTTAATTATTATGGGAGAAAAAGAAAAAAAGGATAAAAAATTAATATGAACCCTAGTTCTATGTTTTTTAGATTTTTATTAAGAGAATTAAAATTAAAACCTAAGTTAAAACTAAATTTAATTATATACAATTTATTTATGAAGATACTAAAAATAAAAATATTTATTGTTTTTCTCTTTTCTGATTTTTTGGTGGTATTTTTTATATTTTGTGAAAATAATAAATTAATTAAACACAATAATTAAAATAAAAATAGAAATAATGAAAAAGAAAATATTTAAAATGTCAAACCTAGGGGGGTATCAGTCCCCAATGTGGAGGTATAGCCCAGGAATTTGAGCCCAAACAAGCCTGGCCTTGTTGACTTTGGCACTAGCGTGTATACGCGTTGACTACAATCCATGGTATTGCACAGTTCTTGGCCTTCTGATTGTTCTATTGGGACGCGTGGACGTCTGATTATGAAGGCGTATGGTGATCCGTTATACTGAATCTGCATGGGAACATTAGCTGAAAAATAATATTGAAAGGGGTGAGGACCTGGGGCTCGAACCCAGGTCCTAGAGATCACCAGTTTCATGCCTTGCCAATTGTACTGAACGCGCTTCTTGTATATTAAATAACTGAAGAATAATATAATGAGAAAATAATGGTTAGTGGAAATCAGCACGCAAAATTTAAACTAGCCAACCAACTTATGCCACGAGGTCATCTTCCTCGTTGTATATTTTTTTTCTGAAATACAAAGGACAAAGGCCACGGTTTTCTGAGCGTTCTCTTAGGCACGTTTTGGGAAAATAACGAATAGCCCTGTGATGCTCATAAATTGAGCGCGAGGGTGGGTTTAAGATCGTCCAGACACGCTGATTCCAATGGTGTAAGTCTTGAAGGCCAATTTTTCCTTAATTTAAAACCCCTAATTCCAAGTCCTGTAAACCCTAGAATTTGATAATGGTGAAATCGTATATAGCATGTAATAATCCAATCAAAGCATATGGTTAGTTTCAGAACAAGTCAATTAGTATGAATGCATCAAAAAAACGCAATGAAAATATCTAAATATGGAAACACGATTATGCATTTTATTTGAAACAGTTTGAATCCATGGTACCAATTCTGGGCGTTTGAAGGTTTGGAAGTGATCCAGTTAGCTTCAGGGGGACACGAGGAAGCCTTTGCAATTGGTCTTGTGCTTTGAATCGACCTAAAACCTGATTTTCAGTTTTGAGTTTTCTTCCAAAAAATTTCAAGTTGGTCAATGGTTTCTAGCGCAGCTCAGTGGTTTTTTCAATTAGGGTTGTGTTCTATGTATAAGTAAGAGTGAATTAGGTCAAGAATTCTGATCAAAATCCATGCATTGATGGTTTATGAGATTTGATTTTCTTCAAGATCTTTTTCAATCTTTTTCCATGCTATTTGATACCAAATCATGCCAAAACTTTCCCTAATTGATCATGCACGAATTTGAGTGTCCAATGAGGATAATTTCTGCACAAAAAGATTTTATTTCATTAGTTTTGTATTTTTCATGCATTTTATTTAATTAAATGAATTATAAATGATAAAAAATTCAAATAAATAAATAAAAATGGAGAAAAACTTCCCTTTTGGCCTAATGGTCGTGCACATGCTTGGGATAATGAATTATGGAAGAAAAATGGGCCCATTAGCAATTTTAGGTCATTTGAATCAATGTTGACTTTTCAAAATATCCAAAAATTTCCCAACTTCCACAAGGCATAACTTGCTCAATTTTTAAGATTTTCTCATGTTCCATGACATTTTGGAAAGGTCTTTGAGTCCTCTAACCAATGTCTTTGGTCCCATGTCATTTTGATTTACCAATCTCAAGTTATGGCCTTTGACTTAAAGTCCCTTTTTGTTGACTTTTGAAAATGACCTATAATGTTGAAATTGATAACTTTTTGTGAGAGCATTTCTTGGACTTGGAGTATGAAGATGAGTTGTAGGAAATGTCTTTATCTTCAAAATGAGCTTTGGATGGAATTTTTCTGATAATCCATGTGAAAGTTATGCCCTGGTCAATTTACAGTTGACTTTTTCAGCTGTCCAAATAAGGAAACTTTTGCATCTTGATGATTTTTGAGCCAAGCTTTGAGAATCATGATCAAGCATTGATCAAATGATGTTTGTGGCTTCAAAATGAGATGTTGACCAAAAATTTGAACTTTTGACTGTCAAATGACCATTTTGCCCCTACAGTTGTCTGTAGTGCAATTAGGGTTTCGACTGTGCAATTTTGTGCTGAAAGTCTTGAAACTTGATATGAGGATGCTTGACCATATTTGTAGGCATGTGAGACTTGATTGGACCTTTGGAAACTTCATTTTCTTGATCAGAACAAAAACCCTAATCTTGACTGTTTAAGAGACCCTTGCACTGTGCAACCCTTGGGGAACTTTGAAGCTTGACTTGGCAATTTCTTGAAGAATATGGGAGGGCAAATTTTGGGGTACAACAGTTGCCCCTGTTCAATCTTCTTAGACCTGAGGATGCAGATTGGCTGACGTGCCTTTCGTAATCCGAGGGTAGAAGATGATTGAACACTAGAGTGCCCAGAAATTTGCGCTCATATAGTAGTGTGATGGTGGGGGGATGGGCTTATAGATGCCATTTAGAGATTGATGAATAGGATGATGGGCTTATAGATGCCATCTGGACGTTGATCGCATAAGAGATTCCTTAGCGAGAACCTGCATACCTGCAAAAGAAAAAATGAATACCTGACACGTTGCAGGAATTGGTTTTCGGATGCTTGGTATAGATATGTCCTGACTGGTTACAGGAGTTGAGTCTGGAGCTTCACAAGATGATGAATGAACCAGGGATGGTTACTACCTTAGCATGAACGGTGAGAGAACCTTGGGTGACTTTAACTTCAACAACGCTCGTTGAGAAAATCTTGGTGGGAATTACCATCTTCGCAGTATCGGGAAGAGAACCATAGGCAATTATAATCTCAAAAGCGGACGTTTGAGAAGAACCTGGAATGGAATTATCATCTCACGCACCGTCGGGGAGAGAACCATAGGAAATTATAATCTCAAAAGCGGACGTCTGAGAAAAACCTGGGATGGAATTATCATCTCACGCACCGTCGGGGAGAGAACCATAGGAAATTATAATCTCAAAAGCGGACGTTTGAGAAAAACCTGGGCTGGAATTATCACCTCACGCACCATCGGGGAGGGAACCATAGGAAATTATAATCTCAAAAGCGGACGTTTGAGAAAAACCTGGGCTGGAATTATCACCTCACGCACCGTCGGGGAGGGAACCATAGGAAATTATAATCTCAAAAGCGGACGTTTGAGAAAAACCTGGGCTGGAATTATCACCTCACGCACCGTCAGGGAGGGAACCATAGGAAATTATAATCTCAAAAGCGGACGTTTGAGAAAAACCTGGGCTGGAATTATCACCTCACGCACCGTCGGGGAGGGAACCATAGGAAATTATAATCTCAAAAGCGGACGTTTGAGAAAAACCTGAGATGGAATTATCATCTCACGCACCGTCGGGGAGAGAACCATAGGAAATTATAATCTCAAAAGCGGACGTTTGAGAAAAACCTGGGATGGAATTATCATCTCACGCACCGTCGGGGAGAGAACCATAGGCAATTATAATCTCAAAAGCGGACGTTTGAGAAAAACCTGGGCTGGAATTATCACCTCACGCACCGTCGGGGAGGGAACCATAGGAAATTATAATCTCAAAAGCGGACGTTTGAGAAAAACCTGGGATGGAATTATCATCTCACGCACCGTCGGGGAGAGAACCATAGGCAATTATAATCTCAAAAGCGGACGTTTGAGAAAAACCTGAAATAACTTCTACTGAGTCTTCATCAGAAAAAATCTGTTGGGAGTCGATTTAGCTGGACTAGAGAAGGCCTTGGACTGGATAAGAAATCTTTGGAGTCGATTAACTGAACCGGTCTAGGTCTTGAAATATGATTGAGAATTTAACTGCATCCTTCCTGAAAGGTAGAGGTCAGTCATATGCCATGCATGATATGGACCAAGCAATGATGTTCTCAACATAAATGAGATTTGTATGATATGATGCGTCTATGCCTGCTATAATGATGTATGGGATGTTTTATGAATATGTTTTTTGTCTAGGAAAGTAAGCCCTTGACGGGTGCCGGGAAGTCACTCCTGGGCTGATGTTGGATAATAGCTTTGCCTCCGCTGGGGATGATAATTACAAGAATACCGATAGGAGAAGATAACTCCGTTGGGGAATAAACTTGGCGAATGATTACTCTGCAGGGAGAAAAGTATTCTGATGATCTTGCTGGGGAGCAATACTCTGTGGGGAGAAAGATACTTTGTTGAAATGTTGATAATAACTTGCTGGGGATATTTTTGCTGTATCGGAAGTGTTAATAGACTTCGCTGGGGGTAAGAGAACTTCGTCGGGGACGTTCTTTCCATAGCTTTTGGCTGAGGATAACCCAGTTATATCCTGTTAAGGAAATAACTCTTTAAATAAAGCCGGACGACGCGTTCGTGTTTGGCGAGGGATAAGCTTCCAGAATCTACTGGGGATAAGCTTGCTGCTTGGGGAGATGGATTTCCAACTTTCCTGGGGAAATAGATTGGACTCTCTTGGGGAAGTTTTGAACTGCGGGGGAAATGATTCCTTTGAATGCTTGATATACCGCCGGGGAACAATCTTTAGACCAAGACTGCCGGGGATGCTTGTTAAGGATATGTATATATGCTGCTGGGGAACGTTGAGATCTATTGGAGGATACTAAACTTCCTTAAGGTTTGATAAACTTTGCTCGAGGAGAGTGTACTGACTTGCTGACTCACTCTCTGGGAAATTAAGATATGCCGGTCATGTTCTTTAGCTGAACCTACCTTGGTACCTTGGAGGACAGAACAATTAGATTGCTTAGACAATTCTTTATTGCCCCTGTTTCTAGTGTCACCTGTAATTAATCCTTTGTTTCGTATGCAAATATTTATGAGTTAGCAAATTATTGTCAATGCATATATCACAAATTGAACCATGGACGTTCTTCGCAAAACAAAACAGAAAAAGAAAAACAATTGGCACGTTTAACTGAAAAGTATATTTGTATTGATTTGAATGGCCTGGAAATAGGCGTTTTGTATACAAGAGGCTGACGTCCTAGTAAGAGGACGCTGCCGAACAAAAGAGTTTATACAAGTTTTGTACAAAAGAAAATAAAACAGCTGTGTGAAATGAATGATCCCACTGGGTTTCAACTCTGCTATCGCCTTTATAACTCCGAGCGTCTCATCACTTGATGACCTTGGTTGAAGGTGAAGCTGACTGATCGATGCCGTCTGAACTTGATGTAGATACCGGATTCTGGATGCAAAGTGATCCAATGAGACATAGTATTACGCTTTTATCCCTAATTTTTGCCTGGACCGCCCTTTCGGGTTTTCAGTCCACCGGGATACCCATTTTTGCCCAAGCCGCCTTTTCAGGTTTTCGACTTGCCGGGTGTACAGATTTTTCATTTCATCCCTTCATTTTGCCCGAACCCTTTTGGTTCGACGGGAAGCCCTAATTTTTGCCTAGGCATGTCAGCCTAGCGGGTCTTTTTTTCATGCGTAGTATCTTTTTACTATGTCTGCATTGGCGGGGTGAGGAAGGTCGTCACCATCCATATTGGTTAGAATCATGGCTCCTCCTAAGAACACATGCTTAACCACAAATGGCCCTTCGTATGTAGGGGTCCATTTGCCCCTTGGATCACTCTGAGGAAGGATGATTCTCTTGATTACCAGATCCCCAACTTGATATTCCTGTGGTCTGACCTTTTTGTTAAATGCCCTGATCATCCGTTTCTGATACGTCTGACCATGGCAGATAGCAGCAAGTCTCTTTTCATCAATGAGGTTGAGCTGATCAAGTCGTGTCTGGATCCAATCATCCTCATTCAGATTTGCATCTTTCATTATCCGGAGAGAGGGTATTTGCACTTCGATTGGTAAGACTGCTTCCATACCATAAACCAAAGAGAAAGGAGTTGCCCCGGTTGACGTCCTGGCTGAGGTACGGTACCCATGTAGAGCGAACGGTAACATCTCCTGCCAATCCTTATAAGTCACTGTCATCTTCTGCACAATTTTCTTAATGTTCTTATTTGCTGCTTCTACAGCCCCATTCATCTTCGGTCTGTAAGGAGAAGAATTGTGGTGCTGTATTTTGAACTGCTCGCAGAGCTCAGCGATCATCTTGTTATTCAGATTGGTACCGTTGTCTGTAATAATTCTCTCAGGGACGCCGTACCGACAGATCAGGTTATGCCGAATGAACCGTGCCACAACAGTCTTGGTTACCGTAGCATAGGAAGCTGCTTCGACCCACTTTGTAAAGTAATCAATCACCACTAGGATGAAGCGATGCCCATTAGATGCCGTAGGTTTAATCTCGCCGATCATGTCTATACCCCACATTGCAAACGGCCAAGGCGCAGTCAGAACATTTAATGGAACCGGAGGAACATGCACCTTGTCTGCATAAATCTGGCACTTATGGCATGTCCTGGAATGTTGGTAACAGTCAGCTTCCATTGTGGACCAGTAATATCCTGCCCGAAGGATCTTCTTAGCCATGGTATGCCCACTGGAGTGTGTACCAAAGGTCCCTTCATGTAGCTCTTCCATGATTCTTTCTGCTTCAGTTTTATCCACACAACGCAGTAAGGTTGAATCATGGTTTCGCTTGTACAAGATGCCGTTGCTAAGGAAGAACTTGGCTGCGAACCTTCTCAGGAACTTCTTATCATTGACAGATGCACCTTCAGGGTATTCCTGAGTTTCCAGATATCTCTTTACCTCATGGTACCAAGGCTTCTCAGTCACCAATTCAGTCTCGAGATCACAACAGTATGCCGGTTCGTCCAGTTTCCAGATGATGATCCGGGGAGCCTCATTGTCCCATTTGACTTTGAACATAGAAGACATTGTAGCTAACGCGTCCGCCAGCTGATTCTCTTCTCTTGGAAAGTGTTCAAAGGTTATCTCTGTGAAGTGGGGGATCAAGGTCAACACACATTCTCTGTAAGGGATAAGATTCGGATGTTTCGTATCCCACTCTCCTTTGATCTGATTGATCACAAGAGCGGAATCTCCGAAGACACTCAGAAACTTGATCCTTAGGTCGATCGCAGCTTGAAGACCCATGATGCACGCCTCATACTCTGCCATGTTGTTGGTACAGTTGAAACATAGTCGGGCAGTGAGCGGAGTATGAGTACCTTGAGGAGATATGATGATGGCGCCGATACCGTTACCCAAAGCATTGGAGGCTCCGTCAAAGTGCATAGACCATCGGGATCCTGGTTCAGGTCCTTCATCCGGTCCAGGTACTTCACAATCAGTTACTATCATGATGCTTTCATCCGGAAATTCGAAGTTCATTGACTGATAGTCATCTACGGCCTGATGTGCCAGGTGGTCTGCCAATACACTTCCCTTGATGGCTTTCTGGGTCGTGTACTGAATGTCGTATTCCATCAAGATCATTTGCCATCTTGCAATTCTCCCAGACAGAGCAGGCTTTTCGAATATGTACTTTATAGGATCCATCTTTGAGATCAACAAGGTAGTGTGAGTCAGCATATACTGTCTCAGCCGGCGAGCAGCCCATACCAAAGCGCAGCAAGTTTTCTCAAGCAGTGAGTATCGGGTCTCACAGTTGGTAAACTTTTTGCTAAGGTAATAAATGGCGTGCTCTTTTCGGCCAGACTCGTCATGCTGCCCCAGCACACACCCCATTGAGTTGTCCAGTACTGTTAGATATAGTATCAGAGGTCTCCCTTCAACCGGTGGCATAAGGATGGGTGGTTCTTGGAGATACTCTTTGATTCTGTCGAAAGCAGCCTGACATTCATCGTTCCAACGTACTACCTGATCTTTCTTCAGCAGCTTGAAGGTGGGCTCACAGGTAGCAGTCAGGTGTGAGATGAACCGAGCAATGTAATTCAGGCGTCCTAAAAAGCCCCTGACTTCCTTCTCTGTCCTAGGAACTGGCATCTCTTGAATAGCTTTGACCTTAGCAGGGTCCACTTGAATTCCTTTATCACTGACCACGAAGCCTAGCAACTTCCCAGATCTTACCCCGAAGGTGCACTTGTTCGGGTTCAACCTTAGCTTGTACAGTTTCAACCGGTCAAACAACTTCTGCAGATGATCTAGGTGCTCTTCCTCAGTCTGGGACCTTGCGATCATGTCGTCAACATACACTTCTATCTCATGATGGATCATGTCATGAAATAAAGCAACCATGGCACGTTGGTAGGTTGCCCCAGCGTTCTTTAGCCCGAATGGCATGACCTTGTAGCAGAAGGTGCCCCACTGAGTAACAAATGTAGTCTTTTCCATGTCTTCAGGTGCCATCTTGATCTGATTGTAACCTGAAAAGCCATCCATGAAAGAGAACACCTTATGTTGAGCTGTATTATCAACAAGGACATCAATGTGAGGTAAATGGAAGTCATCCTTGGGGCTGGCCCTGTTCAGATCCCTGTAGTCGACACACATTCTGACCTTACCGTCCTTCTTAGGTACCGGCACCACATTAGCAACCCACTGAGACTAAGAAGTCACTGCGAGGAACCCAACATCAATCTGCTTCATAACCTCGGCCTTAATCTTCTCAGACATCTCTGGACGCATCCGGCGGACCTTTTGCTTTACCGGAGGACAGTCTTCCTTAGTAGGCAAGTGGTGGACCATAATGTCGGTATCCAACCCGGGCATGTCTTCGTAGGACCAGGCAAAGATCTCCATATAATCATGCAGCATTTGAGTCAACAGTTGCTTCACGCTGAGCTCTAGGTTGGCACCAATCTTTACCTCTTTCCTATTTTCTTCAGTACCCAAGTTTATTGTTTCCACTGGCTCTTCATGGGGTTGAATTGCCCTCTCTTCCTGAAGTAACAGTCTTGCAAGCTCGCCAGGCACTTCGCAATCATCTTCACCTTCGTCTTCGGCTAAGTTGATCGGATTTTCGAAGTCATAACTGGCAGTAGCAGGGTCGTTATCAGTGAGATCCAGAGTGGATTGAAACCTGTATGAGTGAGTGTGTGTGTAAATACAGCTGTTTTGAAATATATGTAAAGGAAAGAAAGACAGAAAAGGAGCATAAGATTTGCGATGCGAGAAAACGTCCAAGATTTTCATTCATGATATATGAAATGACAATTTATATGCCCTCACAAATAAAACCACGGTGCCTCGGGTAAGACACCGGGCCATAGAGTTTAATTTATTGTTTATTACAAATAACGAAACAAAGAAATTTATTACTGCGTCAAAAAGGTAACAGGAGTATGGTCTTTGGCAATCCAATTGGTCAGTCCTCCTTCGGTTGTCGGATAGATCCAGCTATTAAACTCAGCCTCATCCACTTCATTGTCTTCCCCAACAGCATTCACTCCTGGATTTGTAATGAACACAGGAGGTCTTCCGATCTTCGCTTTCCGCATAGCCTTCTGACCCTCTGCAGTAAAACCCAGCCCAAACTTATCAGTCTTCTGTGTAAAGTCTGGAAGCCTGCCCCAGTTAGCACCTTTACCTTTCTGAACCACAGCCCGGGCATCCTTCAGGGAAGCCATCTTCAAAGGAACACTTTCTTCTGCTGCTGTTTCTATTGCTGCTGCAATTGGAAGCACCTCCTCGAAATGCTGAAAGGGGGTCTCAATAAACTCCCCGTCCATCTCAATGTATCTGAAGGAATTCAGATGGCTTACCATGTACTCCTCTTCCCCTTGTACAGTGACGATCTTCCCTCTGACGGGGTACTTCAGCTTCTGGTGCAAGGTAGAGGTCACTGCCCCAGCCTTATGTATCCAAGGTCGACCCAGTAGACAAGAGTATGATGGACGGATATCCATCACATAAAAAGTAGAGTCAAACACCTGAGAGCCCACACGAATCGGAATGTCAACCTCTCCATGAACCATCCTTTTTGAACCGTCAAAGGCCCTGACGATGATATTGCTGGGTTTCAGTTCCAGGCCTTCACAATCCAAGCGATCTAAAGCCTTCTTTGGTAGAACATTCAAGGACGAACCAGTATCCACCAACACATGTGCCAAGGTAGTGCCCCTGCATTCGATAGAGACATGCAGAGCATCATTGTGGTCTCTTCCCTTCGCGGTCAGGTCGGCATCTGAGAAACCCAAGCCATTGTCTGCTGTCAGATTTGCTACGCAATCAGTGAACTGGACTGCAGATGTTTCATGTGGCACATGGGCCGTCTTGAGGAATGAGATTAAGGCCTTAGCATAGGCCTCGGAGCACAGCAATAAAGAGAGCATGGAGATCTTGGAGGGCGTGTGCCCCAGCTGTTCCACAACATTGAAATCACTCTTCTTTATTATCTTTAGAATCTCCTCCATTTCTTGTTGGGAGGCTTCAGCAGTTACAGGTATAGGTGCCTCCATCTGGGCAGGCTCAACTTCAATTCCTTTGCCCCGAGCATTGGATGACTCGGCAGCAGGAGAAACAACTTGATCAGCAATAGGAACAGGTACACTTGTAGGAGTTATAAGGAGTGGTCTTCGAGCATCAGGCGGTGCAATGTCAGGCGAGAAGAGCCTGCCACTGCGGGTGACTTTGGCTGGGCCAGTGATATCACAGATGCTGGCGCCAACGTTGAACTCTTGTTTAATCCCATTTATATACACATCTGCCCCATAATGCCAGGGGACAGCTTTATCAGATACATAGGGCAGGGGCCCCGGAACAGTGATAACAATAGGTGCGACGGTCATGATTTGAACAGGCTTCTTCGGGAGAACCTGGATTGGATTATTGAAGATGGTAACCACAGAAACTTCTTCCACCGGAACCAACTGAACAGCAGACTTCTTAAACAGAATCTCCTTGCCATCCATTAGGCTTTGGATGCCTAACTTCAGCAAGGGACAACCAGATAGGGACACAACACAGAACAGGCAACCCTCACTGCAACCCGGAAATAAACCGGCCAGCAGCAGGTTCTTCTTGACAGTCTTCAGAGGAGTGGCTAGGTCATCCACATAAACAGCATAAACATCTTCGTCGACAACATTTACCCCATGCTGAGGCATAGGAGCAGTAACTACATTTGGCCTCTCAGGCGCTTCAAACTGTATCTCCTTCGCGTCGATAAGGTCTTGCACCTTACTTCTTAATGCCCAACAGTCATCAGTAGAATGCCCCGGGCTATCTGAATGGTAAGCACAACGAGCATTCGGGTTGTACTTAGGAGATGCAGTATTTGGGAACTTCGGCGCCTCTATGACAGTCACTAAGTTGGTTGAGAGCAACTGTGGTAAGATCTGCGACAAGGTCATACTCAAGCGGGTGAACTCTCTCCGGGGTCTTTCAGCCCTTTGAGGATTGGTTGGCCGAGGAGCGGCAGCAGGCTTAGCAATCATTACCGCACTGACAGATTGGCGGCGCTCAAGTCTCTCTGATCTCTTGGAACCATACACGGCACTAGCCTCCTTCTTGAAGGGTTTCTTCTCAGAACTAGACGATGCACCCTTCGGAATCTTACCAGACTTTAACCCAGCCTCAATTCTTTCTCCAGTCAGAATTAAATCAGTGAACCCTGCAGACGAATTCCCGATAAGATGGTTGAAAAATGGCCCAGATAGGGTCCCCAAGAACATGTCTACCAACTCCCGATCAGTCAATGGTGGCTGCACCCTGCCAGCCAGGTCTCTCCACTTCTGAGCGTACTCCTTAAAACCTTCACTTGAACCTAACGACATACCCTGGAGTTGGGTACGTGTAGGGGCAAGGTCGGCATTATATTGATACTGCTTGTAGAAAGCAGTAGCCAACACCTCCCAGTTACGAACCTTGGTCCCATCCAGCTGATAGAACCATTCGAGATGAGTCCCTAAAAGACTCTCCTGGAAGAAGTGGATCCACAAATTTTTATCCGCGGAGTACGGTTGGATTTTCCGAACATAGGACCTGAGATGTAGCTTGGGACAAGACGCCCCGTCATATTTGGTGAAGGATGGTGCTTTGAACTTCCGAGGGATAATCACACCAGTAGACAAACCCAGATCTCCAAAATCCAGCCCAGGTACCTGTTGTATTTCCATAGCATTCAGCCTATCCTCCAGCTTCTTGTAACGGTCTTCTGCCGGAGGATATTGCTCTTCATCAAAATCAGTCTCGTTGTCGGAGACCACCGGACTAGGAACCCTTGCCTCTTGAGGAGTACCCTTGCCAACAGAAGAACCAGCCTCTTCCTGCTGCAAGGTATTGCCAAACCTTCGGCCCGAGTTGAACAGAACAATCCTTCTCTTCTTCTTCTTTTCCTTTTTCAGAAGCAGAGCCTTCAGCTCTTCTTGGCCCTGAGCCAAACCCTTGATTAATTCCTAGAATTGCGCATTCTGCGCCTGAAGAGCTTTGATGGATGTCTCAGTTGATGAGGAGTCAGGATTCATGATGCTGAAATAAACAGCGAAGAACTGTAAGCACCCTGAAAAGAGGAAAAACCTGCTATGCACATGATGAATGATATGTGTTTATGCAATGCATTCAAGGGTTCGAACGTTCAAATTTGTTGTAGACAAAAAGGAATACACGTTATCATTAAGGAAATAACTGTTTAGTACATCAAAGCCTCATGGGAAAAATAATACAAAAGTAAATCAATCCCAAAATACACTGCACATCCTCTTTGGAGCTATGTAAGTGTTGAGATTCCTCTCCTCATGCAACAGGCGGGTGAGCTCCAAGACCTTCTTTTCACTGGCATGTAGACTGGTCTCAAGAGAATTTCGTTCTTCCTTAAGCTGGATCCAGCTCTTCTGCATCTCTTCCCAGGATGTGGGCATATCAGGGTGCTGAATAATGTAGGACACTTCTCCTTCCGAGACTGGCTCTTTGATTACTGGGAGCATATGAGGATAAGGCATTACTAACTTCTGGGAGCGGGCGCGTACCCACTTGAGATAAGGTTCTAACAGGATGGAGTTCCTGTGCCCCAGTGTCTTGCTGTCTATCCTACTGGGCATCCTCCAGGCTCTGATAAATCTCTGGCGAAGTCCTTGAGTATCGTTGTCGAAGTCAAAAACTATGTCAGGAATTAACATGTCATGGGGACCGTCCCTCCGAGCATAACCAAACTGTCTCCAAGCCAGGCATGGGCTATAAGTAATACCTCCTCTGATTCCAAGTAAAGGAACATTAGGGTACTCCCCGCAACGATCAATGATAGTGACATCTTCTCTAGACCTAGGGCACCAATGTATATCCGCATGTGTAAGAGTCATCAACCGTTGTGACCATCTCAAACCCCGCTCATTCTTCAAGACTGATTGTGGAAGGTGCGAAATAAACCACCTTCCCAGGAGAGGAGTGCAACACATAAGGACACCTCTTTTTCTCATGGTTCGAGTGTAACATGAGTGAAGGATGTCCCCCAGCAACGTAGGTATAGGATTCCTGGACATAAAGATCTGGACAGCACTGATATCAATAAGCTGATCTGGGTTAGGGAACAACACCAAACCATAGACAAGGAGGGCCACAACTTCTTCAAAAGCTTGCAAGTCAAGGGAGTTCCAACATTCATGGGCCTTTTCAAACAGAAACCTGGCTAAGAACCCTTTGATACCACTTCTAACTTCCCAATGTCCCTTGAGGTCAGATGACTGCAGGTGCAAGGCTTTAGCAATCTCTTCAAGCTTGGGTTCCTTTTCTGTACCGTTAAAGGGTAGCTGGTCAAGGATAGGGATCTTCAGGAGCCGGGAGAACTCCTCCAATGTAGGTACCAACTGATAATCCAAGAAGGTGAGACAGTGATGCAGAGGATCAAAGAATTGGAACAGGACCTTGATCATATCTTCCTCAATGTTGGTATTGACCAAGCTGATGAGACTTCCATGTCTTTCACTGAACGAAGAGTTCTCGGGAATCCTGGATATAAGTTCCTTAAGCTGAGGAGGGACCCTTACAAGGCTGATTTGAATTGTCTTTCTGCGAACAGTTTCCATGTCCTACAAAACAAGAACAAAGATGAAAATTCGAACCCCTGAAATGGTTAGTCAATGCATATGATGCTGGATGATGTCATGATGCTATGATTAAACACACCACAGATATTTACAAAGGCAAACATGTAAGGCACACAAGGCACACAAGACAACCCTTAGAGTTTAGGCCAGCATGGGGTCTAGGTATTACCCTCTTGAAGTTGGTGGGCTCAAAACCTGTCCTATCAGAAGTAACCGGGTTCTAAGGATCTCAATATCACGGGATTGCTTTCATTGTTCATCGTTTCGATTTAGCCACTGAACTGGCGACCGAAATATTACAGGAAAGCAACCCTCAATTGAGTGTAGTATCGAGTATCAACCAACCTCGGACTTCACCAAAGTCAGTTATCTCACTACCCTAAAGAGGCCAAGATAGTTCAATTAAGGTTCCTAAGGTCTGTTGATGCTTCACGACACCACGCGGAGGCCCCGTACTCTCCTTGACTGAACTCAAGGGTTACCGGTACACACCAAAGTGCCACATCAACGTAGCAGACTGCTTCAACCATGTCGGTATACCCTGCACAGTTCCCTCACAGCCTTGTTGCTACTTTCTAAGAAAGGTATCCCCCAGATCCGGGTTAGGATCTATAGAACTCCCAAGCAACCCACAATTTAAAGCACACAAGGAAAACAATTGAAAACACAGTTATGAACTAACCCTAAGGTACACCTCACTTTAAAAAGGATCCCCAGCAGAGTCGCCAGTTCTGTGATCGGTGGATCTGGAACTGACTGTTTGACGCTGGTTCGCGAAATGTCGCGGAAGCAAGAGTCGCCACCGTCTTTTATTTTCTCCAAATGGAAAGGACAAAAGCACAGAAAAATTCCTTAAAGAGATTGCTCTCGGTTCGGGAGGTAGGTTATAGAAAGGGAAGGTGTTAGCACCCTTTCTATCCATGGTTATCCATGGGCTCTTAGATACTTGCTCATTTGTGTTTTCAAAAATGGTTTGTTTGCTTTTCAACTGTGGGTTTTAAAAAGTTTCTTTGAAAATTCCAGTTCGACTCTTGTATCGGTCCTCAAGAGTGTTTGAAAAATTGCTTTCGAAAGCTTTTTGAAAAGGTGTCGGTGTGAAAAGTATTTTTGAATTTGTTTTGAAATTTAGAGCAAGTATCTAGAGTTGTCTACCTACCCTAAGGAATTCGTCTGTGTAAATGTCCTTTAAAGTAGTGCCATCCCACCATTGAGAGGTAGGTAGCACCACCATTGGAGGTGTTCGGGTCAATTCGAGGTTCGGGACATGGTGATCACCAGAGCAATAGGAAGACACCTTAGAAGCTACCCTCATGCCAGGTTCCCGGATCATGAGGACTTACTAAAACATCCTCTACTCGACGATCACCTTTCGAGGCAAGGCAACAGTGAGGCGTACCCTAGGGGTGGTGTGTGCGATTTGTGTGTCATGTTCATTTGCATTTATCTTGTCATGTTATTGGTGAGCTAACGTTTATTTTTTATTTTTGCCCATACATTCTTTCATGCCATTATTTAACAGTTTAAAAATATTGCGGGAAGTAAAAGATCTAAGCTATTACAAAAGGCGCGGGTCCACATCGCCAAAATTTCTCGGACCCGATTTGACAGAAAATAAAGAAGACAAAGAAAATAAAGAATTAAAAGTGCGACAGATAATTAATTACAAGGCTTCGGGAGAGATACATAAAATATTAAACGAAATAAGATAAATATGCGAATAAGGATTAAAACGAGGGCGTTGGACCCTTTGGCAAAATTAAAATTACATGGAATTAATTAATAGAGAAAAAAAAAAGAAAAGGAGATGTTTTTTTGGTATTTTATGATCTTTAGGATTTTAATGAAAAAGAATTAATTAAAATAAATACTAACCCTAATTCTAGTGACTTTTAATTTATTAAGAAAACATTGAATTTTAACCTAAATTAACCCTAATTTTTATATACAAATTTAATTATAAAAATAAATATTTAATTATTTAATTATTATGGGAGAAAAAGAAAAAAAGGATAAAAAATTAATATGAACCCTAGTTCTATGTTTTTTAGATTTTTATTAAGAGAATTAAAATTAAAACCTAAGTTAAAACTAAATTTAATTATATACAATTTATTTATGAAGATACTAAAAATAAAAATATTTATTGTTTTTCTCTTTTCTGATTTTTTGGTGGTATTTTTTATATTTTGTGAAAATAATAAATTAATTAAACACAATAATTAAAATAAAAATATAAATAATGAAAAAGAAAATATTTAAAATGTCAAACCTAGGGGGGTATCAGTCCCCAATGTGGAGGTATAGCCCAGGAATTTGAGCCCAAACAAGCCTGGCCTTGTTGACTTTGGCACTAGCGTGTATACGCGTTGACTACAATCCATGGTATTGCACAGTTCTTGGCCTTCTGATTGTTCTATTGGGACGCGTGGACGTCTGATTATGAAGGCGTATGGTGATCCGTTATACTGAATCTGCATGGGAACATTAGCTGAAAAATAATATTGAAAGGGGTGAGGACCTGGGGCTCGAACCCAGGTCCTAGAGATCACCAGTTTCATGCCTTGCCAATTGTACTGAACGCGCTTCTTGTATATTAAATAACTGAAGAATAATATAATGAGAAAATAATGGTTAGTGGAAATCAGCGCGCAAAATTTAAACTAGCCAACCAACTTATGCCACGAGGTCATCTTCCTCGTTGTATATTTTTTTTCTGAAATACAAAGGACAAAGGCCACGGTTTTCTGAGCGTTCTCTTAGGCACGTTTTGGGAAAATAACGAATAGCCCTGTGATGCTCATAAATTGAGCGCGAGGGTGGGTTTAAGATCGTCCAGACACGCTGATTCCAATGGTGTAAGTCTTGAAGGCCAATTTTTCCTTAATTTAAAACCCCTAATTCCAAGTCCTGTAAACCCTAGAATTTGATAATGGTGAAATCGTATATAGCATGTAATAATCCAATCAAAGCATATGGTTAGTTTCAGAACAAGTCAATTAGTATGAATGCATCAAAAAAACGCAATGAAAATATCTAAATATGGAAACACGATTATGCATTTTATTTGAAACAGTTTGAATCCATGGTACCAATTCTGGGCGTTTGAAGGTTTGGAAGTGATCCAGTTAGCTTCAGGGGGACACGAGGAAGCCTTTGCAATTGGTCTTGTGCTTTGAATCGACCTAAAACCTGATTTTCAGTTTTGAGTTTTCTTCCAAAAAATTTCAAGTTGGTCAATGGTTTCTAGCGCAGCTCAGTGGTTTTTTCAATTAGGGTTGTGTTCTATGTATAAGTAAGAGTGAATTAGGTCAAGAATTCTGATCAAAATCCATGCATTGATGGTTTATGAGATTTGATTTTCTTCAAGATCTTTTTCAATCTTTTTCCATGCTATTTGATACCAAATCATGCCAAAACTTTCCCTAATTGATCATGCACGAATTTGAGTGTCCAATGAGGATAATTTCTGCACAAAAAGATTTTATTTCATTAGTTTTGTATTTTTCATGCATTTTATTTAATTAAATGAATTATAAATGATAAAAAATCCAAATAAATAAATAAAAATGGAGAAAAACTTCCCTTTTGGCCTAATGGTCGTGCACATGCTTGGGATAATGAATTATGGAAGAAAAATGGGCCCATTAGCAATTTTAGGTCATTTGAATCAATGTTGACTTTTCAAAATATCCAAAAATTTCCCAACTTCCACAAGGCATAACTTGCTCAATTTTTAAGATTTGCTCATGTTCCATGACATTTTGGAAAGGTATTTGAGTCCTCTAACCAATGTCTTTGGTCCCATGTCATTTTGATTTACCAATCTCAAGTTATGGCCTTTGACTTAAAGTCCCTTTTTGTTGACTTTTGAAAATGACCTATAATGTTGAAATTGATAACTTTTTGTGAGAGCATTTCTTGGACTTGGAGTATGTAGATGAGTTGTAGGAAATGTCTTTATCTTCAAAATGAGCTTTGGATGGAATTTTTCTGATAATCCATGTGAAAGTTATGCCCTGGTCAATTTACAGTTGACTTTTTCAACTGTCCAAATAAGGAAACTTTTGCATCTTGATGATTTTTGAGCCAAGCTTTGAGAATCATGATCAAGCATTGATCAAATGATGTTTGTGGCTTCAAAATGAGATGTTGACCAAAAATTTGAACTTTTGACTGTCAAATGACCATTTTGCCCCTACAGTTGTCTGTAGTGCAATTAGGGTTTCGACTGTGCAATTTTGTGCTGAAAGTCTTGAAACTTGATATGAGGATGCTTGACCATATTTGTAGGCATGTGAGACTTGATTGGACCTTTGGAAACTTCATTTTCTTGATCAGAACAAAAACCCTAATCTTGACTGTTTAAGAGACCCTTGCACTGTGCAACCCTTGGGGAACTTTGAAGCTTGACTTGGCAATTTCTTGAAGAATATGGGAGGGAAAATTTTGGGGTACAACAGTTGCCCCTGTTCAATCTTCTTAGACCTGAGGATGCAGATTGGCTGACGTGCCTTTCGTAATCCGAGGGTAGAAGATGATTGAACACTAGAGTGCCCAGAAATTTGCGCTCATATAGTAGTGTGATGGTGGGGGGATGGGCTTATAGATGCCATTTAGAGATTGATGAATAGGATGATGGGCTTATAGATGCCATCTGGACGTTGATCGCATAAGAGATTCCTTAGCGAGAACCTGCATACCTGCAAAAGAAAAAATGAATACCTGACACGTTGCAGGAATTGGTTTTCGGATGCTTGGTATAGATATGTCCTGACTGGTTACAGGAGTTGAGTCTGGAGCTTCACAAGATGATGAATGAACCAGGGATGGTTACTACCTTAGCATGAACGGTGAGAGAACCTTGGGTGACTTTAACTTCAACAACGCTCGTTGAGAAAATCTTGGTGGGAATTACCATCTTCGCAGTATCGGGAAGAGAACCATAGGCAATTATAATCTCAAAAGCGGACGTTTGAGAAGAACCTGGAATGGAATTATCATCTCACGCACCGTCGGGGAGAGAACCATAGGAAATTATAATCTCAAAAGCGGACGTCTGAGAAAAACCTGGGATGGAATTATCATCTCACGCACTGTCGGGGAGAGAACCATAGGAAATTATAATCTCAAAAGCGGACGTTTGAGAAAAACCTGGGCTGGAATTATCACCTCACGCACCGTCGGGGAGGGAACCATAGGAAATTATAATCTCAAAAGCAGACGTTTGAGAAAAACCTGGGCTGGAATTATCACCTCACGCACCGTCGGGGAGGGAACCATAGGAAATTATAATCTCAAAAGCGGACGTTTGAGAAAAACCTGGGCTGGAATTATCACCTCACGCACCGTCAGGGAGGGAACCATAGGAAATTATAATCTCAAAAGCGGACGTTTGAGAAAAACCTGGGCTGGAATTATCACCTCACGCACCGTCGGGGAGGGAACCATAGGAAATTATAATCTCAAAAGCGGACGTTTGAGAAAAACCTGAGATGGAATTATCATCTCACGCACCGTCGGGGAGAGAACCATAGGAAATTATAATCTCAAAAGCGGACGTTTGAGAAAAACCTGGGATGGAATTATCATCTCACGCACCGTCGGGGAGAGAACCATAGGAAATTATAATCTCAAAAGCGGACGTTTGAGAAAAACCTGGGCTGGAATTATCACCTCACGCACCGTCGGGGAGGGAACCATAGGAAATTATAATCTCAAAAGCGGACGTTTGAGAAAAACCTGGGATGGAATTATCATCTCACGCACCGTCGGGGAGAGAACCATAGGCAATTATAATCTCAAAAGCGGACGTTTGAGAAAAACCTGAAATAACTTCTACTGAGTCTTCATCAGAAAAAATCTGTTGGGAGTCGATTTAGCTGGACTAGAGAAGGCCTTGGACTGGATAAGAAATCTTTGGAGTCGATTAACTGAATCGGTCTAGGTCTTGAAATATGATTGAGAATTTAACTGCATCCTTCCTGAAAGGTAGAGGTCAGTCATATGCCATGCATGATATGGACCAAGCAATGATGTTCTCAACATAAATGAGATTTGTATGATATGATGCGTCTATGCCTGCTATAATGATGTATGGGATGTTTTATGAATGTGTTTTTTGTCTAGGAAAGTAAGCCCTTGACGGGTGCCGGGAAGTCACTCCTGGGCTGATGTTGGATAATAGCTTTGCCTCCGCTGGGGATGATAATTACAAGAATACCGATAGGAGAAGATAACTCCGTTGGGGAATAAACTTGGCGAATGATTACTCTGCAGGGAGAAAAGTATTCTGATGATCTTGCTGGGGAGCAATACTCTGTGGGGAGAAAGATACTTTGTTGAAATGTTGATAATAACTTGCTGGGGATATTTTTGCTGTATCGGAAGTGTTAATAGACTTCGCTGGGGGTAAGAGAACTTCGTCGGGGACGTTCTTTCCATAGCTTTTGGCTGAGGATAACCCAGTTATATCCTGTTAAGGAAATAACTCTTTAAATAAAGCCGGACGACGCGTTCGTGTTTGGCGAGGGATAAGCTTCCAGAATCTACTGGGGATAAGCTTGCTGCTTGGGGAGATGGATTTCCAACTTTCCTGGGGAAATAGATTGGACTCTCTTGGGGAAGTTTTGAACTGCGGGGAAAATGATTCCTTTGAATGCTTGATATACCGCCGGGGAACAATCTTTAGACCAAGACTGCCGGGGATGCTTGTTAAGGATATGTATATATGCTGCTGGGGAACGTTGAGATCTATTGGAGGATACTAAACTTCCTTAAGGTTTGATAAACTTTGCTCGGGGAGAGTGTACTGACTTGCTGACTCACTCTCTGGGGAATTAAGATATGCCGGTCATGTTCTTTAGCTGAACCTACCTTGGTACCTTGGAGGACAGAACAATTAGATTGCTTAGACAATTCTTTATTGCCCCTGTTTCTAGTGTCACCTGTAATTAATCCTTTGTTTCGTATGCAAATATTTATGAGTTAGCAAATTATTGTCAATGCATATATCACAAATTGAACCATGGACGTTCTTCGCAAAACAAAACAGAAAAAGAAAAACAATTGGCACGTTTAACTGAAAAGTATATTTGTATTGATTTGAATGGCCTGGAAATAGGCGTTTTGTATACAAGAGGCTGACGTCCTAGTAAGAGGACGTTGCCGAACAAAAGAGTTTATACAAGTTTTGTACAAAAGAAAATAAAACAGCTGTGTGAAATGAATGATCCCACTGGGTTTCAACTCTGCTATCGCCTTTATAACTCCGAGCGTCTCATCACTTGATGACCTTGGTTGAAGGTGAAGCTGACTGATCGATGCCGTCTGAACTTGATGTAGATACCGGATTCTGGATGCAAAGTGATCCAATGAGACATAGTATTACGCTTTTATCCCTAATTTTTGCCTGGACCGCCCTTTCGAGTTTTCAGTCCACCGGGATACCCATTTTTGCCCAAGCCGCCTTTTCAGGTTTTCGACTTGCCGGGTGTACAGATTTTTCATTTCATCCCTTCATTTTGCCCGAACCCTTTTGGTTCGACGGGAAGCCCTAATTTTTGCCTAGGCATGTCAGCCTAGCGGGTCTTTTTTTCATGCGTAGTATCTTTTTACTATGTCTGCATTGGCGGGGTGAGGAAGGTCGTCACCATCCATATTGGTTAGAATCATGGCTCCTCCTGAGAACACATGCTTAACCACAAATGGCCCTTCGTATGTAGGGGTCCATTTGCCCCTTGGATCACTCTGAGGAAGGATGATTCTCTTGATTACCAGATCCCCAACTTGATATTCCTGTGGTCTGACCTTTTTGTTAAATGCCCTGATCATCCGTTTCTGATACGTCTGACCATGGCAGATAGCAGCAAGTCTCTTTTCATCAATGAGGTTGAGCTGATCAAGTCGTGTCTGGATCCAATCATCCTCATTCAGATTTGCATCTTTCATTATCCGGAGAGAGGGTATTTGCACTTCGATTGGTAAGACTGCTTCCATACCATAAACCAAAGAGAAAGGAGTTGCCCCGGTTGACGTCCTGGCTGAGGTACGGTACCCATGTAGAGCGAACGGTAACATCTCCTGCCAATCCTTATAAGTCACTGTTATCTTCTGCACGATTTTCTTAATGTTCTTATTTGCTGCTTCTACAGCCCCATTCATCTTCGGTCTGTAAGGAGAAGAATTGTGGTGCTGTATTTTGAACTGCTCGCAGAGCTCAGCGATCATCTTGTTATTCAGATTGGTACCGTTGTCTGTAATAATTCTCTCAGGGACGCCGTACCGACAGATCAGGTTATGCCGAATGAACCGTGCCACAACAGTCTTGGTTACCGTAGCATAGGAAGCTGCTTCGACCCACTTTGTAAAGTAATCAATCGCCACTAGGATGAAGCGATGCCCATTAGATGCCGTAGGTTTAATCTCGCCGATCATGTCTATACCCCACATTGCAAACGGCCAAGGCGCAGTCAGAACATTTAATGGAACCGGAGGAACATGCACCTTGTCTGCATAAATCTGGCACTTATGGCATGTCCTGGAATGTTGGTAACAGTCAGCTTCCATTGTGGACCAGTAATATCCTGCCCGAAGGATCTTCTTAGCCATGGTATGCCCACTGGAGTGTGTACCAAAGGTCCCTTCATGTAGCTCTTCCATGATTCTTTCTGCTTCAGTTTTATCCACACAACGCAGTAAGGTTGAATCATGGTTTCGCTTGTACAAGATGCCGTTGCTAAGGAAGAACTTGGCTGCGAACCTTCTCAGGAACTTCTTATCATTGACAGATGCACCTTCAGGGTATTCCTGAGTTTCCAGATATCTCTTTACCTCATGGTACCAAGGCTTCTCAGTCACCAATTCAGTCTCGAGATCACAACAGTATGCCGGTTCGTCCAGTTTCCAGATGATGATCCGGGGAGCCTCATTGTCCCATTTGACTTTGAACATAGAAGACATTGTAGCTAACGCGTCCGCCAGCTGATTCTCTTCTCTTGGAAAGTGTTCAAAGGTTATCTCTGTGAAGTGGGGGATCAAGGTCAACACACATTCTCTGTAAGGGATAAGATTCGGATGTTTCGTATCCCACTCTCCTTTGATCTGATTGATCACAAGAGCGGAATCTCCGAAGACACTCAGAAACTTGATCCTTAGGTCGATCGCAGCTTGAAGACCCATGATGCACGCCTCATACTCTGCCATGTTGTTGGTACAGTTGAAACATAGTCGGGCAGTGAGCGGAGTATGAGTACCTTGAGGAGATATGATGATGGCGCCGATACCGTTACCCAAAGCATTGGAGGCTCCGTCAAAGTGCATAGACCATCGGGATCCTGGTTCAGGTCCTTCATCCGGTCCAGGTACTTCACAATCAGTTACTATCATGATGCTTTCATCCGGAAATTCGAAGTTCATTGACTGATAGTCATCTACGGCCTGATGTGCCAGGTGGTCTGCCAATACACTTCCCTTGATGGCTTTCTGGGTCGTGTACTGAATGTCGTATTCCGTCAAGATCATTTGCCATCTTGCAATTCTCCCAGACAGAGCAGGCTTTTCGAATATGTACTTTATAGGATCCATCTTTGAGATCAACAAGGTAGTGTGAGTCAGCATATACTGTCTCAGCCGGCGAGCAGCCCATACCAAAGCGCAGCAAGTTTTCTCAAGCAGTGAGTATCGGGTCTCACAGTCGGTAAACTTTTTGCTAAGGTAATAAATGGCGTGCTCTTTTCGGCCAGACTCGTCATGCTGCCCCAGCACACACCCCATTGAGTTGTCCAGTACTGTTAGATATAGTATCAGAGGTCTCCCTTCAACCGGTGGCATAAGGATGGGTGGTTCTTGGAGATACTCTTTGATTCTGTCGAAAGCAGCCTGACATTCATCGTTCCAACGTACTACCTGATCTTTCTTCAGCAGCTTGAAGGTGGGCTCACAGGTAGCAGTCAGGTGTGAGATGAACCGAGCAATGTAATTCAGGCGTCCTAAAAAGCCCCTGACTTCCTTCTCTGTCCTAGGAACTGGCATCTCTTGAATAGCTTTGACCTTAGCAGGGTCCACTTGAATTCCTTTATCACTGACCACGAAGCCTAGCAACTTCCCAAATCTTACCCCGAAGGTGCACTTGTTCGGGTTCAACCTTAGCTTGTACAGTTTCAACCGGTCAAACAACTTCTGCAGATGATCTAGGTGCTCTTCCTCAGTCTGGGACCTTGCGATCATGTCGTCAACATACACTTCTATCTCATGATGGATCATGTCATGAAATAAAGCAACCATGGCACGTTAGTAGGTTGCCCCAGCGTTCTTTAGCCCGAATGGCATGACCTTGTAGCAGAAGGTGCCCCACTGAGTAACAAATGTAGTCTTTTCCATGTCTTCAGGTGCCATCTTGATCTGATTGTAACCTGAAAAGCCATCCATGAAAGAGAACACCTTATGTTGAGCTGTATTATCAACAAGGACATCAATGTGAGGTAAATGGAAGTCATCCTTGGGGCTGGCCCTGTTCAGATCCCTGTAGTCGACACACATTCTGACCTTACCGTCCTTCTTAGGTACCGGCACCACATTAGCAACCCACCGAGGGTAAGAAGTCACTGCGAGGAACCCAACATCAATCTGCTTCATAACCTCGGCCTTAATCTTCTCAGACATCTCTGGACGCATCCGGCGGACCTTTTGCTTTACCGGAGGACAGTCTTCCTTAGTAGGCAAGTGGTGGACCATAATGTCGGTATCCAACCCGGGCATGTCTTCGTAGGACCAGGCAAAGATCTCCATATAATCATGCAGCATTTGAGTCAACAGTTGCTTCACGCTGAGCTCTAGGTTGGCACCAATCTTTACCTCTTTCCTATTTTCTTCAGTACCCAAGTTTATTGTTTCCACTGGCTCTTCATGGGGTTGAATTGCCCTCTCTTCCTGAAGTAACAGTCTTGCAAGCTCGCCAGGCACTTCGCAATCATCTTCACCTTCGTCTTCGGCTAAGTTGATCGGATTTTCGAAGTCATAACTGGCAGTAGCAGGGTCGTTATCAGTGAGATCCAGAGTGGATTGAAACCTGTATGAGTGAGTGTGTGTGTAAATACAGCTGTTTTGAAATATATGTAAAGGAAAGAAAGACAGAAAAGGAGCATAAGATTTGCGATGCGAGAAAACGTCCAAGATTTTCATTCATGATATATGAAATGACAATTTATATGCCCTCACAAATAAAACCACGGTGCCTCGGGTAAGACACCGGGCCATAGAGTTTAATTTATTGTTTATTACAAATAACGAAACAAAGAAATTTATTACTGCGTCAAAAAGGTAACAGGAGTATGGTCTTTGGCAATCCAATTGGTCAGTCCTCCTTCGGTTGTCGGATAGATCCAGCTATTAAACTCAGCCTCATCCACTTCATTGTCTTCCCCAACAGCATTCACTCCTGGATTTGTAATGAACACAGGAGGTCTTCCGATCTTCGCTTTCCGCATAGCCTTCTGACCCTCTGCAGTAAAACCCAGCCCAAACTTATCAGTCTTCTGTGTAAAGTCTGGAAGCCTGCCCCAGTTAGCACCTTTACCTTTCTGAACCACAGCCCGGGCATCCTTCAGGGAAGCCATCTTCAA